>OY992897.1:65720694-66065694 GCA_963921405.1 Cepaea hortensis | reverse complement strand
TGGGAGTTGAGTAAAGAATCGACATCACAGCACTCAGGGTAGTCTATTACGTGCTCAGTCCGTATCTGCAACAGCCAGCGATGAGTCCCAATACTTATGGTACCAGTTGTAGTCTGATTATGTGGCAGTCTGGCCTTTCTTCAGAGTTTTGAGTGTCGGCCAGATTATGTGGTCACTCCCTGCGGCATCATTCTATAAGCCGTGAAGTATTAATGGAAGATTTACAGTAAAATTTCACTTGTATGTGCAAATTCCAAACTTGGAAATGGAAACGTCGGCAAGAATTATGGGGGGAGGTAATGTTATGTTTGAAATAAAATGTAAACATTCTAAAATTATGGTAGGCGTGGTTAATGTTTCTTTAGGAGCGAAAAGGTCTACTCTGAAATGTGTTTTAGATTTTCAGATTGAACCAGGAATGATATGGTTGACAGTTAAGATGAGACATGTCAGGTCTGTTATAAACTTGAGGTTTACGCGAGATGAAATCAATTTTTAGGGTTGGGGGTAGTGGTCTGTTGAGATGTGATTTTCTAGGCAAAAGTAGAGAAGAAAGTTTGCCATTGCTTTCCTTCCTAGCAATGACCATAGTGGTCGATGACCGTAGCCATTGTCTCGCAACTAAACAAAACAGAGATCCTCTACCTACCGTCGTGAAATTGGAGACCATAACCTACAACTATCTGTCGGCTGCTCTTCAACTTCACCACCTGCACTCATGGCACAATTATTTTGACACGTTATGAGAAGACATAAATTGGAGAACTTGGTGATAACTGGCAAGATTGAGGGGGAAATAACAAGGGGAAGACTGATAAGTAAATACCTGGATGGTTTGTCCACGCGGCATGGTCGAGACAGAAAAACGGAGCTGATTCACAACTCTGGTGATCGAGTGAGATGGCAAAACATGACCGCCCACGCTTATCGGCATGGCACATGATGATGTTGATGATGAGTGAATTGTAGTAAAGGGGATCAGGTGGTGAAGAGATTATGTCGTGGGCATCGGACTCAGATGGTTGTGAGTTACTTTTGGGAATTTTTGGTGTGCAAATTTGTTGAAGACCTCTGGGGGTTGTCACGGGAGATACGGAGTTCGTGTTCTGTGGACACTTGCGACAGGCGGGCAGCTCCACTGCCAAGAGAGGCTGATATATGGAGGATAAAACTCTGTGCAATGAAGTCAATATTCTTGCCTTTTACTCGCTTCTACTCTTATCTTTCTGGTTCCCTTCACTACTCTATGTCGTTAGGAGTCGCAGACTTGTTTGATTGGAATACGAACTAGGGCTCGCTCAGTCGCTTGTCGTGCTGAGATGTGGGTTTTTAAGGTGTTGATGACTCCGTCGATCTATCTTTCTCGTGAACTTCCTCTGCCTCTTGATGTTTCTATTTTCATGTTGAATGATCTTGCTGCTGGCGACATTGGATTACTCTCACTAAATGGCCGAACCGTTTCTATCAATGTGTTAATATTTTACAACTACTGAGAACAGACTCTGAAACTGAAATATTTTGGCCATATCAAACGCCATATTAGCTTGGGAATGAGAATGATGAAAGATATGGTTGGGATCGATCAGCACGGAGATGGAGCCAGGGCATTGAAGACACCTTGGGCACGAAGATGCAGGAAGCAGGACATCTGGCATACGATGAAGAATTGTTTTAGCGGCTCACCATGAGAGGGACGTTCTTATTATGATAATGTAAATGTCCGTTCACTGGGCATTGAAATTGTGGAAGATACCATGACTATGAAACAAAACAAATAAGACGATGACTCTAGTATGGCGATAGATTGTCTTTCTGTACAAAGTTAGGTCACATTTCGCGATATATTATATTTTGGCAAACAAAACTCGCTTACACTCAGGAAATAAATGACCGTAGACCCCGAGGTAGACAAAGAAGACGGTGGAGAGATAATATACATACAGATCTACAAGCACTTGGAATCAACGACTGGCAAGAGAAGGTCAACCAGAGAGACCAATGGAGACTGCTTGTATCTGCAGCAAAGAACCTCAATGGCTCGGAACGCTGAAGAAGAAGACTAAATTAGTTAATGTTTATCTCGTTATACAGGGTGTATTTTTAATGACTGTGCAGTATTTGAAAATATTGCCGGTCCATGTTTTGTATTTACCTATTATGTTGCATGAACGTTACAGAGGGTGGATACAAAACTTGGACCCGCAATATTTTCAAACACTGCACAGTCATTAAAAATACACCCTATAGTTAATAGTTCCCTCTATTCCAGTCTGCGAGATCCTATTTCTTGCTACTCCCTTGCATACACGCAAACGACAAAGAAAGCTAGTAATAACAACAAATGACCAGGTTTTGTTTTTCCTCCTTTATGTCAAAATGCACCGGGTATATTTATGAGTTTGGCTTGTGTGAGCACAAACGAGGTAAATAAGATGCCGTTTTTTATTTTATTTTTGCCAGTTTACATAGATTAGAGAGAAAAATATAGGCTACCGTCTTATCTAGGTCTGGCGCCAGACATTCTCCTCAGCCTCTCTATATTTACTGACCTAGTGAGGCTTCCTGGGTTATGATGGGGGGGGGGGGGGGGGAGGGGGAGGTGTAGCCTTTGCAAAGGGGTGGTTTGCTGCCTGTTTGAAAGTTGTATTTATGCCACGAGAAACGTTAGCTGCCGCCATCTTTGTGCCGTAATGGAAATACAAGTGGGGTTGAAGGCTTAGTGCAAAACGGGGTTGAGTGATATTAAGAATGATAAGTTAACAACAAATCATGGCAGCTGAAATGTCTTCTTACTCTTCTTCCTCTTCTTCTTTTTCTTCTTATCCTCCTCAACCTCCTCCATTATTATCATCATCATCTTCATCATCATCATCATCTTATCATCGTCCTCTTCTTCTTCTTCTTCTTCTTCTTCTTCTTCTTCTTCTTCTTCTTCTTCTTCTTCTTCTTCTTCTTCTTCTTCTTCTTCTTCTTCTTCTTCTTCTTCTTCTTCTTCTTCTTCTTTCTTTTTCTTTCTTCTTCTTCTTCTTCTTCTTCTTCTTCTTCTTCTTCTTCTTCTTCTTCTTCTTCTTCTTCTTCTTCTTCTTCTTCTTCTTCTTCTTCTTCTTCTTCTTCTTCTTCTTCTTCTTCTTCTTCTTCCATTTCTTCGTCTTGTTTGTTCTTCTTCTTCTTCTTCTTCTTCTTCTTCTTCTTCTTCTTCTTCTTCTTCTTCTTCTTCTTCTTCTTCTTCTTCTTCTTCTTCTTCTTCTTCTTCTTCTTCTTCTTCTTCTTCTATTTCTTCGTCTTGTTTGTTGTCTTCTTCTTCTTCTTCTTCTTCTTCTTCTTCTTCTTCTTCTTCTTCTTCTTCTTCTTCTTCTTCTTCTTCTTCTTCTTCTTCTTCTTCTTCTTCTTCTTCTTCTTCTTCTTCTTCTTATTCTTCTCTTCTTCTGCTTCTTCTTCTCTTCTTCTTCTTCTTCTTCTTCTTCTTCTTCTTCTTCTTCTTCTTCTTCTTCTTCTTCTTATTATTATTATTATTATTATTATTATTATTATTATTTTTATTATTATTATTATTATTATTATTATCCTCATCCTTCGTCTTCTGCTGCTGCCTCTTCTTCTTCTTCTTCTTCTTCTTCTTCTTCTTCTTCTTCTTCTTCTTCTTCTTCTTCTTCTTCTTCTTCTTCTTCTTCTTCTTCTTCGTCTTGTTTGTTCTTCTTCTTCTTCTTCTTCTTCTTCTTCTTCTTCTTCTTCTTCTTCTTCTTCTTCTTCTTCTTCTTCTTCTTCTTCTTCTTCTTCTTCTTCTTCTTCTTCTTCTTCTTCTTCTTCTTCATCATCTTTTTCTTCTTCTTCTTCTTCTTCTTCTTCTTCTTCTTCTTCTTCTTCTTCTTCTTCTTCTTCTTCTTCTTCTTCTTCTTCTTCTTCTTCTTCTTCTTCTTCTTCTTCTACTTCTTCTTCTTCTTCTTCTGCTGCTGCTGCTGCTGCTGCTGCTGCTTCTCTTCTATTTCTTCTGCCGCATCCTCTTCTTGAGATCGCATCTTTGATGATTACACCGCCATGAGAGTTCTCATGATTGACTCCACTGTTGTCTCTGGACGTCCTTCCCACTGTCCCACAGCTGGACATGTAGCATTGAGCAGAGGGCCAGTATGTGTCCCTGACCCGGCTGTAACACGACAATCCAACAAAACACGTTCAGCAGTCTGCTTGCCTAGTCACCAAGTTCACAGCAGACAGCCTTGCGTTGGTTTTTTTTTTATATAATGGTATGTGTGCCGATTGTTCAGAAAGCAATGGCAAACTACTGAACGTAAACTTACCAAGAGATCACAAACAGCCAAAGAATGTTGGGGTTGATTGCAACGACCTGTGAAGGATATGCAACTAACTTTATTATAACATTGTACAGGATCTAAACACGGGGAGTGGGGAGGCTGTCTTATCAACGGAATCATGTCTCAGAAACTGAAATTGGAAAGCGTGGTGAGGAAATGCGCGGTTTCTGGACTAAGAAGCGGATGTAAACCAGCACGAAGATGGATACAGTCATTGCAGACACTTTGGGTGTACATCTTATAGTCCACTCAATGGCAAAGTTTAGTTTCATTTTCGTGTCAGGGCATGCGGTAAAGCTACTGCGGAGGGTGGACGAGACATGGACCAAGCTGATATAGTTAATGCTCTTCCCGAAATAAGGCGTTTGCGAGAACAAAGTCATGACTGTGAATCTACAACCATGGTCAGACTGTGAGAATAGCAAGTTAAAAGAGGTGTGGCCAAACAAGAACATTACGCAGGAAGCCAAAGAAGATTAATAAACCAACACAGAACTGGTGTCGTTAGCCGCTACACGCTGCTGGATTTACTGAGGAATTGATCTGAGCACTTATGCACTGAATGATATGCAGTGAGGATGATCTGTCGACTAACTAACTAACTAACTAACTAACTAACTAACTAACTAACTAACTAACTAGCTAACTAACTAACCAACCACATAGCCCAGCTTTCTTCTTCTCATTACATGCCCAAAAAATGTGGACTGCCCTCTTCTGATGAGAGTAAACAGTCCTCTTTGTGAGTTAACCTCTTTCAAGATATCTTCATGACTCTTTCCATCCGTGCACAGTGTTACGCTGGAGAAATGGCAAGAGACGAAGAAACTTTACCACATGCCGTGATAAGAGTGACACTCTACAAAGGTTCCGCTACATGATGATGATGATGATGATGATGACGATGATGATGATGATGATGATGATGATGATGATGATGATGATGATGATGATGATGATGATGATGATGATGATGATGATGATGATGATGATGAATACACAACTGCATAAGGGTAAAATAATGTAGAAGGAAGACAAGAGTAAGGAAACAGGCATCGGCGACCTAGTTACCAAGTCAGTTTTCTGGTCGCGCGGGATGACCTTATCATGGTGCAGCAGATTTCAGATGTTTGCCGACAGGCTCGGAAATTCCGGCACTGTAAACACAAGACAAGGATGTTGCCTCCTGCAGACGTGGCAATTTTACGTGACCTTAAGGAGGAGAAGTAGAGGCAAGCTGACTGGCAGCGCTGTTTTTGTTGATTCGACATAGCTTTAAAAATAAATCCTGTGTGACGCTATCGTTGTCCCTTTTTGATTTGACTTTACTGCACAGGGAAATATATTTGTTAGATTTAACAACAGGAATATACCAAGATTATATAGCTTCAGTTCCTCATTACTATGAAGAGTGTGTTTTGTCATTTCGTCCTCGCGTTTGAGATGAGTTGAGTTGAGCTAAGAACCGACATCACGGCACTCAGGACATACTCATACACGCTCCGTCCCCTCGTTCAACAGCCATCGAAGAATCACACTACTAATTGTTGCCACCGCTATCTGATTGAAAGTGCTCCCGGTCTTCCTTCTCAGTTTTGATATTCTTACAGAACCCCTGCCGATCCCCCTCAATAACATTCTTTCCACATACGGGTTCTCAATCTGATCCCCCGCCTTCTCCACCTGGTCCCATAGGCGCTCGACCACCTCTCCTATATCCATAGGTAATCTACAACCTAGAGGTGCATTGCCTGTCAGCCTATCAGCCTGTTCATTCTCCCGCACTCCCGCGTGGCCAGGCGTTTCTCTCAGTGTGTGTCCTACCAAGCGCCAGGGTCATTTCCTCACCTCCAGGGTCACAGGAATGTGTTTAGTTCTCTCCGTGAGCTCTACAATGATGACTCTGTCATACCATCTTATGTTCACTGTTCTGTATCTCGCAGAAACCGGCTGTGAGGATGTGAAGTGTTAGGACGATCACATTATTTTAGGCCTGGGTGTACGGACCAATAGCTGACCAGTCTTTCCTTCGCGTAGCGAAAGACGAGTGCAGGCATCGAACTCCCGTCAACCGCGCTCATGGCAGTGTTAGCGTAAATCCTAACCATTGCACCAACACCCCTGCTACCTCAAGTCAATGATTTTCTATTCTTTCTCCTCTCTCTCTCTCTCTCTCTCTCTCTCTCTCTCTCTCTCTCTCTCTCTCTCTCTCTCATCATCGTAATCATCTTCTGGTGTGTGGTTGGAAATGTATGTGTGGGTGGTGGTGTGTGTGTGGTTTGGAGATGTGTGTGGGTGGATGGGTGAAGTTTTGGTGGGTGCGTGGGTGTGTGGGTGGATTATGTGTTTATGGGTGGGGAGATGTGTGTATGGGTGGGATGTGTGTGGGTGGGGGATTGTGGTTAAGGGATGTGTGGTTGAGGGATGGGTGAATGGGGGCAGAAGATGTGTGTGGATGGGGGATTTATGTGTGGGTGGGAGTGTGTGGGTGAGTGGGTCGGAGATGTATGTGTGAGGGTGGAGTGTGTGTGGGTGGGAGGTGTGTGTGGGTGGATGAGAGATCTGTTGTTAGATAGGGAGATGTGTGTAGGTGGGGTTATTGTGTGGGTGGGGGATGTGTGGGTGGGGGTGGGTGGGTTAGTGCATGTATGTGTACCTGGGTTGTGTGTGTATGGGTGGATGGGGGATGTGTGTTGGTGGGCGATTGGCGGTGACATGTATGTGTATCTGGGGGTGTGTGTGAGTGGGGAATGTGTGTGTGTGGGGGGGGGATATATGGTGGGTGGGGAATGTGGAGTGGATGGGGATTATGTCTCATAACATGGTAATATGCATTGTTTATGTTTACAACATTCGTTTGACAATGTTTTTTTTTCCTATGTGAATATATCATGCACTATTGAAAATGAGTGAGAAGGTGAGTGATTGTAAGGGCCAAATGTAACACGGGCCTCCGTGCCCAATTTGTTACCCTTTGAAAATAAAGTTCGTTCGTTCTCGCTCCCTCTCCTCTCTCTCTCTCTCTCTCTCTCTCTCTCTCTCTCTCTCTCTCTCTCTCTCTCTCTCTCTCTCTCTCTCTCTCTCTCTCTCATTTTCTTCCACCTCTCCCCACACCTCTGTTATTCTATTTTTCTTTTGCCCAGATCATCTCACTCGCCTCCTACTCTTCCAGTTCTCACGCTTCTTTTTCGCTCTGTCCCTCCCCGTCTTTGTCTTTCATCATCGTCGTCACTATTGTTATGACTCTGCTCTTCTTCGCCTATCCTCCCTCATCTCATATCCTCATCAATCCACTTCCTATTATCTCTTATCCCTCTTCTCTTTCTCGTCATTTCTCATCTAGTCCTTCTCTTTCATCATTAAAACCATCATCATCATCATCATCATCATCATGATCATCATCATCACCATCATCAATTTCTTCTTCTTCTTCTTCTTCTTCCTCTTCCTCCTCCTCCTCCTCCTCCTCCTCCTGCACCTCCATTCGCCCCCTTCCTTTCCAAAGCAAATGCCTCTTATAAGACTAAGTAACACAAGCGCAGCTGATACTGTTTCTTTGTCCACGTGTAACTTCTTTATCACAATATGTTATGGCGGCAAAACAACAGGGTAAGAGCACTAAGTAGCCATGGACTGTTGTGGTTTCCAGGCGAAGTCGACCTGCAATACAAAACATAATATCCATGTCATCTACAAAGTGCTTTCCTCTGCACAAATTCTTTCTGCATATTCCTCCTTCTCCCAGTCAGCGTTTCTTTAGTTTTTATTTTTAACCAAATTACATTTCCCCTACTTCGTCTCCGTTTTTATCTTTTTCTCCCGTTTCTGAATCAGACTTCCAGCATGAAACTATATTTCCTCTGAAAGCTGTTCTTTTTTTCTTTTTTTTAAGTTTCTGAACAGTTTTACATCATAGCTGTCATTCTCCTTTAGCTCCGCCTATAATGAGGGCATAGTTTGTAACAAGCAACAGGATTGGCCTAATCGTCGTGGTGCCCCGTATAAAATATGAACTACAGACGTGGAGAACGGCTTATGGCAGCAGACTCGAACTGTCTGGCTGCATCGCCACGTAAATTCTTATTGAAATTATTCCTTGAGAGATTTGACCAAGAAACCAGGCTGACTTAACAGTTAGCTGGAGTTTCTTGACTTGCGCCTTAGCGAGAACAACTATCAGGACAGAGTGCCTTCCATTCCCTCAATGACGTGGGACCTTTCCTAGCTGGAAGTTGATTCAGAGTTGGGAAAGACACGTCGGGATCATGTGGAGGGTAGCTGCTGTTTTCCTCTTGGCGCTTCTGGCTCCTTACGGGGCTCAAGGTAAGTCTGTCCTTTTGTTACGTAACTGCGAGCATGGCAACTGTCATTGAGAACAGATGTTGCTTGCATGTCCTTTCCTTATTTGTGCATGCGGCAAATATTAAACTGACCAAAGCATGTGATCGGAAAGAGTATGTCGTGATTTATCACCGCCTTGGCAAAATTTTAAAATTAGAAAAGCTACGAACAATACAGTTATTATAGTGTGTAATCTCTCGCGTAGAAGTCAAAGGGAAACCACCACATATTTCCCGTAAATAAGGTTATTAGAAGAAGCCAAAGATAATAATTCCAGGATGTTATTTATCTGTGTTATATGTCAAATGTCTTACATCCTTTTGCAGTTGGAACTCGTGAAAAGAAAACTCTAATTTTCCGTTGTCTCGGCACAAATATTACACACAAGAAACGATACCCAAAATATAATATCTACCGCATGCAAATTTCTTTATGTGGACAATAAGGGAAAACCACCACATCGATACTCCTTGAACAAGGTCGTATGCAGCCAGAAAGAAGGGTTTACGTAGGATTAACATTTTCAGGAGGACTTGATAGAGGGAAAGCACGCAAGAGAAAGTTAAAGTAACGTCTTTGTAGACAACGTCAAAAGATGGACTGCAAGAAGCATATAAGAGTGCACAATGAAGACCTAAGAGTTGGGAGTGTCATAGACTTTTTGGGCGGACAGATTGGCTGGGTCTGCATCGTTGGGTGGGGTTTTAGTGTACGACGAGAGAGATGTGGTCAAGTCCTTTTGGGGTCGTGCGTATGGTGTGGAATGACAGATACACCATTATAGCCCGGAGAGGATGGTGCGGCAGTGAGTGACCAGAGGATCTTACCGACACTCTGTGCTCCGAGAAAAGGCCAGGCGGACATATAAGCAGATTGCAACGTGTACCATTCACATTAGGATGAGAAAGGAGCAAGCATGGGAATGCCCCGTGCGCTGTGATCTCGGTGCTTGACTCAACTAATTTCAATTCAACATGGCCGACTTCTAATGCAGAGAAAATGCTTGATTGTACACACACTCGCGCGCTTAGAGAGAGAGAGAGAGAGAGAGAGAGAGAGAGAGAGAGAGAGAGAGAGAGAGAGAGAGAGAGAGAGAGAGAGAGAGAGAGAGAGACTTTCAATAGCATTTATCTGAGGCGAGCTACGAAATGTTCAACATGAGGCGTACGTGGTTTTCAGATATAGACAGACAGTTGTTTTAGCAAGAATATACGTGTATATACCCCAAACATAGGCAGGCAGTGGTTAATACAAGAACATACGTGGATATACCCCGAACATAGGCAGGCAGTGGTTAATACAAGAACATACGTGGATATACCCCAAACATAGGCAGGCAGTGGTTAATACAAGAACATTCGTGGATATACCCCAAACATAGGCAGGCAGTTGTTAATGCAAGAACATACGTGGATATATTTCAGACACAGACAGTTGTTCATGTAAGGACAGACTTAGGTATACTGTAGACACAGACACTTGTTTATGTAAGGACATACTTTGGTATACTGCAGACATAGATTCATCTTCATGTCCCTCATTCACTACCAAGTAACTTACCGTGCGTGTGTTGTTATTGTTGTTATTCTTGTTGTCGTTGTTGCTGACTCATATGTAATAGAGTAACTCTAGTAGCGCTGTAACCAGCCCGCTTGACTATCGGCCCAGTGACCATGTGTTCGGACGCCCTCTTCAGGCGGGGTCTAATTTTGTAACTGATCCATGCTCCCTACTGGCCTAACCTGAAACAGGTACCAGAAAATGTTTTTGGAAGTAAAGGCGGAGTTGTGATATTCAGCACATCACCCAGCGAGTGCCGATTGGGTTATAAAAATAGACAGCAGCATATACCGGACAGGACTTACGTGAAGAAAAGCGTCCCGCGCTGTGTTTTACTGCGGTATTTGCTTATCTTAACCAGTACTTATAGTACATATTACAGGGCGCAGTAGACAATGAGGAAGTACACAGTGCACGGTACACTAGATGTTGGTGAAATGCATAGTGTACGGTAAACTAGATGTTGATGAAGTGCCTAGTGTACGGTAAACTAGACATGATGAAGTACACTGTGCACGGTACACTAGACATTGAGGAAGTACATAGTGTATGGGACACTAAACATTTGGGAAGAATACAATACATGAAAACATTGGGAAAGTGCTCAGTACACTAGACACATAAAGCACATCACATGGTATACTAGACATTTTTTCTTTCGCATATCCTTTACAGGACACTGCAGTCAACAGCAGTATTTTTCAGCTGCTGTTGATGTCTTGGCAAATTTTATGTTCAATAGTTTGCCATTGCTTTCTGAACGACCGGCTCACATACTCCGTAAGTAACCAGCGCGACGAGATCCGCTGCCGAATCTCGCGCTGCTGTGATTCTTACGTGAGTATACGGGATTAGGACAACGTCCTTAACCCCTTCGCCAGGGAGACCGGCTATACTAGACATTGGGGAAGTACAAAGTACACCGTATACTAGAGACTTGGAAAGTACACAGTGCATGGTACATTAAACTTTGGGAAAGTAAAACATTAGTTAGTTAGTTAGTTAGTTAGTTAGCTAGTTAGTCAGTCAGTCAGTTAGTTAGTTAGTTAGTTAGTTAGTTAGTTAGTTAGTTAGCTAGCTAGTTAGTTAGTTAGTTAGTCAGTCAGTCAGTTAGTTAGTTAGTTAGTTAGTTAGTTAGTTAGTTAGTTAGCTAGCTAGCTAGTTAGTTAGCTAGCTAGTTAGTTAGTTAGTTAGTTAGTTAGTTAGTTAGTTAGTTTAGTTAGTTAGTTAGTTTAGTTAGTTAGTTTAGTTAGTTAGTTTAGTTAGTTAGTTAGTTAGTTAGGTAGATAGGTAGGTAGGTAGGTAGGTAGTTAGTTAGTTAGTTAGTTAGTTAGTTAGTTAGTTAGTTAGTTAGTTAGTTAGTTAGTTAGTTAGTTAGTTAGTTAGTTAGTTAGTTAGTTAGTCGACAGATCATCCTCATTGCAAATCGAACTATGTAGTCCATAAGTGCTCGGATCCCCTCCTCAGCAAATCCCGCAGCGTGTAGCGGCTCACGACACAAGTTCTGTGTTGGTTTATCAGTCTTTTTTGGCTTCCTGCGTAGTGTTCTTGTTTGGCCACACCTCTTTTAATTTGCAGTTCTCGCAGTCTTACCATGGTTGTAGATTCACAGTCATCACTTGGTTCTCGCAACAGTCTTACTTCTCGTAGAACATTCAGAATGTCAGCCTAGTCCATGGCGCGTCCGCCCCCCCCCCCCCCCCCACAGTAACCTCACCTGCGAGTTTGTCAGCCCGCTCATTTCCTTGTACTCCCGCATGCCCTGGCACGAAGATGAAACTAATGTTTGTCAGCCGAGACCGCTCCAGAGGCAGCAACCATTCTCTTCGGACCCACCCCATCTCTATCCTCTTGAGCATGCTCATTGAGTCGCTAAGGACACATGCCCTAGTGAATGTCTGTGTCTCGAGCCATGTTATTGCTTTACTTACTGCCATGACTTCCACAGTCAGGCTACTTGTGGTCTCAGCAAAAGCACCAGAGTCCTCCTTCACAATTCTCCCTCCAGCCTGCGCCGTAAAAGCCCATGAGCTTCTCACATGTCGGACGACCGACCCATCTGTGTATATGACAGCATCACCGTCTAACGAATTCTCGAAAATCAAAGCTTGTACTTCCGCCTCCACAGCAGCCGGATTTTCTTGTCTGCATTTTCTGTCTAGTTGGATGCAGACTAAAAGAGTCGTACAGAAATCTGTTGGCACTTGTACCCACTCCTCGCTAGGTTCTAAGTCCTCAAGTGAACATACCTGTTGAAGACTGTCCTCGGCTTGACCCATCCACGACCTTCCTCTTTTTAATCTGCTGCCCTTCACCTTCCTAATTTCACTATGCAGTGGATGTTGTGTGTTTGCGTTAACTCTGAGGTAGGCGCGTGCTCTGCAAATTTGTATTCTGTCTTCAATGGTTGGAAGATCAAGAAGGTAGCGCATCGCCCTGCATGCTGTATCTCTTGTACATCCAAGAATCATGCGCATGGCTTCGTTCTGTATCCTTTTCATCCTTTCTAACTGCTTACGGCTGAGAGTCAGGATCGCCATCGCATACTCAAAAACAGACATGACCAGCCCTCGTACAGGAGACATAGATGGCGCTGCTCACAGTTTGCTGCCGCCATCACCCGCATCGCAGCCAAACCCCGCTTGGCCTTTGTTATCACCTGGTCTATGTGCTCGTTATAAGCAAGGCTTCGATCAAAACGTATCCCCGGGTAGTTCATTGCCTGCGTTCTTTCTGCAGTCTCTGAACACAGATTAACAGTTGGTGTTGGAGTGTTGACAATATGATTATTCAAAGAGAAACATGTCACTGTTGCCTTTGTTGGGTTGACCATTGCCCCAGCTTCAACACACCAAGTACTTATGCGATTGAGTTCGGTTTGTAGTTCCGCAGCAGCCTGATCTCTATCCTTACCCTGATGATACACTAAAACATCATCGGCATATGACAATGTCCTCCCTGGTCCCGTGATCTGCTCGCTGGTGATTCTCCTAAAGGTAAAACAATGTTTTCCTGTAGTGAATTTGAATAACTAAGACACAAAGAATAGATTGCACGATGCTTTGCCTGGCATATTCCGCTACATCTCGTCAGGTATACTGCAGAAATCACACAACACAAAGTAAAGTAACTAGATAAATCGTTTAACACACAAAATAGTCACTTGTTGAAGTTCACAGACACCATCATGATTAATCTTCATAGGCCAGTTTTTTGCAAACAGAAAGACATGATAGTCAGTTTAAAATTATCGTGGTAGATAATTAGAATTACTGTGCGAACATGTGTATATTTTAGCTTTAAAAATGTATCTAGTTACTTTATTCAGTGGATCGTTACGGAACTCGGCCATTTAGTTCACGAGGGCAGTTTTCTCGGAAACAACTCGGCGTCGTCGCGGCTGTGCAGCTACGGAGTTCCGAGCTCTAAGCGACGCTTTCGGCTGACGCTCTGCGAAAAGAGTCCGAACCATATGGGATAAAACATGGTGCTATGAAGTCGACTCCCTCGCTTGTAGTCCTCTCTTTCTAATTCGTGTGACACTTCTATTTTCTGTGTTTCGCCTGCTGCGATCTTCGTCATATTCTTCTATACGACTAGGGTTCGAAAGATTCAACTTTACCCTTGCATTATTAACATACCAAGTGCCATGGGATGATTAATCGTGTTGAGCGACTTCTCGTATCTACCAGGGGCTTATAATTTGTCGAAATGTTGTCATTACAAAACGTCTCAATTAAAATATCATAAGCAACCTGCTTTAATTTAATATATAATAAAACATATCTGCTACCATGTTAACAGATTTTAGGTCATAACTGTGACACACACCTACTTCCCATTTTCCGCCATCCATTTTTGTTCAGTCCAAACCTTTTTTTTTATTGGTCACTGAATCTGTCAACAGCATGCCACAACAAGCAATGATGTACAGACCAGATGGAAACAGAGGAAGAGGCCGACCACGTAAACGTTGGATGGAGGAATAACAGAATCCATGGGAATGTCGATATACGAAGCCCATAACCGGGCACTCTCACGAAGTTTATACTTCACCTCGACACCGCAAGGTACAAGAGGAACATGATGAGATGAGATGAGACTGAATGTGTTAACTGGCTGTCCATCTTTCTGCTGGTAGCCGAAATAACGCAGTAGTTTGAACTGCCGGTCTTGTAATCGAATTCCTACAGACACCGATGGTTTTTTTTTTTTTTTTTTAAATTGACCTTAGTTCTCACGTCGGCAATTCCTAAACAAGAGTACCAGGAAATATATTTTAAAGTAAAGGCGGCCAACGGGATATTAACCTCATCAAATTCAGGTTGGTCTTTAAAAATATGAGGCTAGCAACGTATCACCCATATCTTGCTTGTCTAGATGTGAGCATGTGTGTTATGTTGTTGAGTTTTGCTTTGGCTATTCTTATACTCTTGTTCCTGCCTCTCGCCCGCCGTCTTCTGCAATTGTCTTTTTCTTCCTTCGCTCTTTATTCTCCATTGGAATATAAGCCCTTAACGAGCTCCCTCCACGCTCTGTTACCCTTACCTATCCCATACAGCCACGCCCTCGCAGATATTATTCATTTCTGATTCAACTTCTCTTCTCTAAATGTCTTAGGTATGAATTAGCGACTTTTCAAAGCGTCTTTTAACTGATTCAGCGCCACACAAAAAGTTGGTTTGAACAAACACGGTACACAAGAAATGAAACAAATATTATAATGTATACTTGCGCGAAGAAATTACGGAAGATACCACGAAACAAAACAAATAACAGGATGATCTGGTAGAGCGTTACATCTTCCTCCGTCCAAAAGGGAAGTCTCATATGGCGATATATTATCCTTCGACACTCGACCAGTTAATTCACTGTAATTTCCACATAAATGAATTGCTTCTGTCTTGTTTCGAATTACTGCACAAACTATTTAGCAGTAGGCTGATTATTTTTTTTTCGTTTTGAACGCTCGCTTTGAACCCAAGCGTAGTCCTTACACTTTCTACTACTTCTAATACATCGGGCTTAGTTTTGCGTGTGGCTTTTCCTATTACCAGTGTCCCTCGCCATCAGTAGAACCCACTCCGACTTCTGAGGTACTTGTAATTTACGTCCCCTCGTCAAGAACGATAGTTGACATTGCATAATGATGATGATGATGATGATGATGAGATGATGATGATGATGATGATGATGATGATGATGATGATGATGATGATGATGATGATGATGATGATCATGATGATGCTGACGATGATGATGATGAACAGGAGCAGGAGGATAGGGGGAGGAGGAGGAGGTGGAGGAAGAAGAAGTGTTCGTTGTGCACATTAAACCAACAAAAAAAAAGTGCGAAAACGGAAACAAGGAAAAGGACAACAACTAAAGAAATGAAACCTGATATGACACGCTTAAGACATGTGGTGCTATTGCTCTAGCGAAAAATAAAAACATTCCCCAGTGATCTAACTAACCAGATACGCGAAATCAACCAAAACTAGAGCCAGCTCACTTAAAGCGCGATGCGCATGCCCAGACGCCACGCCCTGTTTCTGTATCCTGTTCAGAAAGCGGGAGAATGTGCCGACGTGGCAATGCTGCAAGCAGGGAGCACCATCTCAGCACATACGGGCACCGCATGTTTCCTGGCGTCGGGCTGCAGAAGGCGTCACCGAATGGCCGCGCATGGAAGTGGCGAAATGGGGAATCTTCTCGGGTTAGCGAGTACTGTATTTTACTGATTCAGTGCCAAGCAAAAAGTCGGTTTGTACCAAACATGGTACGCAGTCAAATGAATAAGTAGTGTGTAAATTAAAGTAAAATAGTGTAAATTTCCGTTCACTGAGCGTTGAAATTGCAGAAGGTAACGCACAACAAAACAAATAACACGATAACTTGATTTCACTGAGCATTGAAAATGCGGAAGATAACCCAAAACAAAACAAATAACATAATGACCCTATTACGGCGACATATCGTCCTTCTGCCCAAATATAATGTTACATCTGGCGATATAGTATCCTTTCGCACTTAATAAACTAAGAATAAACTTTCGCTACGTAGTTACTGGGAAGTCGCATTAGCGCAAAGGCTAGCTCGTTTGCCTGATGACCCGATGGTCATGAGTTCGAATTCTTATCGAAGCGGATTTTAACAATTGGACTTGTTTTCCAAGTCGACCCAGCGAAAATAAGTACCACGAAATGTAATGGGAAGTTTAGTTAGTTTAGTTTAGTCGCCGGATCAACATCACGGCACACGGGTGTAACCCATAAGTGCCCCGTTCTACTCCTTACTCAAACCTGAGTCCGGAGAATCTCAGCTCAAAGCACGAACTCTGTAGCCCCGGCGAGGATCCTGAAATACTTTGGGTAGATATTTAACTCGAAATTTTGCCGTTAGGCTACTCTTTTTCGATTTCCAACTGCCGAGAAATTTTTTTTAATGCGCAACAATACACACGGGCGTCCAATCTCACTACCAAGAGACCAGGGGAATTTTGTTACTAGAAGTCCACGTGAAGATATCCCGGCCCTCACCGGGGCTTGAACCCAGGACCTCCAGTACTCGACGCGGACACCATACCTCGAGACCACTCAGCCCCCCCCCCCCCCGAAGTAAATGAAAGTAAAGGCAGCATGTATTATATTGAGCACATTACCCATTGGGTACCAATTTGTCTATCAAACCTATGACGCCAGCACCATAATTCATGTTACAGTGCACAACTTGCTCACGCATTCTCCGGTTGTTCGCCCTTGTCCGGGAAATCTAGGCATTCGATCTTCTCCCCTGGATTCAGGGGTGAATGCAACCATATTTTCCTTAGCTCAGTGGCGTCACTGGGGTTGGTGTCACCCAGTGCGGTAAACTCTTGGTGTCACCCCTCTAGACTTTCACCATGGTCTTCTTCCGAGTGTTCCTGTACCATATATAATCGCATATAGCAATTTTTTTATTTTGGTGTCACCCCTTGATGGTGTCACCCGGTGCGGCCCGCACCCCCGCTCCCCCCTAGTGACGCCCCTGCCTTAGCTGTTAAAGTCTATCCACACTGTAAATCCAACCAGGTTTGTACCAGCCAGGGGCGGACGCCGCAAGCTCTGAGCCACTCGGTTGTGCTGGGTCTAGTATATTATATTACGAACATTTAAAGAAGAAGTTCATAGCCGTCCGTCCTCTTCCTTCCTTCCTTCCTTCCTGCCTGCCTGTCTGCCTGCCTGCCTTTCTTCCGTCGTTCGTTTTCAACTTTCTTTCTTTCTTTCTTTCTTTCTTTCTTTTTTTCTTTCTTTCTTCCTCTCTCTCCCAACCTCCCTTTCTTCCTTTATGTTTGTAATTACACTACAACAATAAACTGCGTCGCACGGTCTAGTATGTGCAGCCTAGTTGTATCACATCGCGTCGACTGTCCTTCTTCTAGCAGCTGGCACTAATTATTACTAACACATTTGTCTTTACACCGTGTACTGTTCTTCATTCTCATGCTTCTTTCAGGGTGTGAGTGTGCTAATTGGGTTGTGTTTGCGGTGAAATTACCTAGTGAACTAATCAAAGTATACTTCTCCAAGTGAACCAGCCGCCGAGCACTTACAGTTATGTGAAACTTAATTGCTATCGTTTTCCGGGAGAGTTGTTTGTTGATATGATCGGGTAGTACAGGCCGTGTGTTCGAATAGCCGCTGTGTTGTGTACAGGATACAATGTATTTAACACATTTTTAAATCCACTATATTACAGTCGATCGCGTGCATGTGCTACATTGTATAAGGCGGAACTCACAGCTGTTGGTCATCCGGACAAGAAGAAGTAAACATAGAGGGGGAGAAGGGGGAAAAGAAAGAAGAGAATGATGACTGAAAGAAAGAGACGAAGAAGAAGAAAGAAGACATCGAAAAGAAGAAGAAGAAGAAGAAGAAGAAGAAGAAGAAGAAGAAGAAGAAGAAGAAGAAGAAGAAGAAGACGAAGAGGAAGAAGAAGAAGAAAATTCCAAGGGTAATAGCATGATTGTCTCCCATTGCATGGATATTTGCATGATTGTCTCCTATTGCAAGAATATTTGCATTATTGTCTCCCATGGCATGAATATTTGCATGATTCTCTCCCATTTAATTAATATTTTCAAGATTCTCTCCCGTGCATGAATATTTATCAATATACATCTGTTCAGATGGCTGGATACTACCACCCATTTCTTAATATTCATAACTACATCTTTAACATAAACCTTAATTTCAATCAAACGTATACTGATTTCAAAATATTACGTCAATTCTAAATACTCAACTAAATTTCTCAGCTCATTCATATTACAATCAACTTTCAATTAATAGCCATTCAAATTAATTTCGTAATAATTATCTTTATTTCTGCTTGTTTCATTTCTGCTTGTCTTTTTGTAGTAGGCTTAACGCTAACATTACTAAACGTTATTTCTAAATAGGTCAAAAATGCACGGACAGCGAGACACAAGCTGAAATCAGAGACGGAGAGACATATTTTCCATACAGCGAAGATCCTTGCTACAAATGTCAGTGTACTCGTGGAAAGATCAACTGCCAGCAGATAGAGTGTACAGATATTACAGTATGCCCTGACGGTTCGGCACCGTCTCAAATCGTGGGCGAATGCTGCGTGAAATGTCCAGGTTAGTCGTTAGTGGTTAAGTCGCAGTTCCAACTACACGGCAAAGGGTAATCCCATAAAGCATCCCTCCTGTACCAGTGAATATCAAATATCACACAATATGCTTCTCAATGTCCCATGTGAAAAGTGGAACATACAGCAGTTCCGACAAACCAACAGCACGCACACGCATACGTGCATAAGGCCGCGACCAGAATGCCAACGCAACAGTCCGCCATTAAAATTACAGTTCATTGATGATGGAATCGGCAGTCACTAGAAAACCAGCAGTTGCACACACGTTACTGCATAAGGCAAAGACAGTTTGTTCAGCAACTGACAGTCCGCTATTTTTATGAACATACAGGTCACATTATAAACAAACGCGAACAGATCTAAAAACATTCTACATGAAATCCACAGCTCACTGTATCGCTCCACGCACTTAACTCAGTAGCTGAGCGACAGACCCATGTTCTATCTGTTAAAAATGACGAAAATGCGTAAGCAAACAGTAGCTAAAAGCAAAAGCTCCTCAGAGGCCTTATCAACTCAACAGCCTATCCGCCACACTGGACCGTAAGTCGGTGTCCAGGTGTTTGCGATGAAATCTGCCAAACTAGAATATATGTGCCAGTTTTTCTACCACGTATACAGCCTATCGCAAGTTAAAAATACATTTGTGGGCGGTGTCCTGGGAAATTCGATTTACGCAAGTATTACTGTGTACACCTAGGTTTCAGAAAAAGCAATAACAGTTAAGTTTATACAAGAGACAACATTTAAGATATAGACTACATATCAAGCGAACGAAAGAAGAAGAGAAAGTGTACACCAAGGGACCTGTTGGGATCATTTTAGTGCTAATATATGTATAGTCGTTAATTGACCGCTACAGAGGATAAAGGAAAATTAGTAGACGAAAATGTAAATAGGCAGAGGAAGACCAAGAGAGATGATGCTTGATGGACTGAGTAGGTGTAATGGGGGAATATCATCATTGGAGTTGATCCAGAAAACAAAAAACCAAGATTTGTTGAGAGACATGAACGCCTACGCCAGCTGGCATGGATCTTGATGATGATGATGAATGTAAATAAGCACAGTAGATATCAGAACTGCGGTTAGTGTGATTGCTTGCCAAGGAAGTGGCCTGAGTTCAATCATCAGCAGAGGCAGGAGCATTGTTTTTCAACCAGTAGGGCGCTTGGATCGATCAAACCTCATAAAGGCCCTCTCAAGACAATGTTCTGACTTGTAAGGGACCTGTCAAGTCAGAATGATGAGGAAGTGAACTTGGTAGCTAATCTCCTCATGCTGTGGTCTAGAATAGAATATGTTAATGCTTATCACTTCACATGACAACTGCAGTGTGTGTCATCAGACTACTTTTACTAGGTAACGGAAAACTGAAAAGCTAGGGACACACTGTATTTAAAGCCGCCAAAAACAAATTGTTTTGATACCATGTCCAAAGTAAAAATAAAGGGGAAGGTAAAAAAAGGTAAAAAAAAGGTAAAGGTAAAAATAAAGAGGAAAGGTAACACAAATACGTCTCGACAAAATAAACAACAACAACAACAACAACAAATAATAATAATAATAATAATAATAATAATAATAATAATAATAATAATAATAATAATAATTGATTATGTGGTTGTTTCGGGATTTGAAATAATAAATAATAATAATAACAAGCAACAGAAGCTGAAGTATCAGCAAAGCAATGCTCTAACTGTCCTCCTATCGGAGTTCCCATCGTAGACCAACTGCCGACCAAGGCTAAGGGCCTGGTCTGCCCTGCCACTACATTTAGTCTTTAGGTTAAATTTCCTAGCACTAGGGTAAGGTTTGTACCTCCCAATTGCGCTGCTCCACCTGAAGCCGTTGGCACAATGCGGGGTGTCAAATTTGGTGATCGCCACCCAACATTCGGCGCTAATGGAAAGCCTGTAGTACCATCTACAGTCATACGGTAGCTCAGTCATATTTGACTAAGACTTGACTTTCTAAACAGAAAATAGTGATATCAGTTTCTGACACTGAGTATTATTGCTGTCTTAAAAATACAGGGATTTTTCCTACAATGCGTTTCTCACAATCATTATCTATCATTAATCACTGAGGCAAAATTGCGTTGCAGCAAATTCGCGTTATACAAACAGGCGTTATACGAGAACTTCCAGTTGATCCACTGACGAGTACATTCAACGCATTAGACACTGTATTAACATGTCATTATTGTTAATGCATGCCATCCACTTGTTCCAGCGTCAATGTAGCTTTCAGTTTTTTTCTGTTGCTTTTATGATATTTATTTATTTTCACTTGTCTTCACTAACCGACAATACATTTATTTATCTTATCATATTTGGGAGGGGCGGGGGGGGGGGGGATTCCTTGTTTGTGTGGGGGGAGGGGAGGGAATGTTTGCTCGCTTTGAGTTCAAGTGTAGTCCATACACATACTACTTCCAGTGCAATGAACTAATTTTTGCGTGTGGCTTAGCTTTCCCTGTTACCAGTATCCCTCGCCATTTTGCGAACCCACTCCAACTTCACAGTTATCTTATCAGATAACATGGAATTCGCCGTAGTGCAGGGCCAGCACGTTTGCCTGTCTGGCTGGTGGTCATGCGTTCGGATCCATAGCGCACTTTTTAACAAAAGTTTATTGAAGATCCTTACATCTCCTCCCTAAGCCTTGGTTGGCAACTGGTCTAGGATCGAAGCTCCGACAGGCGGACAGTCAGAGCATTGTTTTGCTGATCCGACAACTTCTGCTACTGGTCTTGCTCCAGATGTATTGGGGTTACCTTTTCTCTGTAGTAAACTAAGCAGACCAAGAGAGGGATCGTGCCGCATATTTATACCTTGCCCGTCTCCACCATTTGAAGCTGGGGTCGGGAGGTTCCCTGTAACGTATCTAAGAACACAATGGCCCTTCTGGGACCCTAAAATGCCGTTAGAAACCACCGGAAACATATGTGACGACAGACAGGTCAAGGAATTTGTTGTTTTCTCCACAGATGTCGCCAACGAGGTGGAACGAGAACGAGTGCCGGCTCAAGTTAATACGGGGACGGTGAGTAAGTTTTTCAAATGTTAAAATGATAATTGAGCCTGGATATTGAACAAGCAGCTACAAAGCCGAATAAATGCCCCGGAGACGTGGTTATGCAGAAGAATGTGTCGCATTTCGTGGAAATAAAATCAATCGATTGAAGAGAATCTAGAAAAAACTGGGGATGAAAAGAAAGTTGATGAAAGTAATAAACAGGAGGCAAGTGAAATATTTCGGCAGCGTTAAAAGACATAATACTCTTATAAATACCATACTGGATGGCAAGGTTGAGGGCAAACGAGTAAGAGGTAGACAACGATACAAGTGGGATGATAACATCAAGAGATGGACAACCGTCAGTCTGACAGAATGTAAAGTCAGGGCGAGAGACAGACCGTCTTAAAGATCCATTGCAGCCAACCTTCATTGTGAAGACGGCACCCGATTGAATGAATGATAATTAAGTTCAACATGGCCAAATGGATAAGAGCGCTTGCTCTTAAGACCCCGTTACGCTGATGGTAAGGTTACGGGTTGAACCCCTGCACGGGTCAATTAGACTAAAATGTCACGACTTGGGGTGGTAAATTACAAGTACCTCAGAAGTCGAAGTGGGTTCGCTTGATGGCGAGGGACACTGGTAATAGGGAAAGCTAATCCACACGCAAGGCTGGGGGGGGGGGGGGGGGGGCAGGGGAAAACTAGGAGAAAACATGTTGGACAGTTTGACATCATGACATGGAGGAACATCGGTATCAGAAATGATTGACAGGAAACAAAACAGAAGGTTGTGGACAGACATGATCACCAACACCAAAAGATATGGACTATACGAAGAATGGCAGTACACGAGACAGAAGGTTGTGGACAGACATGATCACCAACACCAAAAGATATAGACTGTACGAAGAATGACAATACATGAGACAGAAGGTTGTGGACAGACATGATCACCAACGCCCCACGGCATGGACTATAAGAAGATTGGCATTACACGAGACAGCAAGCTGTGGACAGACATGATCACCAACGCCACACGGTATGGACTATAAGAAGATTGGCAGTACATGAGACAGAAGGCAGTGGACAGACATGATCACCAACGCCACACGGCATAGACTATAAGAAGATTGGCAGTACACGAGACAGAAGGCTGTGGACAGACATGATCACCAACGCCACACGGCATAGGCTATAACTAGAAGATTTTACTACTACACTTGTGATGGAACTTTATTGTATAGATATGCAATCTTGTATTATTTTATTGTACATTGTACAGATTTGTAGTGATTAAATATGCTATCATTCTTTGATATAAATTGTGAAATTATTTGTAGTGATTAAATCTGTTATAATTCTTTGATATAATATGTGAAATAATTTGTAGTGATCAAATCTGTTAGCTTTTCTCGAGAGAATATTTTAAAGATTTGTAGAAGAGGAGTAGAAGAAAAAGACGCATTGGACACAGAAGAAGAAGAGAAGAGGAAGAAGAAGAAGAGGGGGAAGAGGTGGGTGAGGAGAAGGCGGAGTAGACGAAGCTGATGAAGGAGAAAAAGAAGGAAGGGAAGATGAAGTAAAAGAAGAAGGAGGAGGAGGGAACAAAGTTGATGAAAAAGAAGAAGCAGGAGGAGGAGGAGGAGACAAAGTGAAGATAAAGTTGATGAAGAAGAAGAAGAAGAAGAAGAAGAAGAAGAAGAAGAAGAAGAAGAAGAAGAAGAAGAAGAAGAAGAAGAAGAAGAAGAAGAAGAAGAGGGGGATGAGGAGAAGGCGGAGTAGACGAAGCTGATGAAGGAGAAAAAGAAGAAGAAGGAAGGGGAGACGAAGCTAAAGAAGAAGGAGGAGGAGGGAACAAAGCTGATGAAAAAGAAGAAGGAGGAGGAGGAGACAAAGTGAAGAAAAGGTTGATGATGAAGAAGAAGAAGTAGAAGAAGAAGAAGGAGGAGGAGGAGGAGGAGGAGACGAAGTCGACATAGATTAAACGTAAACGTTAACACAGAAGTGTTATCTTTCAGAGCGCGGTTCAAAGTCAACAAGCCATCAATTCTGGAGACAAAGCCGGGCCAAGTTACCCTGGCGGAGGCGGTTACTATTCTGCTGTAAGTTGCTTCTTTCATTAACTCTTCAAAGATGTGAGCATTTTGGTAGATGAGTTTTCTCAATGAATTTTACTTGACAGGTTAAGATTCATCATCATCACGTGCCTTGCCAAATGGCCTTGGCATTCATGTTTCCCTACTCTTCACTACTCATCGCTTTCCATAGATCTCAATTCTAAAGCTTTTCCGACCTACCCTCAAACACTACAGGGAAGAAATTAGTTGAATGATAGTGATGATTTCATTGAGTTGTGAACATCTGTAACAGTAAACATTTTCATATAAATGTAACATCTTAATATTATACAATTTTCTAATGTACGGTGTAATAACACAGATGTCATAGGTAATCTGAAGTTAAAATACGCGTAATAGTGTTGCATTTATATTTAAAACTAGGAGCTGCCGGGGCCTATTGGTTAATGAGCTAGCCTGCCAGAACTGCTCCTTGTTTAATCCCCAGCAGAGACAGAATGTCAGAACAATGTTTTCCCGTAGTGAATTTGAATAACGAAGACACAAACCATATATAGTACGATTTATTGCCTGGCACAGTTCGCTCCATCTCGTCAGGTACTTCCTGCAGATGTCACACAACGTAGAGTAAAATAATTAGAACCATCGTTCAAGCTGAAATATAAACATGTTCACACAGTAATATCAGTTGTTTACCATGGTAATTTTAAACTGACTATCATGTCTTTCTGTTTGCACAAAATTGGCTTGTGCAGGTGGATCATTATCGCTTCTGCAAACTTTAACAAACGACTATTTCATCCACAAAATATAATGTGATTGCTTTCTGAGCGACCGGCTCACTTACGGAGAAAGACGTTAAATCCCCTAGGCCAGGGAGAATGGCACAAAAAACCTTGGACAGATGTAAAAGCACTCCACGTGAAATCCACAGCTCACAGTGTCACCCCACGCACTTAACTCAGTAGCTTGGCGACGGAACCATGCACTACCAGTGCAGCTCGAGGAAAATGCGTAACCAAACCGTACCCACAAGCATAAACACTCCAGAGGCCTTAACAGCTCAACCACCTATCCTCCATATTGGACCGGAAGTACTTTGGTACTGTGACGTAATGCAGATCTCTACATTAACCTGATTCCAGTATATGTAAGCTCTTTTAACAGATTCGGTGCCAAAGAAAACGTAGATGTTGACCTAACAAAAATGGATGGCGGAAAATGGGGGGTTGGGATTAGTGCACTGTTTTGATCTCATTTGAGATCTCATTACATGACCATGGAATTTTGTTTGTCTTCCTCTCATTATTGTGTATACTGTTCTGCCACTTCTACGACATTAAGTCATTATGTTACTACAGTGTAACATCAAGTAAATGGGACAACTCTTAAACAGGTTACATCGGTACAATTTTCTCGGAGCAGTCGTAACATCTGATGGAAGGTGCCTTGTAGAGATTAGAACAACAATAGCTTTGGCAAAGTTATTTAAAAAAAAAAAGAGATCTTGCATGTTACAAAGAATCAGTTTTAACATACGGCTGCGAATCCTGGACAATTAATAAACAGGCAAAAACATCCCTGGATGCCCTGGAGATGTGGTTTTATAGAAGAATGCTGCAAATTCATTGATTAGCCAAAATGAGCAGTCTGGACGTTTTAAGGGAAGCTAAGTCTCAAACACAACTTATTACAAATATTATTATTAGCAAGTATCAGTCTTCACTTTTTTTGGCCAGCCCGGAGGATACTTGATGGTGATGATAATTTCTTCGTTAGCTAGCCTCTTCTAGGCACTAGTTGTTGGTTACACTGGCAGTCCAAGGATTTGCTACATTTGTCTTGAAAATCACATCTCTATTGCTTCCAAGCTCTTCCTAATTCTTTATAGTATATAAATCCTTTCAACATCTGCTAAGGGAGATGAATATCATTGAGGTTGTCCAGGTCGCAGTAACGTCAATTTAAGGCTATGTGGCATTAGTATTAACTAACTGGTGTGTTTGAGCCTATAGTCAACATGACTAAGTGTTAAAGTGTTATATTATATAGATGTATACTATTATATTATATAGATGTATCATCGTATTCATCATGTACCATGCCGATAAGCGTTGGCGGTCATGTTTCGGTATCTCACGCGATCACCAGATTCGTGGATCAGCTCTGTGTTCTTATCTCAACTATACTATATGGCCAAACCATCCAGGTATTTACTTCTCTGCCGTTTCCTTGTTCTTTTCCCCTCAGTCTTGCCCGTTGTCACCAAGGTCTCAAATTCATTTCATCTCATCCACCCATCATGTGCCATGCCGATAAGCGTGGGCGGTCATGTTTTGCCATTTCACTCGATCACCAGAGTCGTGAATCAGCTCCGTGTTTCTGTCTCGACCATGCCACGTGGCCAAACCATACAGGTATTTACTTCTCGGTCTTCCCCTTGGTCTGTTCCCTTCGAGCTTGCCAGTTGCCACTAAGTTCTCCAATCCATTTCTTCTCATAACGTGTCCAAAATATTGTGTCTGTCTACGTCTAATTTCTCTAATCAGTTTACGATGTTCATTTATTCCTTTTAGAACTTGGTTTTCTGTGTGTCCATGGTATTCTTTTAATTTTCCTCAGAAACTACATTTCCACAGCCATCAGATGTGTTTCAGCTTGTCTGCTAATTGTCCACCCTTACATCCATACGCATATAGATGTAAAGGTGTTATATTATATAAATGTATTATTATTTTAATATAAATTTTGTATGACTGATATTTTCATCTCCTAATTTGCATAATCTTCCAGGGAGTGCCTGGACCTAGGGGTGTACCGGGACCTGCTGGACCGCCTGTAAGTTGATGCGACTGTTTTGTTTTGTTATTTCGTAGCACTTTAAGCAGAAGTGTGACTTTTTGCGTTTGCACTGGTAAATCATTTTGAGTTGTCTTCGGCGACTGTATTTTGTTTCGTTATTTCGTAGCACTTTAAGCCGAAATGTGATTTTTATATTTGCCTGAGAAAATCACTTTGTGTTGTCTTCGGCGACTGTGTTTTGTTTCGTTATTTCGTGACACCTAAAGCAGAAATGTGATTTTTTATGTGTGTCTGAAAAGATCATATTGAGTTGTATTCCACGACTGTGGTTTGTTTCGTTATTTTGTAACACTTTAAGCAGAAGTGTGACTTTTTATGTGTGTCTGAGAAGATCATTTTGAGATGATTTCTGAGAGATGAAAAAAACATTCGAGAAGAAATTAGGAAAGAATGCGCGAAATATAAGGCCATTAGTGTGATGTAAAAGAGACTTGTGATATTTAGTTACACTCTCTTGCTGGTTCATGGTGTGGTTATTTTTAACTCTGTCTGCAACAGGCAGTTGTTACTTTAACCCTTTCTACAACAGGCAGTTGTTATTTCACTGCAATGAACTTGTGGGTATAGAGGATTTGATATAGTAAGTAAGGCAGAATGAGTTAAAGTATGGAAGAGAATGTTAAAGGAAGGTGCTTTGGCTGGTTCTATGCCTGTATTGGAGAGCTCACCAATGGAATTAGCGGGCATTGTAAATACTATTACATAGTTTGGTGTAACTACTGAAGTGCTGGACATTTTACCACAATATTACATCCAAGAAAGGAACACATTTTAACAGGTAAATTAGTACACTTATCGCAGAACAGACATAACATCTGGTGGAAGGTGCCTTGTAGAGAATAGAACAAGAATCGCTTTGGCAAAGTTAGCCATTGTTTGCAGATGGAAAACATACTGATAAATAAAATGTTGTCATGTGCCCTAGTAAAAAGAGTGTTATAGGGCTGTATAGACAAGAAAAACATCTTCACTGTTTGCGTAAGGTTTCTCTAATCAATTCACCCTTTTCATTTGTGTCTTCAAGGCCTGTCTTGTTTTTCTGCCCAACCTTTAAATACTATTCATTACATTTTCGTCAGAAACCACATTTCCACTGACATTAGATGTGTCCCACCTTCTCTGCTAATTGTCCATGTCTCACATGCATACAACAGGATAGGTTTGTATATCACTTTAACACTCTTTTTCTCACTGCCTCTGACAGCTTTCTATTGGTGGGTATGTAATTTACCAAAATAGGACAGATGAAACCCTGTTTACTGAGTGCTCAACTAAAACGATATGAAGAGATTTATTTTGTTTCCACTAAACAAATGAAATGTGTTGATTTATTTCAGGGACAACCAGGTTACCAAGGACCTCGTGGTGAATCCGGAGAGCCTGGGCCACCGGTACGTCAACATCACCACTTTGTCGACATCATTCCATGTCATCATCACCACTACTATGTCATCATCTTTGCTGTCATTATTATAATCAAAATTTCATTACCATTTTCCCCCAGAAATATTGTTTTACCTTTTCTCTCTAAAACATTAATATCACCATTCTTTTTCTTCTTTTTCTTTTCTCTTTTTTTATCCTCATCTTCTTCTTCGTCTTCTTCTGCCTTCTCCTGTTCTTCGTCATCTTCTTCATTTTTTTCTCCCTTCTCCTCTTCTCCTCCTGCTCTTCTTCCTCTTCTCCTCCTGCTCTTCTTCCTCTTCTTGTATTCTTCTTCGCCCTTCTCTTCTTTTCCTCCTCATTTTCTTCATCATCCTCTTCTTCTTCCTCTTCTTCTTCTTCCTCTTCTTCTTCACCTCCTCTTCTTGTTCTTCTCCTCCTCTTCTTGTTCTTCTCCTGCTCATAGTCATCTTCTTCTTCTTCTCCCTCCTTTTAGCCATCATCATCTTCATCTTCCTCTCCCTCTCCTCTTCTTCGACGAGAAGTGGAGATGATGATGAAGAAGAACAAAGAGGAGTGGAGGAGGAGGTCGGAAGAAGAAGGTGGACCAGGATGACCCCAACCCTTGGTTTGTTTACTAAGCACCTTTACGTTCAGTAGTTTGCCATTGCTTTCTGAACAAGTAATCAACGTTAAATTCCGACTGACCGGTGTGGGGGATGAATCTTCTACCACCACCATCAGCGCGTTGGAAGTGTAAATGCAAGCGCATTAAACCCCGCAGCAAGGCAAACTCCATGTGCCCTGTATACTTATCATATTGTTATGTAGGTTTTAGAATGCGACTTGCAGGTCCGCATAGCCGAATGGATAAGAACTCATGTTCTTAAACATCCGTTGTACTGATGCCGAGGTAAGCGGTTCAACCCCTATACTGGACAATCAATCGATCATATGCCATGCCTGAAAGCGTGGGCGGTCATGACTCGCCATATCACTCGATCACCAGTGCTGTGGATCAGCTCAGTGTTCCTATATCGTCCATTCCATGTGGTCAAGCCATCCAGGTATTTTCCTCTTGGTCTTCCTCTTGGTCTGTTCCCTTCGATCTTGCCAGTTGTCACACAGTTCTCCAATCCATTTCTTCTCATAACATGTCCAAACAATTTTGACTGTCTACATCTAATTTCTCTAATCAGTTTACGATTTTCATTTGTCTCCTGTAGTACTTGGTCATTTGTTTTTCTGTCTGTCCATGGTATTCTTTGCATTTTCCTCAGAAACCACATTTCTGCAACCATCAGATGTTTTTCAGCTTGACTGCACATTCAGCTTGACTGCACATATACCGGACAGCAGGACTAAAATGTTGACCTGTCACCCTTGACTTGGGGAAGTAAATTACAGGTACCTCTGACGTCTGAGTGGGTTTGCCTGATGGCGAGGGACAATGTTAATAGGGAAAACTAATCTACATGCAAAATTCAGTCCATCACTACTATAAATAGTGTGCATGGACTACGCTTGAGTTCAAAATGAGCAAGCACCCCAAAAAATGTGATTTAATATCAAAACTCTCTTTTCTCATACAGGGCTCACCAGGCAGTCGTGGATTTCCTGGACCCCCTGGTCCGCCAGGCCCTGAAGTAAGTGACACACAAGTGTGACTTCATCTGTGTTTTCTTAGTCTCTTGTTTATGTTCGTTGATGTGGCAAAACAGCACGAAGACATTTTACCCAAAATCCAGGAAACAAATAAAGGTAGCATTGCAGCAGCATACAGATGTCAGTCATGGAACTTCACAGATGTCAGTCATGGAACTTCACAGATGTCAGTCATGGAACTTCACAGATGTCAGTCATGGAACTTCACAGATGTCAGTCATGGAACTTCACAGATGTCAGTCATGGAACTTCACAGATGTCAGTCATGGAACTTCACAGATGTCAGTCATGGAACTTCACTGATGTCAGTCATGGAACTTCACAGATGTCAGTCATGGAACTTCACAGATGTCAGTCATGGAACTTCACAGATGTCAGTCATGGAACTTCACAGATGTCAGTCATGGAACTTCACAGATGTCAGTCATGGAACTTCACAGATGTCAGTCATGGAACTTCACTGATGTCAGTCATGGAACTTCACAGATGTCAGTCATGGAACTTCACTGATGTCAGTCATGGAACTTCACAGATGTCAGTCATGGAACTTCACAGATGTCAGTCATGGAACTTCACAGATGTCAGTCATGGAACTTCACAGATGTCAGTCATGGAACTTCACAGATGTCAGTCATGGAACTTCACAGATGTCAGTCATGGAACTTCACAGATGTCAGTCATGGAACTTCACAGATGTCAGTCATGGAACTTCACAGATGTCAGTCATGGAACTTCACTGATGTCAGTCATGGAACTTCACAGATGTCAGTCATGGAACTTCACTGATGTCAGTCATGGAACTTCACAGATGTCAGTCATGGAACTTCACAGATGTCAGTCATGGAACTTCACAGATGTCAGTCATGGAACTTCACTGATGTCAGTCATGGAACTTCACAGATGTCAGTCATGGAACTTCACAGATGTCAGCCATGGAACTTCACACACTGGAAAGGTTAACCCGGTCAACAAATGCCCGCAGAAGTCAGATGTATCGGCCTAGCGGCGCAAGAACACAGCTATGCTGTAAACAGGCACAACGCAATCACGTCCGGAAAAAAAAAACTCCGGATGAACGCAGAAGAAGAACTTCACACATATCAGTCATGGAACTGCACAGATATAAGTCATGGAAATTCACAGATGTAAGTTGTGGAACTTCATATATGTAAGTTGTGGAAATTCACAGATGTAAGTAACTGAAACTGTTACATCCAGTTAGCACTGCATTGTTAGAGTCTTCTGTCTCCCTGTTTATGTGAGTCTGGTATGTATACTGCATTAGCTAGCAAAATTGATAAGGATCTGTGAGAAGTTGATAAGGATCTGCCAGAAGTTGATAAGGATCTAGTGTCATGAGCATGGCCGGATGCCTGGGCTCGTCACCTGCTAAAATGAGGGAAAGACCTGCTCCTCCTTGATCCCAGGCCTACAGAATGTGACTTATAGCAGACATCTGCATTGGGACAAATTTGTATGTTTGTTGTAAATGCACATGATCTCTAGCATTGTTCTGTCAAATGTTGTATGTTTGTTGTATGTACACAATAACTCTAGCTTTGTTCTGTCAAATGTTGTATGTTTGTTGTATGTACACATGATCTCTAGCATTGTTCTGTCAATTGTTGTATGTACACATGATCTCTATTATTGTTCTGATAAATGTTGTTGTTGTATGTGCACATGATCTCTAGCATTGTTCTGTCAAATGTTGTATGTTTGTTGTATGTACACATTATCTCTAGCATTGTTCTGTCAAATATTGTATGTTTGTTGTATGTACACATGATCTCTAGCATTGTTCTGTCAATTGTTGTATGTACACATGATCTCTATTATTGTTCTGATAAATTTTGTTGTTGTATGTACACATGATCTCTAGCATTGTTATGACAAATGTTGCATTTACACATGATCTCTAGCATTGTTCTGACAAATGTTGACAGTACAAATTATCTCTAGCATTGTTCTGACAAATGTTGAGAGTAAAACTGATCTCTAGTATTGTTCTGACTAATGTTGAGAGTACAAATGATCTCTAGCATTGTTCTGACAAATGTTGTATGTACACATGATCTCTATCATTGTTCTGACAACTGTTGTTGTTGTTGTATCTGACAGGGAGATGAAGGTTTGCCTGGAGAGCCTGGTCCTGCAGGGCCTGTTGGACCTGCTGTAAGTTGTATATAATTCTCTCAGCATGCACAACAGCTCGGTAGTGGTTATTTATTAGTTAGCGAGTTAGTTAATTAGCTAGTTAGTTAGCTAGTTAGTTAATTAGTCAGCCTGTTAGTTAGTTAACTAGTTAGTTAGATAATTAGTCAGTCAGTTAGTTAACTAGCTAGTTAGTTAGTTAGCTAATTAGAGTGTTAGTTAACTAGTTAGTTAGCTAGACAGATAGCTAGTTAGTTAGCTAGTTACTTACCAACATAGTTAACTAGTTAGTTAATTAGTCAGTCTGTTAGTTAGTTAGCTAGTTAGTGTGTTAGTTAGTTAGCTAGCTTGCTAGTTAGTATATTAGCTAGTTAGTTACATAATTAGTTAGTTTCTTTGTTAGCTTGTTAGTTAGTTATTTATTTAGCTAGGTAGTTAGTCAGCTAGCTAGCTAGCTAGTTATTGTGTTAGCTAGCTAGCTAGTTTGTGTGTTAATTAGCTAGCTAGTTGGTATGTTAGCTAGTTAGTTACCTAATTAGTTAGTTTCTTTGTTAGCTTGTTAGTTATTTATTTAGCTAGATAGCTAGGTAGTTAGTCAGCTAGCTAGCTAGCTAGTTATTGTGTTAGATAGTTAGCTAGCTAGTTTGTGTGTTAGTTAGCTAGTTAGTTACCTAATTAGTTAGATAGTTAGTTAATTAGTTAGTTAGCTAGATAGCTAGCCAGTTAGTTACCAAATTAGTTGGTGTGTTAGTTAGTTAGTTATTTAATTAGTTAATGTGTAAGTTTATAAGTTGGTTAGTTAGTTGTCAGATTATTCTCACTGCACAATGGACCATTCAGTCTGTAAGTGCCGAGATCCTCCCTCAGTATCTCCCTCAGAGCGTAGCAGTTGATGACACCAGGTCTGTGTTTGTTCACTATTATTCTTTGCCTCCCTGCTTAGCGCTCCTGTCTAGCCTCACCCCTTGTCACTTTATGTTCTTGCAGTCTATCACACAGCAATTCTTCTTTGTGCATACATTCTGTTGTTAATGTACTAATGATATTTTTAGCTTTAACTTTTTTTAAATGATGATACTTTGACCTTTAACTTATTAATACAATGATACTTTGATTTTTAACTTCATTAAAACAATGATATTTTGACCTTTAACTTTGTTAAAACAATGATACTTTGACCATTAACTTAATTAAAACAATGATACTTTGACCTTTAACTTTGTTAAAACAATGAAACTTTGACTGTTAACTTAATTAAAACAATGATACTTTGACCTTTATGTTTGTTAAAACAATTATACTTTGACCTTTAATTTTATTAAAACAATTTCCATATTTTCAAAACAACCACTTTGAGTTTGTGTGAAGATTATAACCATAACAACTCAATAACAGATCTTAAAGACAATGAGTATGTAGTTCATTGCACCAGGTTTATTCCATTTCGCTCAATATGGAGTCTGAATCTTTAGTGTAAATATATTAGTCATTGCAAGCAAATTGTTGAGGTGTTTTCTTGACTCTTGTGATGAAATTATTTTTACAGGGTGAAAATGGTCGCCCGGGTGTTCCTGGTATGGGGGGCCCTAAAGGACATCGCGTAAGTTTTTTGTCTGTTTGCCAAGAGAGTTGTTTGTAATTTTACATCAACAACATCATCATCACCATTATCATCATCATCATTACTATTATCATCATCATCATTACCACTATCATCATCATTAGCAGCAGCATCATTACCACCTCCATTATCATTGCCATCATCATCACCATCTTCTTCTTCATCCCCATTATCATTATCATCACTATCATCATCACCATAATCATCATTATTATACTCACCATCATCATCACATTAGCATCATCATTATCATCACATTTTTTTTGCATATCCCTTACAGGACGTTGCAGTCAACATCAGCATTTTCAGCTGCTGTTGATGTACTAGGCAAAATTACGCTCAGTATCACATTAGCTTCATCATTATCATCACAATCATCATTATCACCACCATCATCTCCATTATCATCATCATCATCATCATCATCACCATCCTTATCATTATCCTCCTCTAGAAACACTCCTATCACACATTTACCTAATTACAAATATATAACATCTAATTTAATGGTTTCAATGAAGGCCAAAATGGCTGAATTGATAATAAAGCTCGCCCTTAAACTTCTGGTGTGCTGATGCCATGGTAGTGGCTTCATCATTATCATCACAATCATCATTATCACCACCATCATCTCCATTATCATCATCATCATCATCATCATCACCATCCTTATCATTATCCTCCTCTAGAAACACTCCTATCACACATTTACCTAATTACAAATATATAACATTTAATTTAATGGTTTCAATGAAGGCCAAAATGGCTGAATTGATAATAAAGCTCGCCCTTAAACTTCTGGTGTGCTGATGCCATGGTAGTGGTTTCCACCCCTACGCCTGTCAGTTGGACTAAAATGTTGACTTCTCGTCCTTAACTTGGGGACAAAAATTACAAGTACCTCTGAAGTTGGAGAATGATTGTGACGGACACTGGTAATAGAGAAAGGTAATCCACACGCAGGAATCAGACCACTGTGCACTAGAAGTAGTCGCATATGTAAGGAATAAGCTTGAGTTTAGAGTGACTGAACACAACAACAAATAATCATTTCAAGGAATAGACTAAACAAAGGTTGGATTCAGTCAGACGGACAAACAAATGAACAGCCAGCTAATGAGATAGATGGACTGATGTATCCATGGTAATCGTTCCGCGTTATTTACATAAAAGGAAAAATTTTACATTTTTAATTGTCTTTCTTTCCCAGGGATTTCCTGGACGTGAAGGCCCAGACGGTCAACCTGGACGACAAGGAGAAAAGGTAATCAACATGGCTGACCATTTCACATTCTGCTGCATCATAAACATCTGGCAATTTCTCATTCTACTTCATCATAAACTACTGGCCATTTCTCATTCTACTTCATCATAAACTACTGGCCATTTCTCATTCTACTGCATCATAAACTACTAGCCATTTCTCATTCTACTTCATCATAAAATACTAGCCATTTCTCATTCTACTTCTTCATAAAATACTAGCCATTTCTCATTCTACTTCATCATAAACTACTGGCCATTTCTAATTCTACTGCATCATAAACTACTAGCCATTTCTCATTCTACTTCATCATAAACTACCGGCCATTTCTCATTCTACTTCATCATAAACTACAGGCCATTTCTCATTCTACTTCATCATAAACTACAGGCCATTTCTCATTCTACTTCATCATAAACTACAGGCCATTTCTCATTCTACTTCATCATAAACTACTAGCCATTTCTCATTCTATTTCATCATAAACTACTGGCCATTTCTCATTCTACTTCATCATAAACTACTGGCCATTTCTCATTCTACTTCATCATAAACTACTGGCCATTTCTCATTCTACTGCATCATAAACTACAGGCCATTTCTCATTCTACTTCATCATAAAATACTGGCCATTTCTCATTCTATTTCATCATAAACTACTGGCCATTTCTCATTCTACTTCATCATAAAATACTGGCCATTTCTCATTCTACTTCATCATACACTACAGGCCATTTCTCATTCTACTTCATCATAAACTACTAGCCATTTCTCATTCTACTTCATCATAAAATACTGGCCATTTCTCATTCTATTTCATTATAAACTACTGGCCATTTCTCATTCTACTTCAGCATAAACTACTGGCCATTTCTCATTCTACTTCATCATACACTACTGGCCATTTCTCATTCTACTTCATCATAAACTACAGGCCATTTCTCATTCTACTTCATCATAAACTACTGGCCATTTCTCATTCTACTTCATCATAAACTACAGGCCATTTCTCATTCTACTTCATCATAAAATACTGGCCATTTCTCATTCTACTTCATCATAAAATACAGGCCATTTCTTCTACTTCATCATAAACATCATGTCATTTCTCAATCTACTCCCTCACAAACATCTAATCATTTCCCATTCTACTTCCTCAAAAACATCTAGCCATTTCTCATTCTGTTCCCAAGGATAGGAGAGCTCTTTACCATGTTTTAATCTTCATCATTGTCATCATCCCGAGAAGGCAGAGAAGCTCACCAAGAATGGTGAAGGGTATGAACAGGAAGAGAACATAACCTTACATACTATGAGTAAAACAGAGTTATCTGGTCTACCAGAAAAGAACAGAACCAGATAGCGACAATATCCTTCTCTTGACAGGCACTCAATGTTCACTGTATTCATGTTCACTCATTATTCATTGTATTTATGTTCATGCAATGTTCATTATATTTATGTTCACCCAATGTTCATTGTATTTATGTTCACGCAATGTTCATTGTATTTATGTTCACTCAGTGTTCACTGCATTTTTGTTCAACAGGGTTCACTTGGATCTTCTGGCCCAGCGGGTGCCCCAGGGCAGGCTGGTCCACGTGGATCTCCCGGAGATCGGGGTCGTGATGGGTCTCCAGGAGTGCAGGTGAGATCTATGTGTCTGTCTGTTTGTTTGTCTCTTTCTCTATCTCTCTCTGTCTGTATATCTGTTTCTGCCTGCAACCTTCATTTCCCTTCCCTTTGTTTGTGTCTCTATTGGTCTCTCTATCTCTCTGTCTCTCTCTGTCTGTCTCTTTCTGCCTGCCTGTCTGTCTGTTTGTCTCTCTCTCTGTCTGTCAGTCTATCTGCCTCTGTCTGTCTGTCTCTGCCTGCCTGCCTGCCTGCCTGTCTGTCTGTCTGACTGTCTGTCTGTCTGTCTGTCTGTCTGTCTGTCTGTCTGTCTGTTTGGGTACTTTGGTAGCAGCAGATGGAAGATGTGTTACAACCTCAGAGAAATTGATACCAACTTGCAAACAGCATTAGAAAGAGTGCATAAAAGATCTTTAAATCTCCCTGCAACACTTTGCTGAGGTAACTGGAGGAAGAGAAGAAGAAGGGTACTTCAATAATAGCAGATGGAAGATGTGTTACAACCTCAGAGAAATTGATACCAACTTGCAAACAGCATTAGAAAGAGTGCATAAAAGGTCTTTACATCTCCCTGCAACACTTTGCTGAGGTAACTGCAGGAAGAGAAGAAGAAGGGTACTTCAATAACAGCAGATGGAAGATGTGTTACAACCTCAGAGAAATTGATACCAACTTGCAAACAGTATTAGAAAGAGTGCATAAACGGTCTTTACATCTCCCTGCAACACTTTGCTGAGGTAACTGGAGGAAGAGAAGAAGAAGGGTACTTCAATCACAGCAGATGGAAGATGTGTTACAACCTCAGAGAAATTGATACCAACTTGCAAACAGCATTAGAAAGAGTGCATAAAAGATCTTTACATCTCCCTACAACACTTTGCTGAGGTAACTGGACGAAGAGAAGAAGAAGGTTACTTCAATCACAGCAGATGGAAGATGTGTTACAACCTCAGAGAAATTGATACCAACTTGCAAACAGCATTAGAAAGAGTGCATAAAAGATCTTTAAATCTCCCTGCAACACTTTGCTGAGGTAACTGGAGGAAGAGAAGAAGAAGGGTACTTCAATAATAGCAGATGGAAGATGTGTTACAACCTCAGAGAAATTGATACCAACTTGCAAACAGCATTAGAAAGAGTGCATAAAAGGTCTTTACATCTCCCTGCAACACTTTGCTGAGGTAACTGCAGGAAGAGAAGAAGAAGGGTACTTCAATAACAGCAGATGGAAGATGTGTTACAACCTCAGAGAAATTGATACCAACTTGCAAACAGTATTAGAAAGAGTGCATAAACGGTCTTTACATCTCCCTGCAACACTTTGCTGAGGTAACTGGAGGAAGAGAAGAAGAAGGGTACTTCAATCACAGCAGATGGAAGATGTGTTACAACCTCAGAGAAATTGATACCAACTTGCAAACAGCATTAGAAAGAGTGCATAAAAGATCTTTACATCTCCCTACAACACTTTGCTGAGGTAACTGGACGAAGAGAAGAAGAAGGGTACTTCAATCACAGCAGATGGAAGATGTGTTACAACCTCAGAGAAATTGATACCAACTTGCAAACAGCATTAGAAAGAGTGCATAAAAGATCTTTACATCTCCCCGCAACACTTTGCTGAGGTAACTGGAGGAAGAGAAGAAGAAGGGTACTTCAATCACAGCAGGTGGAAGATGTGTTACAACCTCAGAGAAATTGATACCAACTTGCAAACAGCATTAGAAAGAGTGCATAAAAGATCTGTACATCTCCCCGCAACACTTTGCTGAGGTAACTGGAGGAAGAGAAGAAGAAGGGTACTTCAATCACAGCAGATGGAAGATATATTACAGAAGTTACATGTAGACCAGACCAAGCAAAGGCAACGTTTGACAAGATGAAGAATATTCTCTGCAATTTAGTTTTTTTTCAATCACGGTGAGGAAAAGAGTTCTTAAGAGCTATATAGAGCCATTCTTAATATGCAGAAGGAAATCATGGACAGGTAATAGGCTAGTGATAAATCGCGTGGAAGCTGCAGAAATGTGATTTTACAGAAGAATGCTGAGAATTCCATGGACAGATAAAAAGCAAAATGAAGATATCATAAAAGATGTTAACTCACAAAGAGAACTGGTTACTTGCATTAGAACAAGACAGTTAACATTCTTTGGGCATGTCATGAGAAGGGGGAAGCTGGGGCATGTCATCACAACAGCAAAGCTGGAGGATGGAAGAGGCAGACGGAGACAGAAATTGCTGGACAGTTTGATATCATTGAGAAATTACCAGCATTAGAAATGATTGGCAGTACAAAAGCTAAACAGCTGTGGACAGACTTGATAATCACCGTTACCTGGCATGGAATATATATATATATATATGGTGACTGCTGTTATATATATATATATATATATATATATATATATATATATATATATATATATATATATATATAATAACTTTAATATGTTGCTGTGTTGTATAGATGTTTATAATTATCGCTTTGCTATAGTTTGCACAGGTATGCATGGTATAAATATTATTATCATGTATACATTGTTACAAATATTTCTGTATTCTCATTCACAAATACATCAACCATATGGTTCTGTCATGGCCAGGGTGCTCGAGGTGAGGATGGTGCCCCAGGGATCTCTGGGTCCTCGGGACCTGCAGGGCCCCCTGGCAACCCCGGATTTCCTGGAGCCCAAGGTCAAAAGGTAAACTATTTATAGCTCACAATTGTTTTATCCTGTTATCAGCCTCAAGCTGAGCCAGATTGTTATCTTAATTTGTCACCAGCCCCTAGATGAATTACATCCTTATCTTAATTTGTCAAAAGCCTCAGACTCAAATTCTTAGCTTAATATGCCACAATTCTCATGCAGAGCCAAATTATTATCTTACATGTCACAAGCCTGTAATGACTGCTAATGTAACCGTTAAGTCAGTGGTTGTAATGACTGCTGATATAACCGGTAGCCCATGTGGTAATGACTGCTAATGTAACCGTTAAGTCAGTGGTTGTAATGACTGCTGATATAACTGGTAGCCCATGTGGTTGTAATGACTGCTGATATAACTGGTAGCCCATGTGGTTGTAATGACTGCTGATATAGCCGGGTAGCCCATGTGGTTGTAATGACTGCTGCTATAACCAGTCACCCATGTGGTTGTAATGACTGCTGATATAACCGGTAGCCCATGTGGTTGTAATGACTTCTGCTATAACCGGGTAGCCTATGTGGTTGTAATGACTGCTACTATAACCGTAGCCCATGTGGTTGTAATGACTGCTACTATAACCGGGTAGCCCATGTGGTTGTAATGACTGCTGCTATAACCAGTCACTCATGTGGTTGTAATGACTGCTGCTATAACCGGGTAGCCCATGTGGTTGTAATGACTGCTGCTATAACCGGTAGCCCATGTGGTTGTAATGACTGCTGCTATAACCGGGTAGCCCATGTGGTTGTAATGACTGCTGCTATAACCGGGTAGCCCATGTGGTTGTAATGACTGCTGATATAACCAGTCACTCATGGTTGTAATGACTGCTGCTATAACCGGGTAGCCCATGTGGTTGTAATGACTGCTGCTATAATCGGGTAGCCCATGTGGTTGTAATGACTGCTGCTATAACCGGGTAGCCCATGTGGTTGTAATGACTGCTGATATAACCAGGTAGCCCATGTGGTTGTAATGACTGCTGCTATAACCGGTAGCCCATGTGGTTGTAATGACTGCTGCTATAACCGGTAGCCCATGTGGTTGTAATGACTGCTGATATAACCGGGTAGCCCATGTGGTTGTAATGACTGCTGCTATAACTGGTAGCCCATGTGGTTGTAATGACTGCTGATATAACCGGGTAGCCCATGTGGTTGTAATGACTGCTAATATAACCAGTAGCCCATGTGGTTGTAATGACTGCTGCTATAACCGGTAGCCCATGTGGTTGTAATGACTGCTGCTATAACCGGTAACCCATGTGGTTGTAATAACTGCTGATATAACCGGTAGCCCATGTGGTTGTAATGACTGCTGATATAACCAGTCACTCACGTGGTTGTAATGACTGCTGATATAACCGGTAGCCCATGTGGTTGTAATGACTGCTGCTATAACCGGTAGCCCATGTGGTTGTAATGACTCCTGCTATAACCGGTAGCCCATGTGGTTGTAATGACTGCTAATATAACCGGTAGCTCATGTGGTTGTAATGACTGCTGATATAACCAGTAGCTCATGTAGTTGTAATGACTGCTAATATAACCAGTAGCCCATGTAGTTGTAATGACTGCTGCTATAACCGGTAGCCCATGTGGTTGTAAGGACTGCTGATATAACCGGTAGCTCATGTGGTTGTAATGACTGCTACTATAACCGGTAGCCCATGTGGTTGTAAGGACTGCTGATATAACCGGTAGCTCATGTGGTTGTAATGACTGCTACTATAACCGGTAGCCCATGTGGTTGTAATGACTGCTACTATAACCGGTAGCCCATGTGGTTGTAAGGACTGCTGATATAACCGGTAGCTCATGTGGTTGTAATGACTGCTACTATAACCGGTAGCCCATGTGGTTGTAATGACTGCTACTATAACCGGTAGCCCATGTGGTTGTAATGACTGCTGCTATAACCGGTAGCCCATGTGGTTGTAATGACTGCTAATATAACCGGTAGCTCATGTGGTTGTAATGACTGCTGATATAACCAGTAGCTCATGTAGTTGTAATGACTGCTAATATAACCAGTAGCCCATGTAGTTGTAATGACTGCTGCTATAACCGGTAGCCCATGTGGTTGTAAGGACTGCTGATATAACCGGTAGCTCATGTGGTTGTAATGACTGCTACTATAACCGGTAGCCCATGTGGTTGTAAGGACTGCTGATATAACCGGTAGCTCATGTGGTTGTAATGACTGCTACTATAACCGGTAGCCCATGTGGTTGTAATGACTGCTACTATAACCGGTAGCCCATGTGGTTGTAAGGACTGCTGATATAACCGGTAGCTCATGTGGTTGTAATGACTGCTACTATAACCGGTAGCCCATGTGGTTGTAATGACTGCTACTATAACCGGTAGCCCATGTGGTTGTAATGACTGCTGCTATAATCACTAGCCCATGTCTGTTTCCTGTAGGGTGATGCAGGATCTTATGGTTCCCCCGGTGACTCGGGTCCTCCAGGACCTGCTGGAGCTGACGGTGCCCCAGGCAACCCAGGATCTGTGGGAACCCCTGGCCTGAGGGGTCTGGATGGAAGCCCTGGATCCAAGGGTCATCAGGTAGCCACAGTTGTCGTGTTTACATCCTCATTTCAGCATCATCATCATGTGTCATGTCAGTAAGCATGGGTGATCACTGTTTCAGAGATGTGGTTGCTAAGATGAATGCTGTGTATACCTTGACGACCAGAGTAGCTACAGTAAAGGAGTCTGTGGTGAAGTGGTTACATTGCCTGCCTTGCGTTCCGAAGGTTGTGGGTTTGATTCCAGGCTACGCTGTCTCAGAGACTTGGGGTTGTCACTGGTGCTACGAAGTTCATGATTTGTGTGACGCTTTCGGCAGGCCTCCCAGTGGAAAGAGACCGAGCCATATGGGATTAAACCTGGTGCAATGAAGACAACCCTCTTGCCCCTTTTAAACCCAATTGTTTAGTAACTACATTGGTTGCCTGGAAGAGGCTAACAACAGTAAAACATTATACACAAACATAAGAATGAGACAAGCAATGTTCATTGGTCAAGAGCTGCCTCCAACCTTTACTGATTTGTTTGTATACTTCAAGATTATCTAACATACATCAGAACAGGTTTGGTATAGTATTTCTATACTCCCTTTTTGACATGAAGGTTGGAGGGGAAAAGAGGCAGGATAAGACCAAGAGAGAAGAGTTTGGACAGTTTGAAATCAAGGCATGGAGGAACGTGGGTATCAGAAATGATTGGCAGCACAAGAGACAAAAGGTTGTGGAAAGACATGATCACCAGCACCACATGGCATGGACTATAAGAAGATTGGCTGGCAGTACATGAGACAGAAGGCTATGGATAGACATGATCACCAACGCCACACGGTATGGAGTATAAGAAGATTGGCAGTACACAAGACAGAAGGCTACAGACAGACATGATCACCTACGCCACACAGCATGGACTATAAGAAGAAGACGAAGACCCTCTTTCTGACATCAGTTTCCTCGGAGATGCTCAAGTGAATAACTAACACTTTAATAAGTCTTGTTCACACCTATACCCCTGTCTGCCACTTCCACATTGATCTTTCCAGTTGCTGAATGTTTTCCATTGTTTCTTGTCTCTTTGCATGACTAAAGAACAGTGTTTGTCCCTTTCTTATTATTGTATATAATGTTCTATTTTCATTAGCCCTTTTCTAAGCAATCCTTGTTAGCTACACTGACAGTTCAAGATATTCACAACAGTAATCTCAGAAACCACATCTATGGTGCCTCCAAGCTCTTAACTGATTTAATGTCGAAAAATAATAAATCATCAAATGTAATCTGCCATTTGGACAGAAGAACAATATATCATCATTGTAACATCATCATGGTATATGTCTTCTTTTGTGATACTTTCTACAAATTGAGTGCTCAGTGAACGGAAATGTAGACTGTAATACTTGATCATTTGATTGTGTACCATGTTTGGTCTAGACTGACTTTTTGTTTGGCACTGAGTCAGTGGATAATTTGTTCATTCACTTGCCAAGATTCACTGTCATACAGCAGGACAGGTTCAATAGAACATTTCAGTACTCTTCTTTCATCACGGATGATGGCAGAACTGATATAGACATCAAGAGAAGAATAGGAATGCCTAACAATATTTTCAGTATGAAAAATTAATATTACGAACATCTAGAGAAATGAATAACACAATAAACATAGTAATTGGCATGCACGCACACATACACACACGCGCGCACGTATATATATATATATATAGAGAGAGAGAATTCAACACTACAATATGGACAAAAAACTGAACAGTGAATAAGCAATAGTAAAGTCACATTGAATTCTAGCAGATGTGGATAAACAGAAGAATAGGTTGTATTTCATGAAAACAAAAAGAGAAAGCAAAATAAAAATGCAGGTTCTAGAGAGGCTGGAAATAAAAAGAGAGTTGATAAAGTAAACATAAAAAACAAAACAAAGGTCAACATTTTGGCCACATTAAAAGACGTTGCACTCTTGTAAAAACCAAAAAGGAGGGTAGAGTTGACAGCAGGCGAGTAGGAGGTAGACAGTGATACAAGTGGGAAGAGAACATCATGAGCAGGACAAACATCAATCTGTCAGTGTGCACTGCTAGGATGTGTGACAGTAGTTGGAGGTCCATTGCAGCCAACCTTCAGAAGTTGGGGAGTTAGTTAGTCATGGTTCCAACTTAATGGTGACGAGTCGTCCCATTATGCTCCATTCCTGTGGCAGTGAATATCACATAAAATGCTCCTACTGCCTCATGTGAAAAGTGGAACAGACAGGAGTCTCGACAAACCAACAACCCGCACAGATATACTATGCATAAGCATGGAACGTGATTGATGTATTGATTCTTTTTTCATTTAATGCACATGCCTTATTAAATCAGATAATACATCGGCTGTAGGTATAAATATAAAAAGTTCATTCTGAGGCTTGATGTATTTGCAGGGTCCTGTAGGAGCGGCTGGTCAGCCGGGTTTCCCTGGACCTCAAGGTGCACCTGGAGGTCCTGGCGAAGGTGGTGCTCCTGGTGCCAAGGGAGATGCTGTGAGTGAATCAATGTGTGGAGAGGTGTACAGTGTCTGTGTGTGAGTGAATCAATGTGTGGAGAGGTGTACAGTGTCTGTGTGTGAGTGAATCAATGTGTGGAGAGGTGTACAGTGTCTGTGTGTGAGTGAATCAATGTGTGGAGAGGTGTACAGTGTCTGTGTGTGAGTGAATCAATGTGTGGAGAGGTGTACAGTGTCTGTGTGTGAGTGAATCAATGTGTGGAGAGGTGTACAGTGTCTGTGTGTGAGTGAATCAATGTGTGGAGAGGTGTACAGTGTCTGTGTGTGAGTGAATCAATGTGTGGAGAGATGTACAGTGTCTGTGTGTGAGTGAATCAATGTGTGGAGAGGTGTACAGTGTCTGTGTGTGAGTGAATCAATGTGGAGAGGTGTACAGTGTCTGTGTGTGAGTGAAACTGTGTGGAGAGGTGTACAGTTCTGTGTGTGAGTGAAACTGTGTGGAGAGGTGTACAGTGTCTGTGTGTGAGTGTGAGTGAAACAGTGTGTAGAGAGGTATACAGTGTCTGTGTGAGTGAAACAGTGTGTGGAGAGATGTGTAATGTTTGTGTGTGATTGAAACAATGTGTGGAGAGGTGTGTGTGAGTGAAACAGTGTGTGGAGAGATGTGTAATGTTTGTGTATGAGTGAAACAGTGTGTGGAGAGATGTGTAATGTTTGTGTATGAGTGAAACAGTGTGTGGAGAGATGTGTAGTGTCTGTGTGTGAGTGAAACAATGTGTTGAGAGATGTGTAGTGTTTGTGAATGAGTGAAACAATGTGTGGAGAGATGTATAATGTTTGTGTATGAGTGAAACAGTGTGTGGAGAGATGTGTAGTGTCTGTGTGTGAGTGAAACAATGTGTGGAGAGATGTGTAATGTTTGTGTATGAGTGAAACAGTGTGTGGAGAGATGTGTAGTGTTTGTGTATGAGTGAAACAATGTGTGGAGAGATGTGTAGTGTATAATGTCTGCGTATAAGTGTAACTACTTTTGGTATGTAAGGCAGACATTGGGGCATTCTCTGAAATCTATGTGAATGGGCATTCTTCTTCCTCTTCTTCTTCTTCTTCTTCTTCTTCTTCTTCTTCTTCTTCTTCTTCTTCTTCTTCTTCTTCTTCTTCTTCTTCTTCTTCTTCTTCTTCTTCTTCTTCTTCTTCTTCTTCTTCTTCTTCTTCTTCTTCTTCTTCTAGTCTTCTTCTATTCTCATATGGTACTTCTTTTCTCCTCCTACTCCTCCTCCTCCTCCTCCTCCTCCTCCTCCTCCTCCTCCTCCTCCTCCTCCTCTTCCTCCTCCTCCTCCTCCTCCTCCTCTTCTTCTTCTTCTTCTTCTTCTTCTTCTTCTTCTTCTTCTTCTTCTTCTTCTTCTTCTTCTTCTTCTTCTTCTTCTTCTTCTTCTTCTTCTTCTATTCTCATTTGGTACTTCTTTTCTCCTCCTCCTCCTCCTCCTCCTCCTCCTCCTCCTCCTCCTCCTCCTCCTCCTCCTCCTCCTCCTCCTCCTCCTCCTCCTCCTCCTCCTCCTCCTCCTCCTCCTCCTCCTCCTCCTCCTCCTCCTCCTCCTCCTCCTCCTCCTCCTCCTCCTCCTCCTCCTCCTCCTCCTCCTCCTCCTCCTCCTCCTCCTCCTCCTCCTCCTCCTCCTCCTCCTCCTCCTCCTCCTCCTCCTCCTCCTCCTCCTCCTCCTCCTCCTCCTCCTCCTCCTCCTCCTCCTCCTCCTCCTCCTCCTCCTCCTCCTCCTCCTCCTCCTCCTCCTCCTCCTCCTCCTCCTCCTCCTCCTCCTCCTCCTCCTCCTCCTCCTCCTCCTCCTCCTCCTCCTCCTCCTCCTCCTCCTCCTCCTCCTCCTCCTCCTCCTCCTCCTCCTCTTCTTCTTCTTCTTCTTCTTCTTCTAGTCTTCTTCTATTCTCATTTGGTACTTCTTCTTTCCTCCTCCTCCTCCTCCTCCTCTTCTTCCTCCTCTTCCTCCTCCTCCTCCTCCTCCTCCTCCTCCTCCTCATCCTCCTCCTCCTCCACTTCTTCTTCTTCTTCTTCTTCTTCTTCTTCTTCTTCTTCTTCTTCTTCTTCTTCTTCTTCTTCTTCTTCTTCTTCTTCTTCTAGTCTTCTTCTATTCTCATTTGGTACTTCTTCTTTTCTCCTCCTCCGCTTCCTCCTCCTCTTCCTCCTCCTCCTCCTCCTCCTCTACTTCTTCTTCTTCTTCTTCTTCTTCTTCTTCTTCTTCTTCTTCTTCTTCTTCTTCTTCTTCTTCTTCTTCTTCTTCTTCTTAATCTTCATCTTCCTCCTCTTCCTGCGTCTTATGGTCTTCTTCTGTTCTTCCTCCCTCTTCTTCTACTTCCTCCTCCTCCTGCGTCTTATGTTCTTCTTCTTCTGTTCTTCCTCCTCCTCTTCCTTCCTCTTATTCTATTCTTCTTCCTCATCTTCCTTCTCCTCCTGCTGCTGCTTACCTTTTGTCTATTAAAAATTTTTAGTGCTGCAAGAAAGAGGGATTGTGGTCTCTGGTCAGAAACTATCCTCTGCTACAAGATCGGCTCTGCAGACAAGGGGCAGTATACTCTTGAAATCTGTAAAACAAAGAGTTACACCCCACTTCAAGTGACATGCATAAATAACCTGATCAGTTATTATATAACAAGCATATATTTTTGTTTGATGGATTCAAAAGCACATACAGATACAGACAAACATCTGAAATTAAATCATTATCAACGGATCTGTTGATAGTAATGACTTCAAAGCCTTTGCCTGTATTTATCTGTGTTTTTCCATCCATCAATCTTCTCAGGATAATTCTAAGTCTTGATTCAGATGAAGCTCTGCAGCAGCAGACCTCTTTTAACGATGTATTGTTGTTTCAGGGACGAAACGGATTGGCCGGCGCATCTGGTGATGCCGGCCCACGAGGCACTTCTGGCCCACCTGGAGAAAGAGGCCTACCTGGCTTGCCTGGTCAAGAAGGAAAAAGAGTGAGTGATAAAATTGTCAGCGGCGTCTTTCTGGATGTTTGTTGATGCAAAGGAAATGAATGCTTAGGAGTTGAGTTGAGTTAAGAACCAATGTGACAGCACTCAAGACAATGTCATTTGTGCTCCGTCCTCATCTTCAACAGCCAGTGAAGAGTCACAATATTAATGGTACCAGTTGCAATCTGATTATGGAACTAGCTGTATGTTCTGTTGTGGAGCTTGCTGTCTGCACCATTTAGGAACTAATTATAAGTTCTGTTGTGGAACTTGCTGTATACACCATTAAGGAACTAGCTATAAGTTCTGTTGTGGAACTTGCTGTATACACCATTAAGGAACTAGCTATAAGTTCTGTTGTGGAGCTTGCTGTATGCACCATTAAGGAACTAATTATAAGTTCTGTTGTGGAACTTGCTGTATACACCAATAAGGAACTAGCTATAAGTTCTGTTGTGGAGCTTGCTGTATGCACCATTAAGGAACTAGCTATAAGTTCTGTTGTGGAGCTTGCTGTATACACCATTAAGGAACTAATTATAAGTTCTGCTGTGGAGCTTGCTGTATACACCATTAAGGAACTAGCTATAAGTTCTGTTGTTGAACTTGCTGTATACACCATTAAGGAACTAATTATAAGTTCTGTTGTGGAGCTTGCTGAATGCACCATTAAGGAACTAGCTATAAGTTCTGTTGTGGAGCTTGCTGTATAGACCATTAAGGAACTAGCTATATGTTCTTTTTTGCTGCAACAACAGCATTAATTATTATTCTCTTGTAGAAAATGTTACATATTTCACTGTAGAGTTAGTTCATTGTTCCTTTGGAGAACTCTATAGAAAATGTTACAAATTTCACTGTAGAGTTAGTTCATTGTTCCTTTGGAGAACTTTCTATAGAAAATGTTACAATTTTCACTTTAGAGTTTTTTCATTGTTCCTATGGAGAACTTTCTATAGAAGATCTTACAGATTTCACTGTAGAGTTAGTTCATTGTTCCTTTAGAGAACTTTCTATAGAAAATGTTACAATTTTCACTTTAGAGTTTTATCATTGTTCCTTTGGAGAACTTTCTATAGAAAATGTTACAATTTTCACTTTAGAGTTTTATCATTGTTCCTTTGGAGAACTTTCTATAGAAAATGTTACACATTTCACTATAGAGTTAGTTCATTATTCACTTGGAGAACTTTCTATAGAAAATGTTATAAATTTCACTATAGAGTTTTATCATTGTTCCATTGGAGAACTTTCTATAGAAAATGTTACAAATTTTACTATAGAGTTAGTTCATTATACCTTTGGAGAACATTCTATATAAAATGTTACAAATTTCACACTAAAGTTTTATCATTGTTCCTTTGGAGAACTTTTTTATGTTCCTTTGCAAAATTAGATGTATGTTCCCTTGGAAAACTAGTATGCTGTATGAAGAATTATCTGTCTGCAACCTTGTAGGAGTAGGTGTGTGTTCAATTAGGACATATGCATATGTATGTGGAGTGTATAAGGGTGTGTCTCCATTCACCCTTGAAGAAGTAGCTATATGTTCCATTGAGGAAATATACATATGTATGTGGGTGGGTGTCCATCCATCCAGCCTTGAAGATTGGTGTACGTGGCTTTATTTTGAAATGAAGTTCTCCTATAATTATGGCATTTGTACTCACTTGGTTGTGTTTATATAATGTAATTCATAATTGATGTCATTGTGTTTGATTGTTCATCTGTGACTTTTTCAGGGATCTATTGGAACAACAGGTCCGCCGGGCCCACAAGGTCCACAGGGTGAAGGGGTAAGTGAAGATGTTGATTATCTTGAGGAGGAGGGGAGTTGTGGGAATTAGAACGGACAGTTAGAGCACTGCTTTGCTGATCCAACAGCTTCTGCAGCTTGTCTTGTTCCAGATGTATTGGTGTTACTTTTCCTCTGGGATAAGCTAGGTAGGCAGAGAGAGGGATCATGCTGCATGGGCAACACATGGTTTCTACAATTCAGCCAAGGCTTTGAGCTGTGAGGAAGTATAACTCTATTCCAGGCCTTACCGCCATGGGATGTATAACCAGTCACCTGTGTGGTTGAAATGACTGCTGATATAACCTTTAGCCCATGTGATTGAAATGACTGCTGATATAATCTTTAGTCTAAGTCAGGGGTGGGCAAACTATGGCCCGCGGGCCGCATGCGGCCCGCCAAGTGATTTTATGCGGCCCGCGAGGGCATTTAGAAATAAAAATTTTTAATTCGTTTTTAAGTTATTTTGTTGAATTTTACAAAATGTCATGTACCGTTATGATTAGTGCCAATAACAAACGTAAGATTGAAGATGAATGCCGTGTTTTTAATGATGAATGGACAACTAAGTACTGTTTTATAAAAGTTGGTAGCAAATTAGTTTGCTTGTTGTGTCGTGAGTCAGTGGCTGTCTTCAAGGAGTACAATTTAAAAAGACATTATCAAACAAAACATTCCGATTTCGGATACAATTTAACGACCGAAGAGTAGGAAAGGAAATGCCTTGAGTTGGTGAAATATGTGGAGATTTGACAACATTACTTTATCAAGGAGAACTGTGGTCAGACGTGTTGACAAGATCAGTTACAATTTGACGCAAGTAAACAATTTTTGTGGTACTCTCTTGCATTGGATGAGAGTACCGATGTACATGATACTGCCCAATTATTGATATTTATACGTGGAATAAACACTTCTTTCAAACTCACTGAAGAGTTAGTGAGTGTTGAGTCACTCAGAGACACAACCACAGGCCATGATATATTCAATGCTGTTACTAACTGTATTGAAAGAACTGGGTTGGTTTGGAACAAGATGGCAAGTGTTACAACTGACGGAGCTCGTGCCTTGACTGGAAAAAATGTAGGTCTAGTAAAGTTGATAAGTGATCAGATTAAAGCAGAATATCCAGACCACACATTATTACCACTTCACTGTGTGATCCATCAAGAAAGTCTGTGTAAAACTGTTTTGAATATCAAGCATGTTATTGACCCAGTTGTCAGTGTCATCAACCTCATCAGATCAAGAGGACTTAATTACAGACAGTTTAAGTCATTACTTGACGATTTGGAAACTGAACATTCCGATGTCCTGAACCACACCAATGTTCGATGGCTGAGTCTCGGCAAGGTGTTGAGGCGAGTGTGGGAACTCAAGAAATAGTGATGTTTCTAGAGATGAAGGGCATTGCATGTGACTTTAATACTAACATTGTCAATAAAGAATGGCAGTTAGACTTTATGTTTTCCATTGAAATTATGGAAAAGTTCAATGAACTGAATGTCGAACTTCAGGGCAATGGTGTGTTTGCACATGAATTGTATGTATATGTAAAGTCATTTTAGGCAAAACTCTCACTGTTCTCCAGACAAGCAAGTGAAAATAGATTTTGTCACTTCCCTTTGCTGAAACAAGAAACCATTTCTGGTGAAATGACTGAAAAGTTAGTTAGTTAGTTAGTTATCAGTTGGGGTATCTTCGTTGCACTCCGGACATGTCCATAGGTGCTCAGATCCTCCCCCCAGCATATGCATCAGCGTCCGGTGGCTAATAGTGCCAGTTCTGTGTTGGTTGACGAGGCGCTTTGTTTTCCCGATGTACCTCTCGCGTCTGGCTGTGCCGATTCTTACTCCCAGGTCTTTCATCCTGGAAAGCGATGTGGAATCACTGGCGTCAAAATCCTCTGTTCTCGCCATATCTTTAAGGGCGTTAATAACATCGGCACGATCCATGGGCTGGCCATCTACAGGGGGTGCAGAGCCAGCCAATTTATCAGCTCGTTCATTTCCCTCGACTCCCGCATGTCCCGGGACGAAGATGAAGGTGACTTTGCGGACAACGGACTTCCGCAGCGACTCAGTCCACTGTCTACGTACAGATCCAGCTTCGACCTTCTGAATCATGCTCATTGAATCACTTAGTACACACACGTTGGTATAATGCTGTGATTCCAGCCATATGAAAGCCTGTGTAACTGCCATCACCTCCATCGTCATGCTGCTCGTGGTCATAGAAAAGTACAAAGCCCAATTAGATGCATTGATTGAAGAAGTTGGATGGAGATTGCAAGATTTCAAGACATTAGAGGCATAGTTCAATATTCTCAGTTCCCCTTTTAGTGCAGAAGCTGATACAGCCACAGAGGACATACAGTTGGAGTTGCTTGACTTACAAGCAGATCATGACCTGAAAGAGAAATTCAAGACAGATGGTTTGCTGGATTTCTATGGATCTTTATCACAAGAATCATTTCCCAACTTCAAAAACGTTGCAGCTAAACTTTTATCATTATTTGGATCAACATACATTTGCGAACAAGCATTCTCTTGCTTGAAGATCAACAAATCTAAGAATAGGTCTTTATTGTCGGATTGCAACTTGCATGCTGTCATGTGAATTTCAACAAGTAAACTTGCTCCAGATTTCAAGAATATTGTCAAAAATTGCAAGCAGTTAAATACATCTCATTAGAAATCAACAACTGTAGTGACAATGTAGTCCCTGTGTGTCTAAATTAAAGCCATTGATAGATAATAAAGAATATTTGTTATAACAAATTGTAAAATCGTGTTAACAAATTAGTAAATGTTTTTGTCCATATTGTCAAATATAATGTTTAAGTGTATAAGTAAAATAAAATTGAAATAATTAGCTATTTATACTGCTTACTAACCTATAAATAATTAATAATTACTTATTGTGATAGGTTGCTGTAAACAAAATGGATATATATATATATACTAGCTGACCCGGCCCGGCTTCGCCCAGGCCCTGGAGGGGATCTATCTATCTATCAGTCTGTCTGTCTGGCTGACCCGGCCCGGCTTCACCCAGTCCCTGGTGGGGAGCATCTCATTTAATTCATATAAGTAGTCATATAAGCACTCCCGTTCCCGACTATCTGTCTGTCTGTCTATCTGTCTGTCTGTCTGTCTGACCGGGCCCGGCTTCACCCAGTCCCTGGTGGGGAGCATCTCATTTAATTCATATACGTAGTCATATAAGCTCTCCCGTTCCCGACTATCTGTTTGTCTGTCTATCTGTCTGTCTGTCCCGGCTTCACCCAGTCCCTGGTGGGGAGCATCTAATTTAATTCATATACGTAGGCATATAAGCTCTCCCGTTCCCGACTGTCTGTCTGTCTGTCTGACCCGGCCCGGCTTCACCCAGTCCCAGGTGGGGAACATGTCATTTAATTCATATAAGTAGTCAAATAAGCTTCCGTTCCCGACTATCTGTCTATCTATCTGACCCGGCGTGGTTTCGCCCAGCTCCTGGCACACAGTAACTTAAAAGAATGTCCTACCACACACCATTCAATGAAAACTGTAGAAAAAGATGGGTTACAATGTTATGCATTATGCATTATTTTTATGAAAACTTTGAAAATGCCTTAAAGATTATATCATTATTTATTATAACTCATATGCCTGAAAATAACTATAGACAAAGAGTTTAACAATAGTTCAAGTAAGTCCAACAATATGACTATAAAGTATATAGAAATGTTATTAAAAGTTATGCCCCTTGAAATAACTTTTCTAGAGTGAAGTCCCCCTGCTATATAGACATTATATAATGAAAATGGAAAAGTAAATGTTATTAAATAAGTAGAAGATTTTACACTAAGAAACTATTATAGTCGGTTGCACAGGAATGAAAGGAAGACGTGTAGAAAATTTCATCTCAATCGGATGTACCGTTATCGAACGCATCCAATACATAAATACCCACAAACACACACTCTGTTTTATATATATATATATATATATATATATATATATATATATATATATATATATATATATATATATATATATATATATATATGCGGCCCGCCAATAGCTTTACATTTGTCAATGCGGCCCTCCACACGAAAAGTTTGCCCACCCCTGGTCTAAGTGATTCTAGTGACTGCTGATATAACCGCTAGTGGGTTTTAGTTATTATGCTTTACAATCTCAAATCTTGTTTCTTTTGTACCTTGCAGTGTCAAGGTGAAGTATAAACAGTGGGAGAGTGCCTTCTATGGGCTTCATGTTTTGTGAAGCACAATATAAAAAACTATTGTCTTTCAAGATGGCAAGGTGCCAGTGATTGAGTGGAAATTAGAATGTGTGAATTTTGGGAAATAGATTGTCGTGGTTAAGCACAGATATGTGAAAATCTAGCTCTAAAATCTTGCGCATTTTGACTTGCTAATACTGAAAATGTCCCTGAAAAGGACAATTTGAGTCGCGAGAACAATTTATGCAGAATGTGCGTAAATATGCACAAATATTCTATACTCCATTTTAAAAAGGTCTTCTTGAAATATTTTCTGTCTGAGTCTGACTGAACTGCTTGAATGACATGACCTTGTGGTATCATCAACAAACTTGTGATCAGGCCAGTTTAAGTGATGAGGGACAGGGTGCTACAGAATGTATGAATGCCTAACTCTTAAGCTATGCTTGTATGTTAATTTAATCCTTTAGATGTATTTTGCCCACTAACAGTTGTGATGTCTTACCGAGTTGTAATGTTACTTTGCTTTTAGGGATCTCCTGGCCTAGCTGGCTTACCCGGCAGTATTGGCTCCCCTGGTGCTCCTGGAAAAGATGGTGAACGTGGCCCACAGGGAGAAAGAGGACCCGGAGGATCAAACGTGAGTTACTGTCTGTTTTCTTTCTTTAACTTGATCAGTTCTATATATTTTCTTGATATTCACTAGCTACTGCAGAGCTGTCATGCAGTTCTTTGTATTCTCTTTTTCTTCTTCTTCTTTTGTTTGCTTGAAATTTGTCTATATCTGCAATGTTATCTCTTATATGAATTACTTTTAACTGCCATGTTTTCCATTGTCTGTCCTATTATTACTAGAATTCTGCATTGGTTGTTTTCTCTTTTGCCAAATACTTATTTTTTTCTTTGAAATAATTAACCCCCTTCCCACACACACATACACCAACACACACACACTCACACCCACATGTGTGCTTTAATATGTATTTGTGGTTGTTGTCTGCAGGGAGCAGCAGGACCCCCAGGCCCAGCTGGCAACACAGGACCACGAGTAAGTGATAATCTGTCTGTCTGTGTCTCTACGTATATGCATATATACAAGTGCATATGTTGGTGATCGTGATTCCTGTGATGTCTACTATCTTTGCTTTTATGGTTGTCTTCATCACTCTAGTCTTTTACGATAGCCTTTTAACAGATTCTGTATGCGAAGTCTAGTATTAGATTTGTTGTCCGATTAATTTTGCTAGTCTACTATTAGATTTAGATTTGTTTCGTTGCTATTTCTCATTTCTACTTTGATATATTTACCCAGATGTATACCTGGAACACAAGTTAACATTAAAATTGTTTGATCCAGAAGACCTTGAAATTGATGTGAAGTTTATTAACTGTTAGGGTGTTATTTTGAGTCTCATACTGTTGTTTCCAACAGCAACAGTTAATAACGTTGGATTGACGTGGATAGGCCTTAGGTTCATACCAGAATACTATCAGCGTTGCCAGTAGTGGGTTGTGCTCAATATTTAAAATTCAAATCCCGAAATAACCAAATTAATCAAGTTAATAAACTCTTTGGAATGCATCCATCCAGCGGGAATCAATACTGTTGTAGACGCCACAGTATCATATTTCTACTGACTTCTCTCTGTATACAAGTAATTCTCATAATGTATCCATATCTAACTGTTTCCACACCTTCGGCTCCACATTTTCCTATTTGGCACCTTTCACAGCTGAACTTCTGAGCCGCCTTCCTAGCAACGAAGTACGTGTAATGGCCTATCAATGGGTCATACCCAGACTTTTTATTGATTACATCCTAATTTCATGTTTTTATTTAATGATCTGTATGTGTTGTTAATGAGGAAGATTAATAATCTGATTATTATAATCGAAGCATCAATTCATTGTGTCCTAGTATACTTCTCTTTATTATATTATTATTTTTTGGGGGGTGTCATTCATTGATTCTCCCCCCCCCCCCCCCCTGTGTTTACCATAGTGGAGTTCACTGTAAGATAATAGATGTGTATACTATGTCTGTGTTTAGTATCTTTTACTTGTTCGCAGGAGTTACAACTACTTAACTGTTGTTGTTTCCTATTGTTTATAATGAATAGTTTATAACCTTCTATTTCTTAAGGAAACCTACACATTTTAGATATAAGAAAAGTAGCTAACTGTGAACATAATGGTAATTCAGTTTACAGCTGCATACATTGTTAATATTTTTACAATTGTAAATAGTGATTTACCATTCCTACAGAGAATCCAGCATCTGTGGCAAAGGGTTAGCGAATGCAGTTCGTAAACCTGCAAATCACATTCTAAATCAGTTGCAGGAGATTTGGAAGCAGATCGCCTTGTGTTGATTTTTAACAGTGGTATGAGCGTCGGTCATCCAGAAAGCAATGGCAAACTACTGATCATAAACTTACCCAGTAAATCCCAAACAGCCAAAAAATGCTGGGGTTGATTGCGATGCCCTGTAAAGGATATGCACTGCACTTAACCATGAGTGATGTGGCAGCAGTCTTGGAACCAAAGTATATGACATGACATATGGTCTTGAATTACATGGCATGACAGCAGTTTTGGAGCCAAAATACCTGACATGACATATGTTCTTGAATGACAGGACAGCAGTCTTGGAGCCAAAGTACCTGACATGACATATGGTCTTAAATGACACGACAGCAGTCTTGGAGCCAAAGCACCTGACATGACTTATGGTCTTGAATCGCATGGCAGCAGTCTTGGAGCCAAAGTACCTGACATGACATATAGTCTTGAATGACAGGACATGACAGCAGTCTTGGAGCCAAAGTACTGACATAACAGATTTATAACTGAAACTTTTAAAATGTTCTCTCCTCTCAGGGACCACCTGGCAACGCGGGTAGTGATGGCGGACAAGGTGAAAGAGGCCTGCCTGTAAGTTACATTTATCAGTTACTTTCTATTTAATGTAGTCAAAAGTAGTCAAAAAATACATACACTGTATTGGGATAGTACAATAGATTCAATGGGAGCAAGTGAATATTCAAACAGTATTTCGGAATTTGAGATGGAACTGTCATATTGGATGCTACAATTGAATGAACTGATTAAGTGCCATGGGATGATTAATTGTCTTACACAAATGTTTGAATCTGCCATGGGCTTATATATTGCTGAAATGTTGTCATTGCAAAACGTTGTCTCAGTTATAATATCAATACTGTAGTTTTCCCTAAGCAACCTACTTTACTTTTATATATAATACAACATATCTGCTACCATATTAACAACGTTTAAGTCATAACTGTGACTCACCCCTACTTCCCATTTTCCGCAATCCATTTTTGTTTGGCCCAAACCTATTTTTTGATTGGCACTGAATCTGTTAATGGATTTATGAAGGGTTTCACCCTTGGGGAATGCTGGTCTCAAGGCACACGGCCTGTTTATCCAATCTGCCCTCCATTCATGGCATTGTTGACTGTGCATACTTGATGGAGCGGCAGTGTTTCCTGACATCTATAAGGTTCGATAAATTAGTTCTTCATGGACTCAGTGGGTTGTTTGCTTTAAAGAAATCAATAGATACATGTATACGCACATGTACTAGAAAGAAAGAAATACCACAATGTAATATACAGATGCCGGCTCCATGGTGCAGGGGATACAGATGTGGTTCGTGATCCTGCATACCCGTGTTCGAAACACAGCTGCGCGCAATTTAGCAGCAGACTGCGTTGTGTTGGTTTTTTACGAAGTAGTATGGGTGCTGTCAGTCAGAAAGCAGTCAGACAAAATTGACTGCAATGTCCTGTAAAGGGTATGCAACTAACTATTTTAATATACAAATAAAAGGGAAAATTCTTACACAAGTGAATCATTACAATTATTTTGGAACAGTCATAACATCTGATGGGAGGTGGCTGGATGTGAAATGTGAACAATGAGCAGGCAAACTGAAAAACATCTAACAGCTGGAAATTTGATTTCTGAGGAAAATGCAAAGAATACTAAGGACAGACAGAAAAACCAATGAGCAAGTCCTACAAGAAACAAATGAAAACCATAAACTGATTACAGACATAGACAACATTTTTGGACACCTTATGAGAAGAAATACATTGGAGAACTTATTGACAACTGTCAAGATTGAGGGGAAAAGAACAAGGGGTAGGCAGAGAAGTAAGCACTTAAATGGCTCACCCATGTGGCATGGCCGAGACAAGAACAAGGAACTGATCCACGTCTATGGTGATCGTGTGAGATGAAATATGATTGCCCACATATGAAGGCATGGCACATAACGATGATGATAAGCACATATATTAAGTGTGTGCATACTGTGTTCTCCTTATACTGGGATATACACATACATTTTGTGTGTGTGTGTGTGTTTGACAATTAATTATTGACGATTAATTATTAATGAGTTATTATTGATGATTATTATTGACCAGTAATTATTGATTAATTATTGACGATTAATTATTAATGAGTAATTACTGACCATTAATTATTTATGAGTAATTATTAATTGTTGACGATTAATTATTGATGATTAATTATTAATTGTTGACGGTTAATTATTGAAGAATAATTATTGACGATTAAATATTGATGAGTGATTATTGACGATTAATTATTGATGATTAATTATTGACGCGTAATTATTGTATAAATATTGTTTTGTTTTCCACATCTTTCAGGGAAATGATGGATCCAATGGTGCCCCTGGAGAGCAGGGACCACAAGGGCAGCAAGGACCCCCAGGCTTGACTGGACCCACAGGCACCAGAGGCGAACCTGTAAGTTCTGATCTTATATCAATCGGATCCGTCAGTTAATCCAGTGCCAAATCCATAGTAGTTGTCAGTGCAGTGAATCTCCTGTACTGTCTGTCTCTGGTTTTGGCTGTACAATCTGGGAGGTTTCTGTTAATCCATCTTTTGATGTTATCTTTCCATTTTTATCTTTGCCAACCTCTTGCTTGGCTGTCTTTAACTCAGATGAGGAACATTTTTTGCAATAAGTCATTGTCCTTGAAAGTTAGAGTCCTCTGGCATGGTATCTTCTGCCTCAGACTTGTATCCTCTACCTCAGACTTGTATCCTCTACCTCAGACTCATATCCTCTACCTCAGACTTGTATCCTCTACCTCAGACTTGTACCCTCTACCTCAGACTTGTACCCTCTACCTCAGACTTGTATCCTCTACCTCAGACTTGTATCCTCTACCTCAGACTTGTATCCTCTATCTCAGACTTATATCCTCTACCCCAGACTTGTATCCTCTACCTCAGACTCATATCCTCTACCTCAGACTCATATCCTCTACCCCAGACTCGTATCTTCTACCCCAGACTCGTATTCTCTACCTCAGACTTGTATCCTCTACCTCAGACTTGTATCCTCTACCTCAGACTTGTATCCTCTACCTCAGACTTGTATCCTCTATGACGTGTATCCTCTGCCTCAGACTTGTATCCTCTATGACTTATACCCTCTACCTCAGACTTTTATACTCTGCCTCAGACTTGTACCCTCTGCCCCAGACGTATCCTCTGTCTTAGACTTGTATCCTCTACCTCATACTTGTATCCTCTACCTCAGACTTGTGTCCTCTACCTCAGACTTGTATCCTCTATGATGTGTATCCTCTACCTCAGACTTGTGTCTTCTACCTCAGACTTGTATCCTCTACCTCAGACTTGTATCCTCTACCTCAGACTTGTATCCTCTATGATGTGTATCCTCTACCTCAGACTTGTATCCTCTACCTCAGACTTGTATTCTCTACCCCAGACTTGTATCTTCTACCTCAGACTCGTACCCTCTACCTCAGACTTGTATCCTCTACCTCAGACTAGTATCCTCTACCTCAGACTTGTATCCTCTACCTCAGACTTGTATCCTCTACCTCAGACTTGTATCCTCTACCTCAGACTTGTACCCTCTACCTCAGACTTGTACCCTCTACCTCAGACTTGTACCCTCTACCTCAGACTTGTATCCTCTACCTCAGACTTGTATCCACTACCTCAGACTTGTATCCTCTACCTCAGACTTGTATCCTCTACCTCAGACTTGTACCCTCTACCTCAGACTTGTACCCTCTACCTCAGACTTGTATCCTCTACCTCAGACTTGTATCCACTACCTCAGACTTGTATCCTCTACCTCAGACTTGTATCCTCTACCTCAGACTTGTATTCTCTACCCCAGACTTGTACCCTCTGCCTCAGAATGCAGAATAAAGTGTAAAAGATGGCTGACATGATAATGATCAAATCATCGAGCGAGTGCTGATTGGTCAATACAAATATAGGCGTAACACCATATGTCCAGTGTACTGTAGTGCATACACAAGTATCCTGTACGTATTTACCTAATATGATAACCTCGTCATGTGTTTTGTGTGTGTGTGGGTTGATTATGATTTCTCAGTATAACTCCATGTTCTTTCCTTGTTATGTAGTGTACCCTCGATCAGATTTTCATGAAGCTTCATTCTTTTACAACCAGGGACCCCAAGTATTTACCCAATATGATAACCTCGTCATGTGTTTTGTGTGTGTGTGTTGATTATGATTTCTCAGTATAACTCCATGTTCTTTCCTTGTTATGTAGTGTACCCTCGATCAGATTTTCATGAAGCTTCATTCTTTTACAACCAGGGACCCCAAGTATTTACCCAATATGATAACCTCGTCATGTGTTTTGTGTGTGTGTGTGTGTTGATTATGATTTCTCAGTATAACTCCATGTTCTTTCCTTGTTATGTAGTGTACCCTCGATCAGATTTTCATGAAGCTTCATTCTTTTACAACCAGGGACCCCAAGTATTTACCCAATATGATAACCTCGTCATGTGTTTTGTGTGTGTGTGTGTGTGTTGATCATGATTTCTCAGTATAACTCCATGTTCTTTCCTTGTTATGTAGTGTACCCTCGATCAGATTTTCATGAAGCTTCATTCTTTTACAACCAGGGACCCCAAGTATTTACCCAATATGATAACCTCGTCATGTGTTTTGTGTGTGTGTGTGTTGATTATGATTTCTCAGTATAACTCCATGTTCTTTCCTTGTTATGTAGTGTACCCTCGATCAGATTTTCATGAAGCTTCATTCTTTTACAACCAGGGACCCCAAGTATTTACCCAATATGATAACCTCGTCATGTGTTTTGTGTGTGTGTGTGTGTGTGTTGATTATGATTTCCCAGTATAACTCCATGTTCTTTCCTTGTTATGTAGTGTACCCTCGATCAGATTTTCATGAAGCTTCATTCTTTTACAACCAGGGACCCCAAGGACGTGCTGGGGCTGATGGACGACCAGGCGCATCTGGACCAAGAGGAGAGAGAGGAGGACCTGGTGATGTAGGTGCAGCTGGCGGTCCTGGTGCACCGGTAAGTCATTTAACCGTTAGTCTTTAGAGGGTATATCCTCTGGAGTGCTTGTCTAAATTGTTTAGAGAGTATGTTGGATAGAGTGGTTGCCTAAACTGTTTAGAAAGTTTATCTTCTGGAGTGCTTGTCTAAATTATTTAGAGTGTGTGTCGTATAGAGTGGTTGTCTAAACTGTTTAGAGAATATATCCTCAGAGTGGTTGTGTAAACTGTTAATAGAAAGTTTATTTTCTGGAGTGCTTGTCTAAATTGTTTAGAGAGTGTGTCATATAGAGTGGTTGTCTAAACTATTTGGAGAGTATATCCTCTAGAGCAGTGGTTCTCAAACTTTTTTGGCCCATGCCCCCTTCACCATATTTTCAGAATGTCATTCTTCACCCCCCCCCCCCCTTCTTATTTCCTACCTAAAATTTTGGCCCCTGCCCCCCTTCACCATATTTTCACAATGTCATCCCTCCACCTCGTATTTCCTACCTAAAATCCCCCCTCCCACTCCTGCCCCTACACAGTATACGTAATAATGGAAGCACAAATCAAAACAAGTCTAGACGTCCTCATAAAACGTGATTTGTGGGTCTACTTACTTTATAAAATGAATTTTAGAAGGGTGAGACGTACAAAACCGTAAAGTATGAAGGGAGAAACAATATTAAGTAATCGGTTCTTGTATTAACGTGATCTTGAAATAATCTTCATTCCCCCCCCCCCCTGGAAACTCTAAAATTCCCCCCTGGGGGGGGGGGGAATTCCCCACCGATTGAGAACCACTGCTCTAGAGTGATTGTCTAAACTGTTTAGAGAGTATATCCTCTAGAGTGGTTGTCTAAACTGTTTAGAGAGTATATCCTTAGAGTGGTTGTGTAAACTGTTTAGAGGGTATATCCTCTAGAGTGGTTGTGTAAACTGTTTAGAGGGTATATCCTTAGAGTGGTTGTGTAAACTGTTTAGAGGGTATATCCTTAGAGTGGTTGTGTAAACTGTTTAGAGGGTATATCCTTAGAGTGGTTGTGTAAACTGTTTAGAGGGTATATCCTTAGAGTGGTTGTGTAAACTGTTTAGAGGGTATATCCTTAGAGTGGTTGTCTAAACTGTTTAGAGGGTATACTCTTTGAATGTTTGTGTAAACTGTTTAAAGAGTATATCCTTAGAGTGGTTGTGTAAACAGTTTAGAGAGTATATCCTTAGAGTGGTTGTGTAAACTGTTTAGAGGGTATATCCTTAGAGTGGTTGTGTAAACTGTTTAGAGGGTATATCCTTAGAGTGGTTGTCTAAACTGTTTAGAGGGTATATCCTTAGAGTGGTTGTGTAAACTGTTTAGAGAGTATATCCTTAGAGTGGTTGTGTAAACTGTTTAGAGGGTATATCCTGAGAGTGGTTGTCTAAACTGTTTAGAGGGTATATCCTCAGAGTGTTTGTGTAAACTGTTTAGAGGGTATATCCTCAGAGTGTTTGTGTAAACAGTTTAGAGAGTATATCCTTAGAGTGGTTGTGTAAACTGTTTAGAGGGTATATCCTTAGAGTGGTTGTGTAAACAGTTTAGAGAGTATATCCTTAGAGTGGTTGTGTAAACTGTTTAGAGGGTATATCCTTAGAGTGGTTGTGTAAACTGTTTAGAGGGTATATCCTTAGAGTGGTTGTGTAAACTGTTTAGAGGGTATATCCTGAGAGTGGTTGTCTAAACTGTTTAGAGGGTATATCCTCAGAGTGTTTGTGTAAACTGTTTAGAGGGTATATCCTCAGAGTGTTTGTGTAAACAGTTTAGAGAGTATATCCTTAGAGTGGTTGTGTAAACTGTTTAGAGGGTATATCCTTAGAGTGGTTGTGTAAACAGTTTAGAGAGTATATCCTTAGAGTGGTTGTGTAAACTGTTTAGAGGGTATATCCTTAGAGTGGTTGTGTAAACTGTTTAGAGGGTATATCCTTAGAGTGGTTGTGTAAACTGTTTAGAGGGTATATCCTTAGAGTGGTTGTGTAAACTGTTTAGAGGGTATATCCTTAGAGTGTTTGTGTAAACTGTTTAGAGGGTATATCCTTAGAGTGGTTGTGTAAACTGTTTAGAGGGTATATCCTGAGAGTGGTTGTCTAAACTGTTTAGAGGGTATATCCTCAGAGTGGTTGTCTAAACTGTTTAGAGGGTATATCCTCAGAGTGTTTGTCTAAACAGTTTAGAGAGTATATCCTTAGAGTGGTTGTGTAAACTGTTTAGATAGTATAGCCTCTAGAATGGTTGTCTAAACTGATTAGAGAAATTAGACATAGACAGTCCAGATTTTATTTGTGTGGGCATGTTATGAGGAGAAACTGGCTGTGTGGCAAAGAGGTTACAAACACAATTCGTAATCCCGCATACCACGTTCGAAACACGGCTGCAGGCGATTTGGCTGTAAACCACCCTGTATTAGGTTTCTATAAACTGGTATGCGTGCCGGTAATTCAGAAAGCAGTGGCAAACTACTGAATGTAAACTTCACCAAAAAAATCACAAACAGCCAAAGAATGCTGGGGTTAACTGCGAGTGTGGGCGTGTACATGAGTGGATGGGTGAATAAATTGTTCACATTTTAGATGGATACATGAATTCACATTTAACTGAAGAAATGATTGTATTTACCTAGGGCCCTGCTGGTGATTCTGGATCTGCTGGAGGCCCAGGTGAACGAGGACTACAGGTAATAAGTGCAACAATTCAGCATTCACTCAAACAAACATGCATCATTCACTCACTGAAACAACGATTCAGCATTCACTCACTGAAACAATAATTCAGCATTCACTCAATGAAACAACAATTCAGCATTCACTCACTGAAACAACAAATCAGCATTTACTCACTGAAACAACAATTCAGCATTCACTCACTGAAACAACAATTCAACATTCACACATTGAGACAATTCATCGCTGACTCATTGAAACAGAACATTAATTTTACTATACCTGAAATAATTCATAATTCACTCACTGAAACAACAATTCATCATTCACTCACTTATTGTACTGACTTTTTTAACAGTTGCTTTCTAACCAAATGACATTGCTTGACTGTCACTTTCATGTACCAATTTTTTTACCATTTTATTTCTGACCCAATGTATCAAGAAGACAGAAATGAAGAAATCGGGACTAAAGTGGGGTTATAGCAACGCTAGATTTCATTAGGAAACAGCAAGTTAAATGGTTTGACCATATAACTAGGCTACCAACTAACAATATACCACAACAAGCATTTATGTACACTTCAAATGGAACCAGAAGAAGAGGGCGACCATGTTAACGATGGTCAGAGGGAATAACAGAGTCCATAAACGGGTACTCTCCTGCTGTTTATGCTTCACTTCGACACCGTAAGGTACAGAAGGAACAAGATGAGATTAGACTTTCTAACCACATGCTGTTTGACTGTCACTTTCATGTACTAACTTCTTGACCATATACTTTCTAATGCTGTTTGACTGTCACTTTCATGTACTAACTTCTTGACCATATACTTTATAATGCTGTTTGACTGTCACTTTCATGTACTAACTTCTTTACCATATACTTTATAATGCTGTTTGACTGTCACTTTCATGTACTAACTTCTTGACCATATACTTTATAATGCTGTTTGACTGTCACTTTCATGTACCAACTTCTTGACCATATACTTTATAATGTTGTTTGGCTGTCACTTTCATGAACTAACTTCTTGACCATATACTTTCTGATGCTGTTTGACTGTCACTTTCATGTACCAACTTCTTGACCATATACTTTATAATGCTGTTTGACTGTCACTTTCACGTACTAACTTCTTGACCATATACTTTATAATGTTGTTTGACTGTCAATTTCATGAACTAACTTCTTGACCATATACTTTATAATGCTGTTTGACTGTCACTTTCATGTACTAACTTCTTGACCATATACTTTATAATGCTGTTTGACTGTCACTTTCATGTACTAACTTCTTGACCATATAATTTCTGACCACATAATGCTGTTTGACTGTCACTTTCATGTACCAACTTCTTTACCATATACTTTCTAACCACATGATCTTGCTTGGTTTACTTCTAGGGTGTTCCAGGAATACCTGGCCCTCGTGGTAATGATGGTCGCCCTGGAGCTCCCGGACAAGCTGGCATTGCTGGCGAATCTGGTTTAGCTGGATCACTCGTAAGTTATCTTTTCTTTTAGTATTTTACTTGAGAAATTCTGGCGCCTGCAGCGAATTCGATTAGCAATCCCACAGATTCCACCCTATTAGCAATCCCACACAGATTCCATCCCATTAGCAATCCCACACAGGTTCCATCCCATTAGCAATCCCACACAGATTCCACCCCATTAGCAATCCCACAGATATTCCATCCCATTAGCAATCCCACACAGATTCCACCCCATTAGCAATCCCACAGATATTCCATCCCATTAGCAATCCCACAGATATTCCATCCCATTAGCAATCCCACACAGATTCCACCCCATTAGCAATCCCACACAGATTCCATCCCATTAGCAATCCCACACAGATTCCATCCCATTAGCAATCCCACACAGATTCCACCCCATTAGCAATCACACAGATATTCCATCCCATTAGCAATCCCACAGATATTCCATCCCATTAGCAATCCCACAGATATTCCACCCCATTAGCAATCCCACAGATATTGTAGCAGAATGTATTAGTTAGGTGTGCAAAGCTACAGCACGCTTGAGCATCAGGATGGGATGAGGAGAGAGATGCTCAAGTCGTGACGTAGTTTGTTGTTAGGGCAGTCAGTAAACATCTAGGACTAGAAGAGAGAAGTCACCCTGAGTTTGGAATTGTAATAAGATTCTTGTAGTGGTCATCAATATGAAATAAAACTCCATTTATATTCAACCAACAGAGTCAGTTAGTCCTCTCTGTGTGCGCTTTGTTATAATATTCCATCCCATTAGCAATCCCACACAGATTCCACCCCATTAGCAATCCCACACAGATTCCACCCCATTAGCAATCCCACAGATATTCCATCCCATTAGCAATCCCACACAGATTCCATCCCATTAGCAATCCCGCACAGATTCCACCCCATTAGCAATCCCACACAGATTACACCCTATTAGCAATCCCACACAGATTCCACCCCATTAGCAATCCCACACAGATTCCACCCCATTAGCAATCCCACACAGATTCCATCCCATTAGCAATCCCACAGATATTCCATCCCATTAGCAATCCCACACAGATTCCATCCCATTAGCAATCCCACACAGATTCCACCCTATTAGCAATCCCACACAGATTCCACCCTATTAGCAATCCCACACAGATTCCACCCCATTAGCAATCCCACACAGATTCCACCCTATTAGCAATCCCACACAGATTCCACCCTATTAGCAATCCCACACAGATTCCACCCTATTAGCAATCCCACACAGATTCCACCCTATTAGCAATCCCACAAAGATTCCATCCCATTAGCAATCCCACACAGATTCCACTCTATTAGAAATCCCACACAGATTCCACTCTATTAGCAATCCCACACAGATTCCATCCCATTAGCAATCCCACACAGATTCCACCCCATTAGCAATCCCACACAGGTTCCACCCCATTAGCAATCCCACACAGATTCCACCCCATTAGCAATCCCACACAGATTCCACCCCATTAGCAATCCCACACAGATTCCACCCCATTAGCAATCCCACACAGGTTCCACCCCATTAGCAATCCCACACAGATTCCACCCCATTAGCAATCCCACACAGATTCCACCCCATTAGCAATCCCACAGATATTCCATCCCATTAGCACTCCCACACATGTTCCATCCCATTAGCAATCCCACACAGATTCCATCCCATTAGCAATCCCAAAACATATTCCATCCTATTAGCAATCCCACACAGATTCCATCCCATTAGCAATCCCGCACAGATTCCATCCCGTTAGCACTCCCGCACAGATTCCATCCCATTAGCAATCCCACACAGATTCCATCCCATTAGCAATCCCACAGATATTCCATCCCATTAGCAATCCCACAGATATTCCATTCCATTAGCAATCCCGCACAGATTCCATCCCATTAGCAATCCCGCACAGATTCCATCCCATTAGCAATCCCACACAGGTTCCACCCCATTAGCAATCCCACACAGATTCCATCCCATTAGCAATCCCACACAGATTCCATCCCATTAGCAATCCCACACAGATTCCATCCCATTAGCAATCCCACACAGATTCCATCCCATTAGCAATCCCACACAGATTCCATCCCATTAGCAATCCCACACAGATTCCATTCCATCCAAGGTTATGTGCTCTATCTACCCATGGGTAGGTTTTCTTTCCTAAATTGTGCTTGGGGAGCAGCCTGAAGGCCTACCTGTGATTGCCCACTTCTGTGAGATTGTTAATAAGCACAACTTACACATGGACCTTCTGTTTTTCACTCTTATCTGAGAAGGATAGATGTTTGATCCTACTGCCCAAGAGATCAGGGGATATCCTTAGAAACCAACTATTCTTGGAAAGATTCTGTCCTATGCTAGGGTTCGAAGCTGGTACCAGCTGAGCTCGAGGCAGACACTGTGACCTCTCAGCCACGAATATCCTGAAGTAGAATTTGATTTTTGAGCACTTGTTTCACATTGTTATAGATAGAACAGTTTGGTTTTGATTTGATTTGGGTTGTATATGTTTGTTTTATATTGTGAGTTAGCTATGTGTTAGCTATGTTGAGCCATTCCTGATCTACAGAAACAAAGCATGGACAGTTATAAGGTGAGGAAGTATGTGGAAGCTAAGGAGGTCTGGTTTTATACAAGCATGATGAGAATACTGTGAATGGATCGAAAGAACAATGAAGATATTTGTAAAGAAGTCACTTTGCCAAGAGAACAGGCTTCTCGTATCAGAATAATACAGTGCTGCACAGCATGGACTATAAGAAGATTGGAAGTACACGAGACAGAAGGCTGTGGACAGACATGATCACCAACGCCACACAGCATGGACTATAAGAAGATTGGCAGTACACGAGACAGAAGGCTGTGGACAGACATGATCACCAACGCCACACGGCATGGACTATAAGAAGATTGGCAGTACACGAGACAGAAGGCTGTGGACAGACATGATCACCAACGCCACATGGCATGGACTATAAGAAGATTGGCAGTACACGAGACAGAAGGCTGTGGACAGACATGATCACCAACGCCACATGGCATGGACTATAAGAAGATTGGCAGTACACGAGACAGAAGGCTGTGGACAGACATGATCACCAACGCCACATGGCATGGACTATAAGAAGATTGGCAGTACACGAGACAGAAGGCTGTGGACAGACATGATCACCAACGCCACATGGCATGGACTATAAGAAGATTGGCAGTACACGAGACAGAAGGCTGTGGACAGACATGATCACCAATGCCACACGGCATGGACTATAAGAAGATTGGCAGTACACGAGACAGAAGGCTGTGGACAGACATGATCACCAACGCCACACGGCATGGACTATAAGAAGATTGGCAGTACACGAGATAGAAGGCTGTGGACAGACATGATCACCAACGCCACACGGCGTGGACTATAACAAGATTGGCAGTACATGAGACAGAAGCCTGTGGACAGACATGATCACCAACGCCACACGGCATGGACTATAAGAAGATTGGCAATACACGAGACAGAAGACTGTGGATAAAGCTAATCACCAGTGCCTCATACCATTATATAAGAAGAAGTGTATTGCACAATGAAGTAGGATTGGTTGTATGTTTGTGTGTTATGCTGTGTTATTGCAGAAACATAATAGTGGTTTGTAAAGAACAGTAATGGAAGACATGGCTACTAGAAGACAAGGCAAGGGTCAACCAAAATGATGATGGACTCAATATTTTAGGACACACCCAGGGCATGGCAATACATGAGACAGGAGGACTAGCAAGGGATCTAGAGTCTTTCCAGTGGGTTGTGATGGCAGTAGCTTTACATATTTGACTTGCAACGTGATGATGAGAGAAAAACAGATGTGAAGAAATCAAGACTAAAGTGGGGGGTTATAGCAGCGCTAGATTTCATTAGAAAACAGCAAGTTAAATGGTTCCAGCATATAACTGACATGCAGGTTTTTGTGTGGTGTGAAACCAATATAAGCTGGCTATGTGGAATGGTGGTGAATGAGGTCATTATGTGAAGACAGTGGAGTGTCCAACAAAACTACGTGGTAAGGTTAACCAAGGACAATCAATTATGATGTATTGGCTGAAAAGTCACAAATACCACAGCTCTGCTGAAAACAGACGCAGGGCAAGGACTGTCAAAAGTTTGTATGTAAATACTGTATGAATGAAGAAGATGGAAAAAGAAGAAGACAAGGAGAAGAAAGAAGAGGAGAAGAAGATGAAGAAAAAGCAGAAATAGGAGATGAAGAAGAAGAAGAAGAAGAAAAGGAAGAAACAGCAGCGGTGGAAGGAGAAATAAAAGAAGACGAAGAATAAGAAGAATAAATAGGAGGAGATGAAGAAGAGGAACAAAAAGTAAGAAGAGGAAGAAGGAAAAGAAGTAGAATGACAAGAAAAAGAATGAGAAGAAGAAGAAGACAAAAGACGAAGAAGATGATGAACAAGAAGATGACACATTTCTATAAAATATGCACTACCATCATCACCAATTGTTTACATAAATTTATGACCAGGTCTAACAATTTTTAGCTGGCGATATTTTAAAAATAATTGTTTCTTCATTAATTCAACTTTACCGAAACACTTTAATTTGTTACATCTGGCATTGGCTATACTGTGTCTTCTGTTTACTTTTGATTCCAGGGGCCACAAGGCTTCCCAGGAGAACCTGGACCATCAGGTCCTCGGGGAGGACCCGGTGACAGGGGACAGGGAGGACCTGCAGGTGACGCCGGACAACCGGTAAGTCTGATGTTCATAGTGTGTTTGCTTCTCTAGTATACTATATTTTTATTGTGCCTCACATTTGCTTACATTTTCAAATTGAATCAAATGAAAATATTAATTTTTCTTTGGCAGTCTTATCATGACAAGGAGAGGAGAAGAAGATGAAGAAAAAGCAGAAATAGAAAGGAGATGAAGAAGAAGAAGACTGGTTCTCAGTGGAAACGGGAGTGAAACAGGGTTGTGTCTTGTCACCGACGCTCTTTGGAATAGCTATAGATTGGGTCATGCGCAAATGCACAAACAACACAAATATGGGTATCCATTGGGTTGACAAAATTCTAGAAGACCTGTACTTTGCCGACGACATAGTGCTTTTAAGTTCAACACACCCAGATGCCCAAGTGAAAATAAACCATCTCCAAAATGTTTCAGGACAAATTGGTCTCCAAATTAACACTGCAAAAACAAAAGCTATTGTTCTTACCAACAGTTCAGACGACACCAAATTAAACAACCATGTTCTTGAAAAAGTCAACAGCTTCACATACCTAGGAAGCAAAATGACATCTACAGGGGACTCAACGCCAGAAATATTATCTTGAATTGCACTGGCATCTGGTGCCTTCAATAAACTGTCAAACATCTGGAAGTCAAAGACACTCAGCAAACATACGAAACTAAAATTCTTCAACTCTTGTGTGATTCCAGTGCTAACGTATGGATGTGAGAGTTGTAAATCAACGGTAGCTTTAGATAAAACATTAGACAATTTTGAGAACAAATGTCTTAGAAGAATTCTAAACCTCCACTGGACAGATTTCAGAACCAATACGCAAATAAGATAAGAGACTAAGCAAGATATTGTATCTAATTTTATAAGAAAACGCTGTTGGAACTACATCGGCCATGTACTCAGATTGGACAAGACAAGACTCCCCAACCAAGCCCTCTTATGGTCACCAGTAGGGAAAAGAAAACGGGGAAGACCAAGAGAGACCCTGCGTAGAACCATCATCAGAGAAAGCTCATTCAACGGCGAAGTGAACATCCAGGATCTACAACAGGTAGCAGCGAACGGCCAGACATGGAGAGCCATGACTTCTGTCCTATGTGCCGCCTTAGGCTCAAGAGGAAAGACTAACTAACTAACTAACTAAGTCTTATCATGTTTTTTTAAATGCTATTTCTGAATGTTTCTTGTCGATTTATGTCTGCCATTTTTTCTCTACTTCTTCTTGTTATTATACTGTTACAACTACTACTGCTGCTCCTGCTACTGCTACTACTATTGGGTGTATTTTTAATGACAGTGGGGTGTTTGAAAATATTGCAGTTCCAAGTTTTGTATTCACCCTCTGTGGAGTTCATGCAACATAAAAGGTAAATACAAAACTTGGAACAGCAGTATTTTAAAAAACCCCACAGTCATTAAAAATACACCCTGTACTACTGCTGCTGCTGCTGCTACTACAACTACTACTTGTTCTTCTGCTGCTGCTTTGACTATGATCAAGTAATGTTTGGTAGATAGAACTCCAAAACCTGAAAGTAGTTAGTTAGTTAGTTAGTTAGTTAGTTAGTTAGTCGCAGTTCCAACTTCACAGCAACAGGTCATCCCCATTATGCTCCATTCCTGTGCCAGTGAATATCACACAAAACGCTCCCCACTGCCCAATGTGAAAAGTGGAAAAGACAACAGCCCGCACAGATACACTGTGCATAATGCCGCCAATAGAATGTCAACACACCAGTCCCCCACGAAACACCCAGTTCATCCCTGATGGAATCGGCTGTCATTTTCCTATCTGAATGTTTCCTAGATGTTCACCCACACAGTCCACCAAAATACAGTTCATCGCTGATGGCAGTGGCAGTCAACCAGAAGCCCAGCAGCCACGCATTTCTGCATAAGGCAAAAACCGGTCAACTCTGGGACATAGCCACCTGCCTCACTCCGAACATGCAGTCACGTTCCAAAAAACCTCAGGCAGATTCAAAAGCATCTCACACGAAACCTACAGCTCACAGTGTCGCGCCACACACTCACTCAGTAGCAGGGTGACGGAACCATCAAGCCTCCTTAGTCGCCTCTTACGACATGCATGGTAGGCTGCAGTGTTGCTATTCTTTGCTTCCCTTATGGGCCCCGGCAACTCACTGAAAGTAGTATCATTAGAAAAGCCTTAATCTGGAACCGACAGCGCTAAATAAATAGAGGACGACCTACAAACACGCCGAGAAGAGAAGTAGAGATAGAAATGAACAATACGGACTGAACATGGACAGGGCTGCTTGGGATAGCTACAGATAAGATGTCTTAATGAACTACATGTTCGGAATGTTGGCAGCTGGCTTTGTTGCAGAATTGACTGGTTTACCTTATGCAGTAATGTGTGGCTGCTGGTTTTCTAGTTACTGCTGCTTCCATTGTTTATGAACTGTTTTTTTCATGGATGACTTTTATGCTGGCATTCTGGTGGCGGAATTATGCACAGTGTACCTGTGCGGGCTGTTGGTTTGTCGAGACTCCTGTCTGTTCCACTTTTCACATAGGGCAGTTAGGAGCATTTTGTGTGATATTCACTGGCACAGGAACGGAGCATAATGGGGACAAACCGTTGCTGTAAAGTTCGAACTGCGACTAATGACTAATGACTAAAGATAAAGATCTTGGAGTGAGTTGGTTGAGGGCGTAGGGAGCAAAGGGGAAGAGAGTTAAAATCCCAAGAGCTATGCAGACAATAGTGTAACTTTGGTCTGGTGGCAACTCTCATGTTAGCCATATCAAGCAATAGAAACTGACCAATTGAAACAGAAACATGCTGTCTTGTAGGTAGCCTGGGGACAGTCAATGGCTAGGGAAAGCAAACCCAAATTAATGCTTATCAAAGTTGGATACACTGAGCCACAAGCTTGACAAAACTGCAAAAGTGACTCGCTTTATGATGATGCAAAAAACGCTTTGGAGATGTCAGCAAGCTTAGGTGGACTGCTGCTTTCTTGAAGAATATTCAGATTGATGTGTAAAGATGTGTGAAGAAGAAGCAAAATAACATTGCACTGTTGGTGTCTATTTATATTGATTGCTCTGCAGTTTTAGTGCAATCTGGCCTTGTTTGCTTGTTGCACTTATGTTGAGCCTGACATTGATTATTCCATCACTTGAAACAAAACTTTCAATGTATGTGAATGACCTCTTTGGGTTGTCTTAACTGTTTAAGTGCCATGGGATGATTAATCATCTTAATCAGCTTCCCGTATCCGCCACGGGCATATATATAGTAGCTTTTCCTATGCAACCCGTTTTAATTTTATATATGATAAAACATTTCTGCTACCATATTAACAACTTTGAGGTCATAATTGTGACACACCCCTACTTCTCATTTTCAAGCATCCATTTTTGTTTGGTCCAAACTTATGTTTTGTTTGGCACTGAATATGTTAACTGTTAGTTCTCAGCATGGATCATCATCGTGACATCGGCTTTTTCAAATTTACTTTCAGGGACCAGCAGGGCCCGCAGGACCAAGAGGCGATGTTGGCCAAGGAGGTCTCCAGGTAAGTGTAGACACCGCAAGCCAAAATAAATAGCTGATGTACAAGGTGAACGGAGGTCAGCATGCGTGAATGGATAAGAGCGCATGCTCTTTAACTTCCGGTATGCAGATGCTGAGGTAGCGGGTTCAACCCCTACACAGGTCTGTCTGATTAAAATGTTGATTTCTCATCCATGACTTGGGGACGTAATTTATAAGTACTTAAGAAGTCAGAGTGGGTTTGCGTGATGGCCAGGGACACTGGTAAAAGGGCAAGCTAATCCACACGCAAACATCAGTCCAGTGCACTAGAAGTAGCAGCACATATGGACTACGCTTGAGTTCAAAGCAAGCAAACATTTTAAAAAAATTGAACTTTTTCTGCATTTTTGTGTCTGAGAAATTCAACATTTTAGTCTTCTTCTTCTTCAGGCACTTGGTTTGGAGCAGACGTAGCCAATCATAACTCTTCAATCCTTTCTGTCATCTAATATTTTGATGAAGTTGGTGTGGCTTATGTTATTACTTTTTTAGCCCAGGTGTTTAAACTTTCTGTATACAGCTTCCTCTATCTTCCTCTACTTCTCTTGCCTAGTACTTTCCTGATTTCTCTAATCCACCCCTTCTGTTGATATGTGCCATATATTTCTTTTGTCTTTTCCTTATGGTTTTGATGTGGCTGTGGCAAAGGAGTTACAAACACAATTTGTAATCTCTCATACAGCACTCGAAACACAGCTGGACATGATTTGAAAGACGGTCTTGTGCTGATTTTATACAAGGGGGCTTCAAATGAAAACCTTACAAGTGTCAATATTGTTGTTAAGGATGTAAAGAGTGTTAAGCATGTGACATCCCAGTGCAGATGAACACTATGGCGCCATAAGGACAGTTTTAAGATGAGTGCCCCACTTTTGACATGCACCAAAGAAGAGCAGCGATCTTTTATCCATTTTTTGATCAGTGAAGGGAAGAAACCTACAGAAATTAATTGGAACGAAGGTCCAATACGGTGATACATGCCTGTCAGTCCAGCAAGTGTATGAGTGGAGTAGGAAGTTTCAAAACTTATGTGACAGACTTTTCATGACCGGGTCAGGCACACCGAGTAGTGACCCCAGAGTAGTTACACATGTAACCAAGAGAATTTTTATCTACAGGAATTAAGCACTTTATCAGCGCTGAAAGACTTGCATTGAACGCAGTGGTGACTATATCGAAAAGTGATACCATTTGTTCTGTACTTTTCCAGGATATATTCACATACACCACACACACACAAATTTAAGGTTTTAATTTGAAGCCCGCTCGTACAATGTTATGAGTGCTAGTCGTTAGGAAAGCAATGGCAAACAACTAAATGTAGACTTGCCAAGAAATCCCAAACAGCCAAAAAATGCTGGGGTTGACTGCGATGTCGTGAAAAGAATCTGCAACTTAACTTTTTTTATGAGTGATCTTGTAACCCCGTGCAGCTATCAGTACCTTAGTGTTTTCTTCTCTGGCTATGATATTCTTAACCTTCTTTTCAAACACCACATCTCCACTTTCCCCAGTTTCTTCACCATGTCATTGTTCGTTGCCCAGCATTCCCATCTATGTAGAAGTTTTTAAAAAAAGTTAGTTACATATCCTTTACAGGACATCACTGTCAACACCAGCATTTTTTGCAGTTATGATCTCTTGGCAAGTTTACATTCAGTATTTTGCCATTGCTTTCTGAATGACCAGACCGATACCATTTCATAAAAAACCAACAGAAGGCAGTCTACTGCCAAATCGTCCGCAGCTGTGTTTTGAACGCAGGTATGCAGGATTGCAAACTCTGCCCTGTAACCCTCTTGCCACCAATACAGAAGAACAGGTATTAGTATACTTGCGAGTTATCTGTTTTTCATGATTTTGCTCATTCTTGTAAAAGAATTTGTGAATGTGGTGAGTCTTGTCCGAAAAACACTGAGTCAAGTCTGATTTTACTAAATTATGTTAACAGTTAACTTGGCTGGAAAAAATAGAAGCAGAAGATAAGATAATGAAACCTGGTAACTTTATATAATTTTACAGGTATCGTCATGTTGTTATAGATCCAGTTGATAACGATTTTATCATTCAAGATCAAGTTGATTTTGATCTTATTATAGATCCAAAATGTTCTCAGAAATATGATAAAACATTTCACACAAATGTGTTAATATCACAATGAGTATCTGATAAAGCAACAGATACAACACAACTGAGATTGTAATATTAATAATCAATATGAGTGTTCAATTTTGAATGATATTTTAATAAAACGTGTGAGACAAATGGTCTTGGTACCATGAGTTTTTGATGGAAGTAATTCCTCAGCTTATCTTGCCAGGTAATAATACAACGTAACCTGCATGTAATAATCAGTTATTTGCCAGATAGTCACACAAAATCAATGTATATAGTTATAAAGTATAGTTTAGTAACTTTATGTACTTTTGACTACCATTTCAGGGAATTCCTGGAGAAAGAGGACCTTTAGGACGTGCAGGACCCAGAGGAAATAGGGTGAGTAATGTAAATACTTGGACTGATAGAGTATTTATTTTAAGTGAGTTAAGAATCGGGCACATGTGCTTATCTATTGCTTATATATCATTCTTTCCTTCTTATCTCTCTGTTATCATACATTATTTCATTCATACATCACTTATGAGGCTAATCTTAGACAACAATAACAATAATATATGAATTAAACAGCATTGGAAATGTGCAATAATCATTTATAAGTGACTCATTCATACTAATATTTTTTGACATAGCAGTTAAAATTCTCTAAGGTAAATATCCTGTTAGGAAAAAGTTTATTATACTATTTTGATGTTTTACAATTATTTGTTTAAAACTGGGTATATTGTCCATACTGAGATAATATTCAAATAGTCTGTGATTGTATGTATAGGTATTGGTGGTGTCCTTGATTTATTGTGGAAGATTGTTCCACAGCTGAGCTGCGGAGTATGCTAAGCTTGTTTTGTATCTTTCTATCCTAAGCTTGGGGATATGTAATATTTCAGTCATTTGCTATGTCTTGAATTATATTTATACAGTGGTCAAAGGTAGCTTGCCATTGCAGCACTTTGATATAGGATTTTGTTAATTAGTTTGGTCTTACTAAAAAAAGTAAGTGTTTGCTGAGTGGTACCATTTTTCCCCTATGCTGAGTCAGCCACAAATCGGGTATTAATTTGAAGGTGATTGTTGTCCAAAGAGGGTAGTGGCTTGTTGAGGAGTGGTAGTAGATGAAGACGTTTAAATAGGCTAGAATTTTCAGTGCTGAGAAGGTTAACCCTGTCAACAAATGCTGAAGAAGTCAGACGTGTCGGCCAAAAAGTGCAATATTGCAGCTCTGCTGTAAACAGGCATAACACAATTACGCCCAAAACAACATTTCGAACGAACGCAGAAGAAGTAGAAGAAGTATTTAGGTTTTCCCTGACCATCCCTACTTGCTGAATTTACAAATCCTGTTCTTTTGCTCACAGGGAGGTCCTGGAGAACGTGGTAGAGATGGTGAAGCAGGGCCAGCAGGTGAAGCTGGTGGCGCAGGCTTGCCTGGACCACCAGGAATCAGTGGCAGTGCCGCAGTTAAAGGAGATCGAGGACCCCCTGGTTTACCTGGAGGTGAAGGCCTGAACGGTCCACCTGGAAGAGATGGAGCACCAGGACCCGCAGGACAAGCAGGCCAGGCGGGACCTCAAGGACCCCCGGGAGAAGCCGGACCACCTGGCGACGACGGTGCTCCTGGAGCTAGGGTGAGTATTATCAATGTTATAATTGCTTGGTTAGCTTATTTTACTCCAAGTTAATCCTCTATCAATGTTATAATTGCTTGGTTAGCTTATTTCACTCCAAGTTAATCCTCTATCAATGTTATAATTGCTTGGTTAGCTTATTTCACTCCAAGTTAATCCTCTATCAATGTTATAATTGCTTGGTTAGCTTATTTCACTCCAAGTTAATCCTCTATCAATGTTATAATTGCTTGGTTAGCTTATTTTACTCCAAGTTAATCCTCTATCAATGTTATAATTGCTTGGTTAGCTTATTTCACTCCAAGTTAATCCTCTATCAATGTTATAATTGCTTGGTTAGCTTATTTTACTCCAAGTTAATCCTCTATCAATGTTATAATTGCTTGGTTAGCTTATTTTACTCCAAGTTAATCCTCTATCAATGTTATAATTGCTTGGTTAGCTTATTTTACTCCAAGTTAATCCTCTCTACCCTAGAGTGTAGATATACATCATCATCATTTTAGTCACTTTGGAGACGTATTGTCCGCGATTGCATAGTGGATTTTTTCATTTCAATAAGGGCTCGTGCTGGTCTCCCTGGTCGAGGGGTTAGCAGCTTTCTCCGTAACCCCGAATACTCTCGTGGTTGATGTGAGCGCACGAGAATTGGAAGCGGTTCGAGTTGCGCCAGTGATTTATGAGAGTATGGAGCCGGTCGCTCAGAAAGTCGTGGTGTGCTGATGAGCGTAATCTAGCCTAGGAATCAACATACAGCTGAAAGATGCTGATGTTGACCGCTATATCCTGAAACAGGATGGGAAACGTGTGGGGGGGGGGGGGAATAAGGGCTCGTGGTTGCCCCAGAGGCCAGAGCTGCCCCATCAGGCCCCAATGTCCCGGTGTGTCATTTGGATGACCACCTTTGCTGGTGTCCCTGGCAAGATCAAGTGCAAATACTACACTTTTATCTTAGCCAAAAGGCTGAGTAGTAGTGGCTGACCTGGTAGTAAAGGGTTCGACTCACAGCTGAGTGGATTCGGATTTTTAAAAACTGATCCTGGCGCCCAAGTTAACGCAGCCTAAAATGGGTACCATGATTGTCGCGGGAAGTAAAGGCAGCCGATGTAATACTGTCCACATCGACCGCCCAGTGCTGACTGATACATACAAGTACAGATCTAGCACCATATACCCGAGTGTGCCTTAAGTTACTGATTATGTCCCTTCACTGATTATGTCCCTTAACTGATTATGTCCCTTCACTGATTATGTCCCTTTACTGATTACTTCCCTTTGCTGATTATGTCCCTCCGCTGATTATGTTCCTCCTTAATTATGTTCCTCCACTAATTATGTGCCTCCAATGATTATGTCCCTCCACTAATTATGTGCCTCCAATGATTATGTCCCTCCACTTATTATGTCCCTCCACTGATTTTGTTCTACTAATTTTGTCCCTTCACTGATTATGTCCCATCACTGATTATGTCCCTCAACTGATTATGTCCCTCAACTGATTATGTCACTCAACTGATTATGCCCCTTCACTTATGTTCCTACACTGATTATGTCCCTCCACTGATTATGTCCCTCCACTGATTATGTTCCTCCACTGATTATGTTCCTCCACTGATTATGTTCCTCCACTGATTATGTCCCTCCACTGATTATGTTCCTCTACTAATTATGTCTCTCCACTGATTATGTACCTTCACTTCTGTCCCCGCACTGATTATGTCCCTCCACTGATTATGTCCCTTCACTTATGTTCCCGCACTGATTATGTCCCTGCACTGTTTATGTCCCTGCACTGTTTATGTTCCTCTGCTGATTATGTCCCTCAACTGATTATGTCCATCTGCTAATTATGTCCTAGTGTTTACAACCATACAGAGATGCAGTTGTAACGAAGGGGTAGTGGACACAATTCACAATCCCACATACCATATTCATGATCAACTGCAGGGGATTTGAAAGCAGGCCGCCTTGCATTGATTTTTAACATTGGTATGAGTGTCAGTCGTTCAGAAAGCAATGGCAAACTACTGAACTTTAACCGGCTTATTAAATCACATACAGCCCCAAAATGCTGGGGTTGATTGCGACGTCCTGCAAAAGACATGCAACTATGAAATCCATACGGGAAAAAATGCCAAAATAACAGTTCAGTAACAAGATTTTTTTACATGTCTTTAAAGAGTTAATTTGTTTTATAGTTATGTCGTTATGCTTTCTAATCGCAGGGTGATACTGGAGCTTGTGTTTGTTGTTGCCTTTGAAGAGTTAATTTTTATTATAGTTATGTCGTTATGCTTTCTAATCACAGGGTGATACTGGAGCTCGTGGCTTACCAGGAGAAGGTGGCGCACCTGGAGATTCTGTGAGTACAGTCTGGCAGTAAACAATATTCACAGTAAACACCAGTTGTTACTATATACCTGGCATCTAATTTAGAAAACTAATTTAGAGACTTGAGATGATACCGAATCCAAATTATGTTATACTGTTATTATATTCTATGTCTGTCTTTCTGTGTCTTTATATCTGTGTCTGTTTTTCTGTATGGCTAGGGGGCTGCGTGGTCCCTAGGTATGGTGTCCGCCTTGAGTGCTGGAGGTCCCGGGTTTAAGCCCCGGTGAGGACCGGGATTTTTTTCACGTGGACTTCTAGTAATAAAATTTCCCCTGGTCTCTGGGTAGTGAGATTGGACACCCGTGTGTATTGTTGCTCTCATCTCATCATGTTCCTCTTGTACGTTGCGGTGTTGAGCGGGAGAGTGCCCTCTTATGGGCTTCATGTATCGATATTCCTATGGACTCCGTTATTCCCCGCATCCATCATTTATGAGGTGCCTCTTTCTCTGCTTCCTTCTGGTCTGTACATCATTGCTTGTTGTGGTATACTGTTAGTTTGTAACCTACTGTGTATTGTTGTGCACGTAAAAAGTCCCTTGACTGTTGGAAATCAAAAAAGAGTAGCCTAACGGCGCTGCCCGGGCAAAATTTTGAGTTACAAATCTACCCAAAGTATTTCAGGATCCTCACCTGTGCTACAGAGTTTGTGCACAGAGCTGAGTTTCTTCAGACTCAGGTTTGAGTTATGAGGAGAACGGAGCACTTATGGGTTACACCCGTGTGCCATGATGTTGATCCATCGACTAAACTAAACTTCTGTATGGCTATCTGTGTCTGTCTGCATGTGTCTACCTATATGTCTCTACTTGTCTGTGACAGCCTGTTTGTGTCTGTCTGTTTCAGTCAGTGCCTTTGTATTCATGCGTGTCTGTACATGCCTGTTTGTGTCTGCCGTTGTGTCTGCTAACCTGTTTCCTGTCTGTGCCTGCCTGTCTCTAACTATGTCTGTTTCCTGTCTGTCTGTGCATCCTATATATGGCTGTCTGTCTAAATATGTCTGTCTGTGTCTACCTTTCTGTTTCTACCTGTCTGTCTTTGGATCTATCTGTCTGCTGGATCATGTGCCTACCTGTCTGAGGCTGCTGGTCTGGTTTTGAATCTGTCTTCTGTATCTGTGTGCCTGTCTGTATATTGTCTGTCTATATATTTGTCTGTATGTGTCTCTGTGTCTGTCTCTCTGTCAGTGTTTGTCTGTCTGTGTCTATCTCTCTGTCTCTGTGTTCCCATACTATCTGTCTCTGTGTCTGTCTGTCTTTCTCTGAGTCTGTCTCTGTGTCTGCCTGTCTCTGTGTCTGCCTGTCTCTGTGTCTGTCTGCTTCTGTGTCAGTCTGTGTGTCTGTCTTTCTTTGTGTCTCTCTCTGTCTGTATGTCCTTGTGTCTATCTGCCTCTCTGCCTGTCTCTGTCTTGTTTGTCAGCACCACCTAAAATTATATAGGGGAAATATCCTTGATCAAATATTTTATAATTGTCTTCAGGGAAGACCCGGACCCGACGGGGCTAGAGGATCGCCTGGCGAAGCTGGGGCACCTGGCAACCCAGGACAACCTGGCCAACCAGGCGTGCCTGGACAACAAGGACTTAATGGACCTTCAGGATCTCCAGGACCTTCGGGACCCGCAGGAGCTCAGGGAGAAAGGGTATGTACATCATCATCATCATTATCCTAATCATCATCATCATCATCATCATCATCATCAAAGCCGTACATTGCCTGTGAAACATTAGGCTCCAGATCTTGATGTCCATCGGTTTCTATTATGGTGTGTCTGTTTTTAAATGGTGCCAGTGTCATTTTTTTCTCCCTGACTTGTTTGGCATATTCCCATGAGCATATGCCATGAGCAACATAGAAAGACATTTTATGATAGAAGAGGAGCAATATAGAAAGACACTTTATGATAGAAGAGGAGCAATATAGAAAGACACTTTATGATAGAAAGGAGCAGATATAGAAAAACAACATGTGATAGATTGGGAGCATGACAGAAAGACACCTGAATAAAGTATGGCAAAAATAAGAAAAATGACATTAATAGCAATTGAGAAAAACACTCAAGAGGAAAAGAACACTGTAAGAAAAGTTCATTATTTCATGTGCAATGTGTGGCATGATATTGACCATGCCATGCACCAAGTGGTGATTAGTCTCTAAATATGGATTTAGCACCATATATCCAGTACACTTCAACGTGTGGAGAAGAGTCAGTCCTTTACTTGTTTTATCTCCACATATTAGCTGATTCTGTTGCGATGGCATTACGGACCACTCAGTTGTAATTCCGCATACTGCGTTCGGTAAACAGCTTGCGTTCATTTTGATAAAATGTTATGAGTGCTGATTGCTCAGAAGACAATGGCAAACTACTGAACATAAACTTGCCAAGACATCACTAACAGCCAAAAAATGCTTGAGTTGATTGCCACGTCCTGTAAAGGAAATGCAACTAACTTTTTTAAACTCCACATATTGCCGATGTTTAGAACTTTATATCTGCAAACATATGAAGCTATTTCTTTCCTTAGCCTAATGTTTAAAACAAAAACAACAACAAAATTCCAGAGACTGGACCCTGCTAAGGATCTACAATGTGATAGGGCTGTTACATTTTGTGGGCCTGAGTACATGTAGGCATAGGTTGTTAGTCTCTCTCACATATTGAGACGACAATTGCAGACATCAAACCATCATCCAACCGCACTTATGATATAATTGGCATACCTTCTGATCAACTACGCTAATGAGCCTGTATAGTTATACGTTTTTGCCAGTTGAAATATGCATGTCATGCCAGTTTGAACACTCTGTGTCATATTATTTTTATCTTATTATTCAGGGTTCATCTGGCCAGTCAGGACATCCAGGAATCGCTGGTGAAAATGGAAATCCTGGTCCACAAGGTAACGATGGATTACCTGGCGAGAGAGGCAACAGTGGCCCGGCGGTAAGTTTGTCATGTCTTCAACAAATCGTCATCATATGCCATGGTAATAACCATGGGCAGTCTAATTCATCACCTCACATGATCCCATCTTGGATCAAGCCTGTGTTCTTGTCATGATGAAGCCATCTGGCTGAGCCATTCTGGTATTTATTTATTTTGTTTTCTTTTCACTTTTAGCCCACAAAGTTAGCTGGTTTTCACTAAGTTTTTAAGTTTATTTGAATACATGCAGAACTGCCAATAGAGTTTTTTATTTTTGTAATTGCCTAAATGTGTCACGTTGTGTTATAACGTGCTGGTATGGGAGCCGGTCGTTCAGAAAGGAATGGCAAACTACTGAACGTAACATTTGTCTAGTTCATCAACAGCAGCTGAAAAATGCTGGTGTTGACTGCAACGTCCTGTAAGGGATACGCAAAAAAAAAAAAAAAAAAAAATGTGTTGCATTATCTCACTTAATATATTTTTCTTTTTTAAATACATTGTCATTTATGCAAGAAATTTCCACTCTGTAAATAGATTTTTAATCTTTCATCATGATGATTGTCACATGCCATGCCCAGTGGCGTGGGTGATCATGCTTCTCCACATCTTGCAACCTCCAACAACAAGCATCAGTTCATGCCCTGAGTCCGTTGAGTGCCATGACACAAGGCTGTCAAGAGTTTTCTCTCGCTGTCTTCCTCTATCTCTCTTTTTCCAAATATTTCTACTTGTCACAACATGTTCCAGTTTTTGCCTTCTCACGATGTGCCAAAATATGAAAACTGCCTCTTTCCAACACTTGTGATATGTTATCATTGCAATTTAGTCTCCCTCAAAATGTCCAGATTGCTCATTTTGGCTGTCCAAAGAATTTTCAATATTCTGTAAAACCACATCTCCAAAGCTTTCATAAATGTTATTGCTTGTTTACTAATTGTCCATGATTCACAGCTATATGTCAGAACTGGTTCCATGTAATTTGTTGTACATCTATCACCTTTCTAAATTAAAGTGCTGATTTTATCTGTAAGTTACTCATTTTCTAAATTAATGTACCATTTATTTACAAGCCATGAAATCTGTGGTTTAGGATTAGTAAACATAGTTTTACAACCTCAGTATCATCATCATCATCATCATCATCTTCCACTTCTGCCGTCAAGCGTCGTGGGGAGGAATAATTTGCGTTCCAGCGCCCGGTGGACGGCACTGGATAGTGTCATTCCGTGAGGTTGTACAATGTCTCTGATGTCGTCAATCCATTTTCTTCTTGGACGTCCTCGTGGTCTCGTCGCAGATGATCTTTGATGTAAGGCCAGTGATGGTAGTTGTTGATGTTGCATTCTAATGACATGGCCAAACCACTTGATCTTCTGTCTGTCAATAAATGTGGCACAAGGTGTTGATCCCACAGTCTGTCTGATAGTAGCATTTCTTACTCGGTCTCGGATTGTTAAGTTGGCAGCTCTCCTCAGGCATCTCATTTCGCAGGTGTTGATTTTGCGAAGGTGTAATTTGGATAAAGTCCAGGTTTGAGATTGGTAGCATAGGGTTGGTGTGAATATGCTGTTTATTATCTGTCGTTTTGCGGACATGGGTATGTTTGGATGTTTCAGTAACCTCAGTATACCCGGTTTAAAATTAAATTACTGACTTTATCTGTAAGTTACTCATTTTCTAAATTAATGTACCACTTATTTACAAGCCATGAAATCTGTGGTTTAGGATTAGTAAACATAGTTTTACAACCTCAGTATACCCGGTTTAAAATTAAATTACTGACTTTATCTGTAAGTTACTCATTTTCTAAATTAATGTACCATTTATTTACAAGCCATGAAATCTGTGGTTTAGGATTAGTAAACATAGTTTTACAACCTCAGTATACCCGGTTTAAAATTAAATTACTGACTTTATCTGTAAGTTACTCATTTTCTAAATTAATGTACCATTTATTTACAAGCCATGAAATCTGTGGTTTAGGATTAGTAAACATAGTTTTACAACCTCAGTATACCTGGTTTAAAATTAAATTACTGACTTTATCTGTAAGTTACTCATTTTCTAAATTAATGTACCACTTATTTACAAGCCATGAAATCTGTGGTTTAGGATTAGTAAACATAGTTTTACAACCTCAGTATACCTGGTTTAAAATTAAATTACTGACTTTATCTGTAAGTTACTCATTTTCTAAATTAATGTACCACTTATTTACAAGCCATGAAATCTGTGGTTTAGGATTAGTAAACATAGTTTTACAACCTCAGTATACCTGGTTTAAAATTAAATTACTGACTTTATCTGTAAGTTACTCATTTTCTAAATTAATGTACCATTTATTTACAAGCCATGAAATCTGTGGTTTAGGATTAGTAAACATAGTTTTACAACCTCAGTATACCCGGTTTAAAATTAAATTACTGACTTTATCTGTAAGTTACTCATTTTCTAAATTAATGTACCATTTATTTACAAGCCATGAAATCTGTGGTTTAGGATTAGTAAACATAGTTTTACAACCTCAGTATACCTGGTTTAAAATTAAATTACTGACTTTATCTGTAAGTTACTCATTTTCTAAATTAATGTACCACTTATTTACAAGCCATGAAATCTGTGGTTTAGGATTAGTAAACATAGTTTTACAACCTCAGTATACCTGGTTTAAAATTAAATTACTGACTTTATCTGTAAGTTACTCATTTTCTAAATTAATGTACCATTTATTTACAAGCCATGAAATCTGTGGTTTAGGATTAGTAAACATAGTTTTACAACCTCAGTATACCCGGTTTAAAATTAAATTACTGACTTTATCTGTAAGTTACTCATTTTCTAAATTAATGTACCACTTATTTACAAGCCATGACATCTGTGGTTTAGGGTTAGTAAACATAGTTTTACAACCTCAGTATACCCGGTTTAAAATTAAATTACTGACTTTATCTGTAAGTTACTCATTTTCTAAATTAATGTACCATTTATTTACAAGCCATGAAATCTGTGGTTTAGGATTAGTAAACAGTTTTACAACCTCAGTATACCCGGTTTAAAATTAAATTACTGACTTTATCTGTAAGTTACTCATTTTCTAAATTAATGTACCATTTATTTACAAGCCATGAAATCTGTGGTTTAGGATTAGTAAACATAGTTTTACAACCTCAGTATACCTGGTTTAAAATTAAATTACTGACTTTATCTGTAAGTTACTCATTTTCTAAATTAATGTACCACTTATTTACAAGCCATGAAATCTGTGGTTTAGGATTAGTAAACATAGTTTTACAACCTCAGTATACCTGGTTTAAAATTAAATTACTGACTTTATCTGTAAGTTACTCATTTTCTAAATTAATGTACCACTTATTTACAAGCCATGAAATCTGTGGTTTAGGATTAGTAAACATAGTTTTACAACCTCAGTATACCTGGTTTAAAATTAAATTACTGACTTTATCTGTAAGTTACTCATTTTCTAAATTAATGTACCATTTATTTACAAGCCATGAAATCTGTGGTTTAGGATTAGTAAACATAGTTTTACAACCTCAGTATACCCGGTTTAAAATTAAATTACTGACTTTATCTGTAAGTTACTCATTTTCTAAATTAATGTACCATTTATTTACAAGCCATGAAATCTGTGGTTTAGGATTAGTAAACATAGTTTTACAACCTCAGTATACCTGGTTTAAAATTAAATTACTGACTTTATCTGTAAGTTACTCATTTTCTAAATTAATGTACCACTTATTTACAAGCCATGAAATCTGTGGTTTAGGATTAGTAAACATAGTTTTACAACCTCAGTATACCTGGTTTAAAATTAAATTACTGACTTTATCTGTAAGTTACTCATTTTCTAAATTAATGTACCATTTATTTACAAGCCATGAAATCTGTGGTTTAGGATTAGTAAACATAGTTTTACAACCTCAGTATACCCGGTTTAAAATTAAATTACTGACTTTATCTGTAAGTTACTCATTTTCTAAATTAATGTACCACTTATTTACAAGCCATGACATCTGTGGTTTAGGGTTAGTAAACATAGTTTTACAACCTCAGTATACCCGGTTTAAAATTAAATTACTGACTTTATCTGTAAGTTACTCATTTTCTAAATTATTGTACCACTTATTTACAAGCCATGACATCTGTGGTTTAGGATTAGTAAACATAGTTTTACAACCTCAGTATACCCGGTTTAAAATTAAATTACCGACTTTATCTGTAAGTTACTCATTTTCTAAATTATTGTACCACTTATTTACAAGCCATGACATCTGTGGTTTAGGATTAGTAAACATAGTTTTACAACCTCAGTATACCCGGTTTAAAATTAAATTACTGACTTTATCTGTAAGTTACTCATTTTCTAAATTATTGTACCACTTATTTACAAGCCATGACATCTGTGGTTTAGGATTAGTAAACATAGTTTTACAACCTCAGTATACCCGGTTTAAAATTAAATTACTGACTTTATCTGTAAGTTACTCATTTTCTAAATTATTGTACCACTTATTTACAAGCCATGACATCTGTGGTTTAGGATTAGTAAACATAGTTTTACAACCTCAGTATACCCGGTTTAAAATTAAATTACCGACTTTATCTGTAAGTTACTCATTTTCTAAATTAATGTACCATTTATTTACAAGCCATGAAATCTGTGGTTTAGGATTAGTAAACATAGTTTTACAACCTCAGTATACCTGGTTTAAAATTAAATTACTGACTTTATCTGTAAGTTACTCATTTTCTAAATTAATGTACCACTTATTTACAAGCCATGAAATCTGTGGTTTAGGATTAGTAAACATAGTTTTACAACCTCAGTATACCTGGTTTAAAATTAAATTACTGACTTTATCTGTAAGTTACTCATTTTCTAAATTAATGTACCATTTATTTACAAGCCATGAAATCTGTGGTTTAGGATTAGTAAACATAGTTTTACAACCTCAGTATACCCGGTTTAAAATTAAATTACTGACTTTATCTGTAAGTTACTCATTTTCTAAATTAATGTACCACTTATTTACAAGCCATGACATCTGTGGTTTAGGGTTAGTAAACATAGTTTTACAACCTCAGTATACCCGGTTTAAAATTAAATTACTGACTTTATCTGTAAGTTACTCATTTTCTAAATTAATGTACCATTTATTTACAAGCCATGAAATCTGTGGTTTAGGATTAGTAAACAGTTTTACAACCTCAGTATACCCGGTTTAAAATTAAATTACTGACTTTATCTGTAAGTTACTCATTTTCTAAATTAATGTACCATTTATTTACAAGCCATGAAATCTGTGGTTTAGGATTAGTAAACATAGTTTTACAACCTCAGTATACCTGGTTTAAAATTAAATTACTGACTTTATCTGTAAGTTACTCATTTTCTAAATTAATGTACCACTTATTTACAAGCCATGAAATCTGTGGTTTAGGATTAGTAAACATAGTTTTACAACCTCAGTATACCTGGTTTAAAATTAAATTACTGACTTTATCTGTAAGTTACTCATTTTCTAAATTAATGTACCACTTATTTACAAGCCATGAAATCTGTGGTTTAGGATTAGTAAACATAGTTTTACAACCTCAGTATACCTGGTTTAAAATTAAATTACTGACTTTATCTGTAAGTTACTCATTTTCTAAATTAATGTACCATTTATTTACAAGCCATGAAATCTGTGGTTTAGGATTAGTAAACATAGTTTTACAACCTCAGTATACCCGGTTTAAAATTAAATTACTGACTTTATCTGTAAGTTACTCATTTTCTAAATTAATGTACCATTTATTTACAAGCCATGAAATCTGTGGTTTAGGATTAGTAAACATAGTTTTACAACCTCAGTATACCTGGTTTAAAATTAAATTACTGACTTTATCTGTAAGTTACTCATTTTCTAAATTAATGTACCACTTATTTACAAGCCATGAAATCTGTGGTTTAGGATTAGTAAACATAGTTTTACAACCTCAGTATACCTGGTTTAAAATTAAATTACTGACTTTATCTGTAAGTTACTCATTTTCTAAATTAATGTACCATTTATTTACAAGCCATGAAATCTGTGGTTTAGGATTAGTAAACATAGTTTTACAACCTCAGTATACCCGGTTTAAAATTAAATTACTGACTTTATCTGTAAGTTACTCATTTTCTAAATTAATGTACCACTTATTTACAAGCCATGACATCTGTGGTTTAGGGTTAGTAAACATAGTTTTACAACCTCAGTATACCCGGTTTAAAATTAAATTACTGACTTTATCTGTAAGTTACTCATTTTCTAAATTAATGTACCATTTATTTACAAGCCATGAAATCTGTGGTTTAGGATTAGTAAACAGTTTTACAACCTCAGTATACCCGGTTTAAAATTAAATTACTGACTTTATCTGTAAGTTACTCATTTTCTAAATTAATGTACCATTTATTTACAAGCCATGAAATCTGTGGTTTAGGATTAGTAAACATAGTTTTACAACCTCAGTATACCTGGTTTAAAATTAAATTACTGACTTTATCTGTAAGTTACTCATTTTCTAAATTAATGTACCACTTATTTACAAGCCATGAAATCTGTGGTTTAGGATTAGTAAACATAGTTTTACAACCTCAGTATACCTGGTTTAAAATTAAATTACTGACTTTATCTGTAAGTTACTCATTTTCTAAATTAATGTACCACTTATTTACAAGCCATGAAATCTGTGGTTTAGGATTAGTAAACATAGTTTTACAACCTCAGTATACCTGGTTTAAAATTAAATTACTGACTTTATCTGTAAGTTACTCATTTTCTAAATTAATGTACCATTTATTTACAAGCCATGAAATCTGTGGTTTAGGATTAGTAAACATAGTTTTACAACCTCAGTATACCCGGTTTAAAATTAAATTACTGACTTTATCTGTAAGTTACTCATTTTCTAAATTAATGTACCATTTATTTACAAGCCATGAAATCTGTGGTTTAGGATTAGTAAACATAGTTTTACAACCTCAGTATACCTGGTTTAAAATTAAATTACTGACTTTATCTGTAAGTTACTCATTTTCTAAATTAATGTACCACTTATTTACAAGCCATGAAATCTGTGGTTTAGGATTAGTAAACATAGTTTTACAACCTCAGTATACCTGGTTTAAAATTAAATTACTGACTTTATCTGTAAGTTACTCATTTTCTAAATTAATGTACCATTTATTTACAAGCCATGAAATCTGTGGTTTAGGATTAGTAAACATAGTTTTACAACCTCAGTATACCCGGTTTAAAATTAAATTACTGACTTTATCTGTAAGTTACTCATTTTCTAAATTAATGTACCACTTATTTACAAGCCATGACATCTGTGGTTTAGGGTTAGTAAACATAGTTTTACAACCTCAGTATACCCGGTTTAAAATTAAATTACTGACTTTATCTGTAAGTTACTCATTTTCTAAATTATTGTACCACTTATTTACAAGCCATGACATCTGTGGTTTAGGATTAGTAAACATAGTTTTACAACCTCAGTATACCCGGTTTAAAATTAAATTACCGACTTTATCTGTAAGTTACTCATTTTCTAAATTATTGTACCACTTATTTACAAGCCATGACATCTGTGGTTTAGGATTAGTAAACATAGTTTTACAACCTCAGTATACCCGGTTTAAAATTAAATTACTGACTTTATCTGTAAGTTACTCATTTTCTAAATTATTGTACCACTTATTTACAAGCCATGACATCTGTGGTTTAGGATTAGTAAACATAGTTTTACAACCTCAGTATACCCGGTTTAAAATTAAATTACTGACTTTATCTGTAAGTTACTCATTTTCTAAATTATTGTACCACTTATTTACAAGCCATGACATCTGTGGTTTAGGATTAGTAAACATAGTTTTACAACCTCAGTATACCCGGTTTAAAATTAAATTACCGACTTTATCTGTAAGTTACTCATTTTCTAAATTATTGTACCACTTATTTACAAGCCATGACATCTGTGGTTTAGGATTAGTAAACATAGTTTTACAACCTCTGTATACCCGGTTTAAAATTAAATTACTGACTTTATCTGTAAGTTACTCATTTTCTAAATTAATGTACCATTTATTTACAAGCCATGACATCTGTGGTTTAGGATTAGTAAACATAGTTTTACAACCTCAGTATACCCGGTTTAAAATTAAATTACTGACTTTATCTGTAAGTTACTCATTTTCTAAATTAATGTACCATTTATTTACAAGCCATGACATCTGTGGTTTAGGATTAGTAAACATAGTTTTACAACCTCTGTATACCCGGTTTAAAATTAAATTACTGACTTTATCTGTAAGTTACTCATTTTCTAAATTAATGTACCATTTATTTACAAGCCATGACATCTGTGGTTTAGGATTAGTAAACATAGTTTTACAACCTCTGTATACCCGGTTTAAAATTAAATTACTGACTTTATCTGTAAGTTACTCATTTTCTAAATTAATGTACCATTTATTTACAAGCCATGACATCTGTGGTTTAGGATTAGTAAACATAGTTTTACAACCTCTGTATACCCGGTTTAAAATTAAATTACTGACTTTATCTGTAAGTTACTCATTTTCTAAATTAATGTACCATTTATTTACAAGCCATGACATCTGTGGTTTAGGATTAGTAAACATAGTTTTACAACCTCTGTATACCCGGTTTAAAATTAAATTACTGACTTTATCTGTAAGTTACTCATTTTCTAAATTAATGTACCATTTATTTACAAGCCATGACATCTGTGGTTTAGGATTAGTAAACATAGTTTTACAACCTCTGTATACCCGGTTTAAAATTAAATTACTGACTTTATCTGTAAGTTACTCATTTTCTAAATTAATGTACCATTTATTTACAAGCCATGACATCTGTGGTTTAGGATTAGTAAACATAGTTTTACAACCTCTGTATACCCGGTTTAAAATTAAATTACTGACTTTATCTGTAAGTTACTCATTTTCTAAATTAATGTACCATTTATTTACAAGCCATGACATCTGTGGTTTAGGATTAGTAAACATAGTTTTACAACCTCTGTATACCCGGTTTAAAATTAAATTACTGACTTTATCTGTAAGTTACTCATTTTCTAAATTAATGTACCATTTATTTACAAGCCATGAAATCTGTGATTTAGGATTAGTAAACAGTTTCACAATCCCAGCATACCTGGTTTAAAGTTTGCCTCAGACGATTTCAAAACAGACTGCTTTGTGTTGATTTTCACAATGGCATGAATATCAGCCATTCATAAAGTGATGGCAAACTACTCAATGTAAAACTGCCTATAAATTTACAAAAGGCCAGTAAATGCTGAGGTTGAGTGTGATGTCCCTTAAAGGACAAGCAGCTGATTTTAATGTCAGAACTGGACAATGACGACAAGGGATTGTTGACCGGTTATGAATCCTTGGATATCTAGAGTTTTAACTCTTTTAAGTTTGTTGCATTGCTGCTCAGGATGTTCTGAGTTTGAAAAGGGTTTGCATCTATCGGAGAAAGAGGATTGTAGAGACTTCTCATGATCCAGTACTAAAGCAAAACCGTCTGCTCCAAAATCACCTGCAGGTGACTTTGAACTCGGTATATCAGGATTGTAAAACTGAGTTCACAGGCTTAGACACGCATAGAAAGTGGGTCAACCTTGACCTTTTTTGTATTGACTAGTCTATGTGAAAGTAAAGATAGTGATGACGTCTGCTGTTAGAAGGGAGGACAACTTGGCTGATTAGATAAGAATGCTCGTTCGTAAAATCTGGTGTGCTGATGATGAGGTAGCAGGTTCAACCCCTACACTGGTCAGTCAGACTAGTAAAGTTGACTTCACATCCTTGACTTGGGGATCTAAATTACAAGTACCTCTGAAGTCAGATTGAGTTCCCCTGATGGCAAGGGATAATAGGGAAAGCTAATCCATAGGCGAAATTTAGTACAGTGCTACTAAAAGTAGTGTGTATGGACTTCGCTTTAGTTCAAAATCAAGCCAGCAAATAACCATTTTGTTAGAAGGATGATGTTGAACAATGAAATTATATCAAAACATGTTATTTCTGACAGTTGCTGCTATGTTTACTTTAGATAACAAAATATGTTATTTGTGAGCATGACTCTAGGTGTAGTTAAGATGATATTATTTGGTGTGTGTTTCATTATTAGGGACTTCCTGGTGCTCCTGGAGGTCCGGGACCCCAAGGCGAGAGAGGAGCTCCTGGGTTCTCAGGCACACAAGGTGAAGCTGGCCCTGGCGGTAACGTGGGTGAACCGGTGAGTCATTTGTGTCCGTCAGTCGGACAGGCAGAATGTCAGTGAGGGAAGTCTGGAAGTGAGTCACTCAGGGAGTGAATCAGTCATGGAGTCGGTCAAATTGAATCAATCAAAGAGTGAATATTTCTGGGATTCAGAGTGAGTCAGATTGGCAGGGAGTTAATAATTCAGGGAGTGAGTCAGTCAGGATGTGGATCAATCAGTGAGTGAGTCAGTCAAGATGTGAATCAATTGGAGTCAGTCAGTCAGTCAAGATGTGAATCAATCAGGATGTGGATCAAACAGTGAATGAGTCAGTCAAGGTGTGAATCAATCAGAATTCAGTCAGTCAAGATGTGAATCATTCAGTCAATCAGGGGTTAAGTCAGGGAGTGTGTCAGTTAGGGAGTTGGTCAGTCATGAAGTAAATCAATCAGGAAGTGAACCAGAGAGTGAGTCAATGAGTGACCAGAAATGCTTGTTAGTTGGCCCTCAAAGGAAGGCAAGGGCAGACCTGGGACATGTCCTGCCATTCAAGGAGACTTCCATAAATGCAGACCTGACACTCATGATACTAAGTTAATCAAGAAATCATCATCCACACATGGTTGCTTAGCCTCACTTCCCTAAAACCTCTAATCATTGGCTTTACCGGATAAAATTATGATCAAGTGCCAGTTATCCTGAGAGAAACTTTCGGATGAAGCCAGCTATTGGATGGTTTGATTAGTCTTTACCCAAGTTTGATCTGCATATCAGAATCGCCACAAACCTTCACCAGAGTTCCTCTGGCTTTGTTCTACTCAGGTATAGTTCACCATCTTTTGGGTCCAAGTTTTCGTGCTCTTGTTCCACCCAACCCCACTGCTGACATGGAGGGCACATTTCATGGAAACATAAAACAAACAAATATATCAATCTTAGAAAAAGTGGACATTAAAAGCGAGCTGATGCAAGAAATAAAAAAGAGACAAGTCAAATACTTTGGCCACAGCAAACAACAAGCCAGACACTCTTATAGAAACTAACCTGGAGGAAAAAGTCCAAAGGCAGGCAAGCAAATATAGACAATGATGCAAATGGGTAATAAATACTAAGAGATGGACAAACAGCATCAGAGTGTGCTAGAAATCCATTGTTGTCAACTTTCATTGTGGAGATGACACTGGATTGATTGATTGAATGTTTGTGATATGTAAGGTGCTCATCAGCTGTTAATGAATGATATATCATTTGTACATTTAGAAGAAAGATGTTATGACTTAATGTACAATTAATTATTCTTATATTAGTTAGTTAGTCCCGGTTCCAACTTCACGGAAAGGGTCACCCCATTATGCTCCATTCCTGTGCCAGTGAACATCACACAAAATGCTCCTCACTGCCCCATGCGAAAAGTGGAACAGACAGGAGTCTCAACAAACTAACATTTCGCACAGGTATACTATACATAATGCCGCTTTCTGAATGCCAACACAAAAGTCAGCCACAAAAAATACAGTTCATCGTCGATGGAAACGGCAGTCACTTGAAAACTAGCAACCACACATTATTGCATAAAGCAACCCAGTTATTTCAGCGATCTGCTGGCCGCTATTTTTCTGAGCATGCAGTTCATGATACAGACAACCATGGACATATGTAAAAGCACTCCACACAAAATTCACAAGAATCAACACTCCAGAGACCTTAACAGCTCAACCGCCTATCCTCCATATTGGGGACCTGAACCAAATTCTTATATGTAAGAGAAAGATGTATACGGTAATTAACCATTCTTATATCAATGAGAAAGATATAAGTTAATTAACAGTTAATCATTCTTATATCTAGGAGAAATATGTCATAAGTTAATTAACAATTAATCATTATTATATCAATGAGAAAGATGTCATAAGTTAATTATCAATTAACCGTTCTTATATCTAGAAGAAAGATATCATAAGTTAATTAACCATTAAAGATGTCATAAATTAACAATTAATTATTCTTATAACTAGGGAGCTTCTGGTCCCCCTGGCAGAGATGGAAGTGATGGACCCCCAGGACCCTCAGGACCCCCAGGCGCAGCTGGACCCCCAGGTTACCCAGGCGAAGTTGGAGGATATGTGAGTATTCTAAATGCCTCAAAGTTCATTTATCATCATCAGGTTATATCCACAGGTGTCATTGATCATTATGTCTTGACTTGTCCTTGTCTATGTTGGGTATTTATATTTTGCTAGAGAACAGCATAGTTTATCCTCTTTGCCTGTCCTTATTGTATTCCAAGCATAGTTTGTCTCTCACTTGATCCTGTTTTCCTGTCTTTATTGTATTCCAAGCATAGTTTGTTTCTCACTTGATCCTGTTTGCCCGTCTTTATTGTATTCCAAGCGTAGTTTGTCTCTGAGTTGACCCTCTTTGCCTTTGTTTAATGTATTCCAAGCGTAGTTATGTCTCTCACTTGATCCTGTTTGCCTGTCTTTATTGTATTCCAAGCGTAGTTTGTCTCTGAGTTGACCCTCTTTGCCTTTGTTAAATGTATTCCACTTTTGCTTGCCCTGACATGTTGTGTACACAGTTTAGTGTTTGTTGCATATCCTTACCAGGATGTTGTACAAAAATGTGTACACAACATGCTAGGACAAGCAAAAGTGGAACACATTAAACAAAGGCAAAGAGGGTCAACTGAGAGACAAACTATGCTTGGAATACAATAAACACAGGCAAACAGGATCCCTGTTTTTACTTTTCTCATGACTCCTTTCTTTATTTCTTGTACTTTTCTGGTCTTGGTAGCATATGGTTGGTTGGTTTTATTTGCAATCTTCTGGAAGACTCTGGGTTTTCACTCTCCATTGTGTTGGCATTCAACTGGTTTGAGCCAGTAAATAGGTTAAAACATTATTGAGAACAGGCATCTTTCCCATGGCAAGATTTGGATGTGAGTCATGATCATTTAGCAATTGTTAAAGAAGGAAATCAGGGTTTCTAACTTAATGATTCAGTGACAAAGGGTTATATATTGCCAAATATAACCCCCCATTTGGACAGAGGGACGATGTATTACCATACTAGGGTCATCGTAATATTTGTTTTGTTTTGTGGTATCTTCCGCAATTTCAATGCCCAGTGAATGGAAATTGACATCATAATTCTTGTTAATTTAATTGTGTACCATGTTTGGTCCAAACCTGATTTTTGCTTGGTATTGAATCAGTTTAATGTTACAGACAAGCTCTTAGAAGAAGACAAATATTGGAAATTCTACCACTTCTGAACATCAAAGGAAATTGGTTTATAAACAGCATTGTGTCTATCTCCACACTGAGATACTTTGGCCATATTCAGCTTCACTGTGGCTTGGAAAGAACAATAATTGAAGGCATGGTTCTTGGTGGAACAAGAAGCTGGGGTGAACCAGCACAAAGATGGTCACAGGGCATTTCAGACACCTGGGGTATTAAAAAATACCTGGGGTATTAAAAAATACCTGGAGTATTAAAAAATACCTGGGGTATTAAAAAATATCTGGGATATTAAAAAATACCTGGGGTATTAGGCTGCACCAGGCTGGAAAACTGGCAAGGGATGGAAACACTTTCTGGCAAGCCATGAAGAGAGTGGCATTCCGCAAAGGACTTGCTACATGGTAATGCTGTCATTTATGTCATCGAATTTGTTTCGAAGCTTGACTAACAAGGGATAAATACAATGGTGGTTTTCTCTTGCCTTCCACTGATTTTTATATGGGTTGACTTCAGTAGCCTTTGTCTAAAAAGACAGACCCTGCAAGGCAGCAGGGAGAGAGATTATGTATAGCACCTTTTACCCGCTAAAGGAACTGTCACAGAGTTTTGAGGTATTTAACAGAGATAGCTGCCCCACCAACTAACTCGTCTCCGCTCAATGATCACTGCCTGTGTTTGCCCATGGCTGCCTATTCAGCATATTCACAGCTGACCTATATATCTAGAGGTCACACCCCCACCCACCACCTGGTAGATGTGTCAAGTAGCAGGACAGGCTCATCACTATGGGGTAGCATTAAACTTGGGGTGAGTACTTCATACAGAATGAGTTAACTTTCTTGTCCCCTCCTGACAAACTTTGCTTTCAACCATAGGGAGAACGTGGGCAAGACGGATCACCTGGCCTTCAGGGTAGAGCTGGTGACAAGGGGTCAAGAGGGACCCCGGGTTCACCTGGTCCTGTAGGAGTTGTTGGAGCTCCAGGACAACCAGGACCCAATGGGCCCGCAGGCCCACAAGGCGAACGAGGAGAAAGGGTAAGTGTGTAAACAATTGCATATCCTGTCTATTTGATATGGGCTATTTATTATCACCAAGTATATTTCTAAATATTTAGATATCCTGTTTGCTTAACACAGGATACTTATCATTATCATGTTTCTAAATATTTTGATATCCTATTTGCTTAGCATGGGATACTTATCATTTATCATATTTCTAAACATTTAGATTTCCTATTTACTTAACACAGGATATTTATCATCAGTCAGTATATTATGAAATATTTAGATTTCCTATTTACTTAGCATGGAATATTTATGATCATCAAGTATATTACTAAATATTTAGATATCCTATTTACTTATCCTACAAGTCAGATTACGTGAAAAACCTGTATGACGACAACAGAGACGAACAGTATGATGTTCAAAATAATAATGAAGGACCAGCAATTTTGAAGATGGAGGTTCAGAATGCTCTTAACCATATGAAATCTGGCAAGACCCCCGGTTCAGACAGCGTCACAACAGAAATGATTAATGCTTTAGAAGAATATGGAATAGATCAAGTTACCAGTCTGCTTAATACAATATATGATACTGGAAATATACCTCAGGAGTTATGTAATTCTGTATTTATTGCAATCCCAAAGAAATCAGGAGCCTTGGAATGTGATCAACATCGAACAATTAGTATAATGAGTCACATCACGAAGATTTTGCTAAGAATTATCATGCAAAGAGTTAGGAGGAAAATACAACCTGAAATAGGAGAAGAACAATGTGGGTTTGTGGAAGGCAAGGGTACAGTAAATGCTGTGTATATACTGAGAAACATAATCGAACATTCTATAGAAGTAAACAAAGATCTACACCTTTGCTTTATTGACTACACAAAGGCTTTTGATAAAGTGAGACATGTCAACATGATAAGGATGCTTGAAGATCTACAAATTGATGGAAAAGATCTTAGACTTGTAAAAAACATATATTGGAAACAACAAGCTGCCATAAGAGTTGATAATGAAGTAAGCCAATATCAGCCTATTAAAAGGGGTGTGAGACAGGGATGTGTAATGTCTCCAGATCTGTTTTCCCTGTACAGTGAAAGTATTTTCAGAAATATTGAAGATATGGAAGGAATCAACATTGGGGGACGATGCATCAATAACATTAGATATGCAGATGATACAGTCTTGATTGCAGACAATGAACAGGACCTGCAAAATTTAGTAGATGCGATTGTGACACACAGTGAACAACTAGGGTTAGAATTAAATTGTAAAAAGACACAGATTATGGTCGTCACTAGGAAGGACGAAATACCACAATGTAATATACAAGTAAATGGGAATATTCTTCAACAAGTGAGCAGGTACAATTATCTCGGAACAGTAATAACATCTGATGGGAGATGCCTTGAAGAGATTAGAACAAGAATCGCCATGGCAAAAGTAGCCTTTAGCAAGATGAAAAACATATTGACCAATAAAAAGATGTCAATTGAAACAAGAAAGAGAGTGTTGAGATGCTACATTGAGCCTGTACTTTTGTATGGATGTGAAGCGTGGACAATGAGCAGTCAGGCTGAAAAACATCTGATGGCTGTAGAGATGTGGTTTCTGAGGAAAATGCAAAGAATACCATGGACAGCCAGAAAGACCAATGAACAAGTCCTTCAAGAAACAAATGAAGATCGTAAATTGATTAGAGAAATTAGACGTAGACAGTCAAAATTTTTTGGACATGTTATGAGAAGAAATGGATTGGAGAATTTGGTGACAACTGGTAAGATCGAGGGGAACAGACCAAGGGGAAGACCTAGAAGCAAGTACCTGGATGGCTTGGCCTTGTGGCATAGTCGAGACAGAAACACGGAGCTGATCCACGACTCTGGTGATCGGGTGAGATGGCAGAACATGACCGCCCACGCTTACCGGCATGGCACATGATGGATAGATGGATTTACTTATCCTAACACCATGTAGGATCACCTACAACTTTATATCACCATGTAGGTTCACCTACAACACTAAATCACTGTATAGGTTCACCACAATATTATATCACCATGTAGGTTCACCTACAACTTTATATCACTATGTAGGTTCACCTACAAGACTATATCACTGTATAGGTTCACCTACAATATAATATCACCATGTAGGTTCACCTACAACATTATATTACCATGTAGGTTCACCTACAACATTATATCACTGTAGGTGAGTAGGTTCACCTACAACATTATATCACTATGTAGGTTCACCTACAAGACTATATCTCTGTATAGGTTCACCTACAACATATCACCATGTAGGTTCACCTACAACATTATATTACCATGTAGGTTCACCTACAACATTATATCACCTACCAGGTTCACCTACAACATTATATGACCATGTAGGTCCCCCTACAACATTATATCACTTATATATTGGTTCACCTACAACATTATATCACCATATTAAATTCATCTACAACACTTTATCACCATGTACATTCACCTACAACATTATATAACCATGTAGATTCACCTACAACATTATATCACCATGTAGGTTCATTTATAACACTTTATCACCACGTATAATTATAAGCATTACTGTAACTATCACATGTCTATTTATCAACCGACCTACTTTAATCATTCTACAAACTTGGTTCATACAAACAAATAGACTTTGTCCGTTACAAATTTTGGCTCACAAAAAACATTTCTCTCTCTCTCTCAGGGTGAGCGAGGAACATCTGGACCACAAGGCTTGACCGGACCTGCAGGTCCACAGGTAGGCTTCGTGTTTTAATGTAACGCTTGAATTGGTATCTTTAGCGAAGTCTGATTTCTTTATAGTTGCCTTTTTAATGAGTTTGCTTTTGGAAAGGAGAGGCTAGAGTAAGATGATCTGAAGCTAAGACTGAGAGAGGCTAATGAAGCTAGAACACTGTACTACAATAAGAAAGAGACAAACAACTTTCTTTGGTCATGTGATGAGAAGAGAGGCATTGGAGAACAACGTGATGACTGGAAAGATCGAGGAGAAGAAAGGCAGAGGCTGACCAAGAGAAATGATGCTGGATGGATTGAGATGGTGGCATGGGGGAAAATCATCAGCAGAGTTGATCCAGAACACCAAAGAGCGACATCTGTGGAGAGGCATAATGCCTATGCCAGCTGGCAGGAAACTTGATGATGATGATGAAGCTAAGGCAAGTAAATGACCTTGTCCATGCCTTGAGGTAAGTTGGGTATATGGTGCTAGCCTCATGTGTATAGACCAATCAACACTTGAGGGTGTGGTCTGTGTTACAGCAGTTGTCTTTACTTCCCTGAACATTTCCTGGTGTTCATTGTTGTCTGGGGGCATCTGGGAGCCGGATATTTAACTTTACTCTGTTGGCAACTGGCCGTCTTGACAGATGATAGTTTATTACATTGTACTTTTAAAATGGCATTATAACTACCACCCACACTGGGGACTAGGGATTGATTTATACCTCTTCGTAGCACAAAGCCTGGGCTGAATTGTAGAGACCATATGTTGCCAATGTAGTATGATCCCTCTCTTGGCCTGCTTAGTTTACTCCAGAGGAAAGGCAATATCAATACATCTTGAAACAAGACAAGCTGCAGAAGCTGCCGGATCAGCAAAGCAATGCTCTAACTGTCCAAGCTTCAATCCTAGACCAGTTGCTGACCAAGGCTTAGGGACTAATCTGCCCTGCCATGACATTTAATCTTTAGGTTGCATTTCCGATAAGGCTTGTATTCTCCCAATTGTGCTACTCCACCCTAAGATGTTGACATAATGCGGGGTTTGGTGAGCACTGTCAGAGAGCAGGTAGTACCGTCTACTTTTATATGGTAGCTCAGTCATATGTGACTAAGCACAAATTAGTTTAAAAAAAATTTTAAATCCACTTTTCTAAGGGAATTCAAAGCCATCACCATTTAACTGGGGATTTCATGCCAAATATCCCTGGAGGGCACCAAAGCAAACATAAAGAGATGTTACTATAATGTGTATGGTGAGTTGTAGAGAAAACTGGAAGCACTCACATACAAGTTTGCATTGTAGGTAAAATGCATGCTCAAGCATAATTTATGTAACATGTTTCTATATTGGCTCTTCCATGTAGGGTGCTCAAGGTGTTGCTGGAGAAGCTGGCAGACGTGGAAAGAATGGAGTTAAAGGAGACAAAGGCTGGCCAGGACGACCAGGCAGTCAGGGATCTCCTGGACCACAGGTAATCACAAAAGAGCTCCACAAAACAAGAAATGTGGAAGTAGCCATTGTTAACTAGTCAGGGAAACATAACTCTTATGGCATGCGAGAGTTGTCTTACATTGGTGCAGTATTCTCTCATTTTGATTGTAAAGTTTATGAGGTAGTTGTTTGCAAGTTTATTCTCAAAACTGCATTTATATTTTGTAAGGTTAAAAAGTGAATATTTAACTCTTTGTGTCACAAGAAATTTGTGAGTTCAGACATTTGATGCGTGTGTCAAGCAATGCTAATTGCATGTCCTATACGGTATGTTGCAGTACACCCCAGCATTTATTTGTGATTTACCAGTCAATTTTACGTTCAATAATGTTTGTCATTGCTTTCTGAACTGATTTGCTTCCAAATTGCCAGTGTCTGATCCTTCAGTCTAGTATATCAAGGAGTTGTGACACTGCATTCACTAACCCCTAAGTATGGTCAGCCATGTTATTTAGCATGGCACCTGATGATATATATATATATATATATATATATATATATATATATATATCTTATATATAAATTAGGATGTGCGTATGTATCTCTGTATGTATTTATGTATCTCTGTCCGTATGTCCTTTATTTGTTCGCGAACGGCCCATCCGATTGAGATGAAATTTTCTACACGCCTTCCTTTCATTCCAGAGATGCCAACTGTAATATTTTTTTAGTGTGAAATCGCCTGCTTACCCAGTATTATTTCATTTTTCATTTTTCATTGTAATTTCATATATCTCAGGGGACCTAACTCTATAAAAGTTATTTCAAGGGGCATAACTTTTCTGTATAACTTATAGTCATATTGTGGCATCGTTTTCAAAGATTTATAAACTCTTTGTCCATAGTTATGTACCGGCATATGAGTTATAATAAATAATGATACAATCTGTAAGGTATTTTCAAAGTTTTCATAAAAATAATGCACAATGCATAACATTGTAACTCATCTTTTTTTGCTTAAGAAGTTACTGTAGTCATGCAGGTGATTAGAAAGCATTTTCATTAAAAATAATGGATGGTGTGTGGAAGGGCATTTTTTTAAGTTACTTTTTTTTATTGTATGAATTTAATGAGACGCTACCCGCCAGGAGCTGGGCGAAGTCACGCCGGGTCAGATAGATAGACAGACCCACCTTTTCGCTGCAGTTGTCTACTCCTCCTTTTCCTTCTTCTGCTGATGCTGCTGCCGCCGCTCCATTTACCCAAGTTAATTGTTGGGGGAAGATGTAAAGATCTTTCAAGTGCTCTTTCTAATGCTTTTTGTAAGTTGGTCTTCGTTTATCTAAGGTTGTTCTAACTGCAACCAATAAATGATTAGACAGACAGGCAGACAGACAGACAGAGAGGGACGGACGGACAGACAGACAGACAGACAGACAGTCGGTAACGGGAACGGGAACTTATATGACTACTTATATGAATTAAATGAGATGCTCCCCACCAAGGACTGGGCGATGCCGGGTCAGACAGACAGACAGACAGACAGACAGACAGACAGACAGTCGGTAACGGGAACGTGAGCTTATATGACTACTTATATGAATTAAATGAGATGCTCCCCACCAAGGACTGGGCGAAGCCGGGCCGAGTCAGCTAGTATATATATATATATATATATATATAATTACCTTTTCAAATTTCTATGTTACATTACACTAGGGGAAATGACCAGGCAGACACATTGACCTCTGAGTGCATGATAAGGCAGATGTGGTAGGGGCCTTTTGTGATCATGTGTTTGGTGTGGAAGAACAGATCAGTCATCATGTTCTGTAGGGAATGGCTCTGCAGGTTGTCACCAGAGGATCTGGCCAACATTCAGTACCTTAAGGGAAGGCCAGCGGACACATACTCAGATTGTAACGAGTACTGTTAATATTGGGACTCTTCGTTGGTTGTTGAAGATGTCAACAGAGCATGTATGAGAATGTCCCACGTGCTGTGATGTCAGTTCTTGACTCTGGCTAATTTATTTTGTTTTAACCGAACTCTTCTGCATTGAGAATACTTATATTTCAGGTTCAGTGTGAGTGTTCAAACAAGAGTTTTTTTTCCCTTCTTATTTAGGGTAACAATGGAGAGCCGGGACCACCAGGACTTGCAGGACCACCGGGACAACCTGTAAGTTGTGATAGTTCATGATGTAGTTCTTAGATAGGTGTAGATAGGTTACACTGTAGTTTGTATGTAAATTGATATAGTTTACACTGTCACTTGTATGGTTTGTATGTAAATTGATATAGTTTACACTGTCACTTGTATGGTTTGTATGTAAGTTGAGATATTTTACACCTTCTGTAACTAGTATAGTTTGTATGTAAGTTGAGATATTTTACACCTTCTGTAACTAGTATAGTTTGTATGTAAATTGATATAGTTTACACTGTCACTTGTATAGTTTATATGTAAGTTGATATAGTTTACACTGTTAACTTGTATGGTTTGTATGTAAGTTGAGATATTTTACACCTTCTGTAACTTGTGTAGTTTATATGTAAATTGATATAGTTTACACTGTTAACTTGTATAGTTTCTAGGTTAGTTGAGATAGTTTACATTATAATCTGTACGTAAGTCAATATAGTTTACACTGTTAACTTGTATAGTTTATATGGTAGATGAGATAGTTTACATTATAATCTGTACGGGAGCCGATATAGTTTACACTGAGTTATGTAGCATCAATGAAAGTGAGGTTTGGAGTTATCTGTCCCCTCTTCGGATGACAGCAGTATCTTGTACATCTTGTTTCAGAAACTAAGAATTGTTTGAGCAAGTGATACATTTCACCAAATGTTCTTGTTTCACAAACTGAGCATTGTTTTGAGCAAGTGATACATTTCACCAAATGTTCTCATTCACAAACTGAGCATTGTTTTGAGCAAGTGATACATTTCACCAAATGTTCTCGTTCACAAACTGAGCATTGTTTTGAGCAAGTAATACATTTCACCAAATGTACTCATTCACAAACTGAGCATTGTTTTGAGCAAGTAATACATTTCACCAAATGTTCTCATTCACAAACTGAGCATTGTTTTGAGCAAGTGATACATTTCACCAAATGTTCTTGTTGTTTCACAAACTGAGCATTGTTTTGAGCAGGTGATACATTTCACCAAATGTTCTCATTCACAAACTGAGCATTGTTTTGAGCAAGTAATACATTTCACCAAATGTTCTCATTCACAAACTGAGCATTGTTTTGAGCAAGTGATACATTTCACCAAATGTTCTTGTTGTTTCACAAACTGAGCATTGTTTTGAGCAAGTGATACATTTCACCAAATGTTCTCATTCACAAACTGAGCATTGTTTTGAGCAGGTGATACATTTCACCAAATGTTCTCATTCACAAACTGAGCATTGTTTTGAGCAAGTGATACATTTCACCAAATGTTCTCATTCACAAACTGAGCATTGTTTTGAGCAAGTGATACATTTCACCAAATGTTCTCATTCACAAACTGAGCATTGTTTTGAGCAAGTGATACATTTCACCAAATGTTCTTGTTGTTTCACAAACTGAGCATTGTTTTGAGCAGGTGATACATTTCACCAAATGTTCTCATTCACAAACTGAGCATTGTTTTGAGCAAGTAATACATTTCACCAAATGTTCTCATTCACAAACTGAGCATTGTTTTGAGCAAGTGATACATTTCACCAAATGTTCTTGTTGTTTCACAAACTGAGCATTGTTTTGAGCAAGTGATACATTTCACCAAATGTTCTCATTCACAAACTGAGCATTGTTTTGAGCAGGTGATACATTTCACCAAATGTTCTCATTCACAAACTGAGCATTGTTTTGAGCAAGTGATACATTTCACCAAATGTTCTCATTCACAAACTGAGCATTGTTTTGAGCAAGTGATACATTTCACCAAATGTTCTCGTTCACAAACTGAGCATTGTTTTGAGCAAGTGATACATTTCACCAAATGTTCTCATTCACAAACTGAGCATTGTTTTGAGCAGGTGATACATTTCACCAAATGTTCTCATTCACAAACTGAGCATTGTTTTGAGCAGGTGATACATTTCACCAAATGTTCTTCTCATTCAGGGGTCACCAGGGCAGAGAGGTCTACCAGGAAGATCTGGAGAGCCCGGATCTGCTGGACGTCCAGGCAGCAATGTAAGTGGAACTTGTCAATGTATTTAATATTAGGAGCTGTGGTGGCATAGTGATTAGAGTGTTTGCCTGCCAGGACAGTGGTACTGGTTAAATTCCCTCTAGTGGCAGGATTATTGCTTCTAACCAGTAAGGCTTCAGGGTTGAACAGTCTCATAAAGGTATCCGTGAATTTTCATAATTTATTGGGAAGTGTGTGGAAAGGCAATGGGATGAAGAAGAGAAACTGGCCATCGTATCTCATTATTTGTGGCCTAGTTTATGTGCTGAACAGCGCATACGTGCCTTTGAATATAAATGTTATAGATGGGTTCTAAGAATATCTTAGATACACAAAAGAACAAATGTATCCATATGACAAGATCTGAATACCAAAACTGGTTGGCTACTAAAGATAATAAAGAAAATTGAAATATTCTGGTCACTTAAAACGTCACGAAAGTTTGGAGAGAACAGTAATGGAGGGGTATATGCCCAGGAAGAGAGGAAGAGGAAGACCAAAGAGAAAATGGGTGCAGGATGTGGCATATGAACCCCAGATGGGTGTATCGGACATGGGACATCTTCCTTATGACCGAGAAGAAATCATGTAGCCAAACATATACCGATGTGGGTGAAAAATGGAGTTAATCAATCATCAGGAATCCTTGTGCAGTTGACAGGTCATAAAACATCGAAGTCGGCCATCACAGAACATTTACTTATTAGCAATCACAGTGTTAATCAAGAGAACATTTTTCATTTACTGCATTCAACGAATAGTTACTGATTGCTGAAATAAATTGAAGCATTATCAATTAAGCAATTCCAGTCATTGCTATGCCAACAGAAGGCCTTCATTTTAAATCTTAGACTGCAGTGAGAATAACATGCTCCACATTTGAAAAATAACAGTGACTATGTAGTTAGTATGTCAGCCAAAGTATTACTCGTTTATTCACTTCATATGATAAATAACTCTGCAGTATTCACCTGACGGGATGCAGCGAAATATGCCAGGCAATAAATCGTGCAGTATATTGTTTGTGGCTTCTATGTATAAACATCACACATTGACACATAAACTCTACCTGAAAATATACAGATATAAAAGTTACTGACCTGTTTCCTTCTTGTGGACACATCCTGCAAGGTTGCTCAGATGTAGCTAGTCAGAGAGTGAGTGGATATCTGTCCCACAGTAACCAATCTACAAGACACATTGTGGGGCACCGGTCAACACCTCAGACACACCATTCTGTTATGATTCAAGCTAAAATACACACATAGCAAACTGTTATCATTTAAAAGAAAGCTAATATTTATTGTGTTAAATTGTTTCAAAATGTGATACTTTCTACTTACAGGGACCTCGGGGACCTTCAGGTGATGATGGACCTCAGGTAAGCAACATTGTTTTTGTTGCTATGTTTCCTTCATATTTTTTCCTACCACCATTCTGTTTATTTGTTTCTTGTAACGTTCTAAAAATCATAATATGTAACACATTGTATTAATTTTATTATCTGTTATTTTAGTGTTGGTTTTTCTCCTCCTCCTCCTCCTCCTCCCTCCCCCTCTTATTTTACTTCATCTTCTTTCCTCCTCCTCCTCCTCCATTGTCTTTTTCTGCTGTTGCTGCGGTTGTTTCACCTTTTTCTCCTTAAAGTGCCAAATCTGGAGCAGATGCCAGCATTCATGACACTCCAATCCTCTCAGTTATCTCATTTTTCAATGTATTATGTTGTTCACGTGATTGCCTCTTGCCCAGATGTTGTCTTTCATCATCCATCTTTCGATGTCTTCCTCAACTTCTCTCACCTTTCTTTGCCTTCCTAAACCTTCCTAAACTTCTCTCACCTTTCTCTTGTCTTCCTCAACTCTTCTCACTTTTCTCATGACTTCCTCAACTTCTCACTTTTCTCTTGTCTTCCTCACTTTCTCTCTTCTGTGTTCCTCAACTTCTCTCACCTTTCTCTTGTTTTCCTCAACTTCTCTCACCTAGTATTATCCCACTGTGAACTAATTTCTCTACTCCACCTGTTCTGTTACTCCATAAACTGCATTTGCCTTGTTTCTTATATTTTGAATAAGTGATTCTATAACACCCGCAGATAACACTACCTCAGCATCCATGATATTCTCAACATTCTTCTCCAAAACCACATCACCGCTGCATCAAATTTCCTCATCATTTCAGTGCACACTACCCAGCATTTACATTCTTCTTTAAGCTTCACATTTCTACATTTCTGTGATTGATGCTCATCACAATTAGCGTAGTCATTAATTTTGTGATGTCAGATGTTTGCTGTGACAGTTTACACATTGCTGATTTACATTTGTTTACAATGATCTGTTACAGGGACCCCCAGGTATCCCAGGAGCCCCAGGACCACCGGGAGCTCCGGTAAGATATTCTGTGATTTATTAACACAACCAGATTTGTTACTAAGAAACCAGATGTGTTAATTTTAAAAAACCAGATTTATTATTTTTAAAAACCTGATTTGTTATTTAAATTTAAAAAAAAAAAGTTTTATTATTTTGAAAAAAACAAAAAAAACACAAGATTTGTTATTTTAAAAAACCAGATTTGTTAACAACATAACCAGATTTTTAAAATCAACACAACCAGACTTGTTATCAACAAAATCAGATTTATTAGCCACACAACTAGATTTCTTATAAACATCAGATTTATTATCCACACAACCACATTTGTTATCCACACAACCAGATTTTTTATCAACACATTCAGATTTCTTATCCACTCAACCAATTTATTATCACCACAACCAGTATTTACAAAACCAAGCTTATTATCAACAAAATCAGGTTTATATCAATACAACCAGATTTATTATAAATACAACCAGATTTATTATCAATACTACCAGATTTATTATCAGTACAACCAGATTTGTTATGTACAAAACCACATTTATTATCAGTACAACATCATTTATTATCAGTATAACCACATTTGTTGTCAGTACAACCCCATTTATTATCAGTACAACCCCATTTATTATCAGTACAACCACATTTATTATCAGTACAACCAGATTTGTAATGGACACAGCCACATTTGTAATTCACACAGCCAGTCTTATTTTCAACAAAACCAGATTTATTATCCACATAACCAGATTTCTTGTCCTTCCTTAGGGCCATGGCTCTGGTATTTCAGCCCCTCCATCAAATGGAGCATTCAAAGGAAATGACCCCTACCAGTATGATCAGGCGATTGAGGTAAGTCCACATTCTAGCATTGTTTATGTTTATTGTGCCAGATATATTGAAAGACGGAAGATCAAATGGTTTGGCCATCTCGTTAGAACGCAACACCATCAACTACCAGCACTGGCTCTGCATCAAAGAACATCTGCCACAAGAACAAAAGGATGCCCGAGAAGAAAATGGGTTGATGCCATTAAAGACATTGTACAATCACACGGAACAAGACTAGCCGGTGCAACACATCGGGCGCTGGAATGCCAGTTATTTCTCCCCATGATGCTTGGCAGCAAAGGTGGAAGATGATGATGATGATTGTGGACAGTTCAGCAATGGAAATGAGATTCCTAAGAAGAATACTCAATGTATCAAGAAGAGAGAAAATCAGAAATGAAGAAATCAGGGCTAAAGTGAGGGTTATAGCAGCGCTAGATTTCATTAGAAAACAGCAAGTTAAATGGTTTGGCCGTATAACTAGATTACCAACTAAAGGTGTACCACAACAAGCAATGATGTACAGACCAAATGGAACCAGAAGAAGAGGCCGGCCACATAAACGTTGGACAGAGAGAATAGCAGAGTCCATGAAAATATCGATACATGAAGCCCATAAACGGGCACTCTCCTGCTGTTTATGCTGCACCTCAACACTGCAAGGTACAAGAGGAACAAGATAAGATAAATAATTTATGCTATTTCATTATAATATTCAGACAGTTGTCTGTAAATGTAATAAATACTTCTGTTTTAAAGCTGAATATTCTTGGGTGTCGTATTGTGCTTGTTGTGCCAATGTAGGTCAAGAAGTGTTTTCAAAGACGTGAGGTTCAACTCCATTGCACCGGGTTTTATCCCATAAGGCTCTGTGGAGGTTAACATGACAGAATAGATAAGAGTGTTCGTTCTTAAACATCCTGTGTGCTGATGTTGAGGTAGCGGGTTCCTACACCAGTCAGTTGGAATAAAATGTTGGCATCTCCTAATTGACTTGGGGATGTAAGTTACAAGTACTTCAGAAGTCAGAGTTGGTTCGCCTGATGGCCAAGGACACTGGTAACGGGGAAAGCTAATGCATACACAAAAATCAGTCCAGTGGACTAGAAGTGGCAGCATGTGTATGGACTAGGCTTGAGTTCAAAGCAAAGATTGCACAACAACAACAACAACAAGACATGGCTCTGTCTCTTTCTTCAGAGAGGTCTGCCAGAAGCGTCGCACAGAGCATGAACTTTGTAGCCCCAGTTATGACTCCCAGAAGTTTTCTAAAAATTTGACCTCTGAATCAATGACTCATTCAGACAATGAACCCCATACCTTAGGCATGAAAGGCTGGTGGCTTCACCACATAGATCTACCACCTCTACCTATGTAGGTCAGGGTTTGATCAAATTGCTGTTAATTAAACCACACATAGAAATCTGAATTTGGTCAAGTTGATGTTAGTTAACTCACATATGTACATCACAGTTTGGTCAAGTTGATGTCAGTTAAACCACATACGTATGTCAGAGCTTGATCAAGTTGCTTTCAGTTAAACCACACATAGATATCAGAGTTTGATCAAGTTATTGTCAGTTAAGCAACGCACATATATCAGAACACAATCAAGTTGCTGTCAGTTAAACCTCACATGAATATCAGAGTGTAGGTCAGCATGGCCGAATAAGAACATGCGTTCTTAAACATACGATGTGCTGATGCAAAGGTAAGAGGTTCAACCCCTACACTAGACAGCTAGACTAAAATGTTGACCTATCGTCCTTGACTTGGGGACGTTAATTACAAGTACCTCTGAAGTCAGAGTGGGTTCGTCTGATGGCGAGAGACACTGTTAAAATGTAAAGCTAATCCACATGCAAAATTCAGTCCAGCACTACTAGAAGTAGGTGTATGGACTACGCTTGAGTTCAAAGTGTGCGAGTGTCAGAACACAATCAAGTTGCTGTCAGTTAAACCACATTCGTATGTCAGAACACAATCAAGTTGCTGTCAGTTAAACCACATTCGTATGTCAGAACACAATCAAGTTGCTGTCAGTTAAACCACATTCGTATGTCAGAACACAATCAAGTTGCTGTCAGTTAAACCACATTCGTATGTCAGAACACAATCAAGTTTTCATGTGACTAATCCTGTGGTTCTAGGACACTGAGGCAGCTTACGAGGATCTCAATGTTGCAAGGGAGGCAATCAGCAGAGTCTACAGGCCAACGGGCAGCAGGACATCTCCAGGCAGGACCTGCAAGGACATCAAGAGCCATAACCCTGACTTCAAAAGTGGTAAGTACCTCGAGTGAGCTTTATCCTTATCTATCATCATCATCACCAAACAGTACCATCTCTGCAGTGAAGTTTGGTGGCAATGGATATCCAAGTCTTTATCCTGAATCTGTGTTGTACATATCTGCAAGGCTTTATTCTGACCATATCTTGATATTATCTTGACCACGTCATGATATTATCTTGAGCACATCGTGATATTATCTTGACTACATCTTATCTTGACCAACTCTTGATATTTTCTTGACCATATCTTGATCATGTCTTGATATTATCTTAACCATATCTTGATATTATCTTGGCCACATCTTGAAATTATCTTGACCATATCTTGATATTGTCTGTTCATTTATATATGTTGCCCTCAACTCCTCCCTAGATTATCGCTTTCAGTTGATTGTGATGTCAGTTGATGTGATGTAATTATCATGTCAGCTACATTAGTGTAGTGGCTAACACTCTTGCCTACCAATCCCGCGGTCATTGCCTCGAATTTGTATTTAGTTGGATTTTAAAATTGACCTAGGCTGGCAGGTCGACCTGGCCTAAAATGGGGAAAAATCTTGGCCAGCGTGATACTGGTCACATTTCTGCTGGCGTGCTGATTGGTCGATCCAAAAATTGGGCTAACACCATATGCTAAATTTGTCACAAGGTCAGCACAGTAAGGTGATGAAATTTAGATTTGTTTGATTGAAAAAGAATTGTGAAGTACTAGTAGAAGAAGAACAACAACAACAAAAGAGAGAGAGAGAGTGACCCGGGGCTCTGGCTGACACTCAAAACATTGCGGAAAGGCCAGATTTACATATAATCAGACTTTGAGTAACGAAGACACAAACAATGGATTGCACGATTTAAAGCCTGACATATTTTGCAGCATCTCATCAGGTATATACTGCAGAAATCACACAACATAAAGTAATTAGATAAATCCTTCAAGCTGAAATATGCCAGGCAATAAATCATGCAATCTATTGTTTGTGTCTTTGTTATTCAAATTCACTGGAAAAACATTGTTTTGAACATATACAGACTGCTACTGGTACCATTAGTAATGGGACTCTTCGCTGACTGTTGAAGTGTCAGACGGAGCACATATGGGATTGTCCTAAGTGCTGCGATGTCGGATCTTAACTCAACTCAATTCAGGAGAGACGAAGAAAGGAGAAAGGAAAGAAGGAAGAGAAAGAAAAGAAGGAAGAGAAAGAAGAAGAAACAGTAGAAGTAGTAGCAGATGCAGACGCAGCATTTAATGTACCTTTATGTGCCAGACTTCTTCTTGCAACTATATCTCAAGCATCTGTCAGTATATTTATGTTCCATTAGTTTAGTTTAGTCGATGGATCAACATCACGGCACACGGGTGTAACCCATAAGTGCTCCGTTCTCTTCCTAACTCAAATCTGAGTCTGGAGAAACTCAGCTCAGTGCACGAACTCCGTAGCACCGGCGAGGATCCTGAAAACGGATTATGTTCCTTTGACCTATTATAATACCATTTCATATTATTCTTCCGTTCCAGGTGAATATTGGATTGATCCCAACGAAGGCTCCACCAGCGATGCCATTCTTGTTTACTGTGACTTTAATACCGAGGAGAGCTGCGTCAAATCTGACCCCAACAATGTAAGCCAGAGAAACATTCATTTAACATCTTGTCACTGCCCCTTAAAAATCTGCCCACCTTGACTACAAATATGTCTCGAAGCAGGAACCTACTGTAGACCTGTGATGTGCTAGGACCATCACAGTTTGTAGACCTGAGTGCACAAGAAATAGGTGGTCAGTCTTTTCTTCTAGTGGACGATGAATGCAGGCCTTGAGCATTGAACCCTTGTTTGTCTGTGATCGTGATATTACCCGCGTATTCCCTTAGTGATTACATTTAGACACTTGCAGCCATTATTACAAGAAGATTCATAATTGTTGTTATAGGCTAAATATTGGTGGTAGCAAGCTTGAATCATCATCATTATCAAGTGCCATCTCCATATTCAGGCCTGCTGTAGCCTCCTAAATCCTCTGTTCTGTGTATTCTTATATAGTATTATATTGGTGCATACATGCTGCTTTTATGGTGCTTTAATAGTGTATTCATGTTGCATTCATTTGTTTCTTCATGATGTATTCATGGTGCATACATGGTGTATTCATGGTGCATTCATTTCTTTCTTCATGGTGCTTTCTTGGTGTATTCATGTTGCATTCATTTCTTTCTTCATGGTGCTTTCATGGTGTATTCATGTTGCATTCATTCGTTTCTTCATGTTGCATACATGGTGTATTCATGGTGCATTCATTTATTTCTTCATGGTGCTTTCATGGTGTATTCATGTTGCATTCATTTCTTTCTTCATGGTGTATTCATGTTGCATTCATTCGTTTCTTCATGTTGCATACATGGTGCATTCATGCCGGCATTTCCAGTCCATCTCTTGTTGCCCACCCACATATAAGGTTGTCTTCTTGCATTCTTTTCACAGTTGGCGATTCAGAAACAGACCTGGTTTTCATACAATGATATGAGTGCCAGACATAAAGAAAGCAATGGCAAACTTCTGAAATAAAAACTTGCCCAGAAACACCTGGTGCATGATGCCGAGGTAGCGGGTTAAACCCCAACACCGGTCAGTTGGACTAAAATGTTCACTTTTCGTCCTTGACTTGGGGACTTGCGTACTTTACAAGTACCTCAGAAGTTAGAGTGGGGTTGTCTGATGGCAGGGGGGGGGGGGGGGGGCACTGGTAATAGGGAATGCCAATTCACACACAAAAATCAGTCCAGTGCACTAGCAATTGTAGCATAAGTATGGACTACGCAAGAGTTCATGGTGAGCGAATATATACGCAAATACCAGAAATCACAAACAGCCCCTAAAAATGCACAGCATACCGAAATGTGTAAACATCATAATTATGTTTTATCGCACTCTTTCTGATTCTCCATAATATTTTATCATCATCACTATCATTATCATTATCACTGTCATCATCTATTTGGCAATGACTGATTCAGATATTTCTTTGTTCAGTTTGAGACTGCCCGATGGACCAAGGACACCAGAAATGGCCAGTACTTCATGGAGGAGGTCAACAATGGAAAGGAAGTGAGTAAAACAAGTTGACTGTAAGATAAATCAAAATCAAATCAAATCAAATCAACTTTATTTTCAAAGGGTAACAAATTGGGCACGCAGGCCCGTCTTACATTCAGCCCTTCCAATCACTCGTCTTCGTTCATCAAGAGCATTATACATTTACATAGGAAGAAAGATAAACATTGTGAAATGAATGTTGTAAACATAATCAAGACAAATTACCATGTTATGAGGCATCTCCCATCTACCCATACATCACCCCACCCACACACACACACCCAGGGACACATGCATACCCCACAAACCAACCCATCCCCCTCCCGCACATCCCCCACCCACACCCACTGCCTTCAATAATATCAGTATGTACCTTCAATGATATCAGTAATCAGTTCTCTTGATGGTTCCATTCATAACACCTTTATTGCTTATTCTGTTTATTGTGTTCTGTGCATTCTTCTGTAGAAGCACATCTCTGCAGCACTCAAGAAATTTCTCAATTAATCTATAAATTGCCTATGATTTGCTTCCATACTTCAGGATAAGCTTAATAGATCTGTAAGAGCCATCTTTCAGACCTTTGTTGACATAGACATATTGTATTAAATATTCTTCATTTTATGGAATTTATGGGGGATGCAGTAGCACAGTGACTAGGACTTGTGGCTGCTGGCCTGGTAGTCATATGTTCAAACACCGCTTGAGGTGGTGATTTTAAAACATTGACTTCAGGATCAGGAAATGTATGTAAAAGGGGTTACGGACGCGATTCGTAAACCCCTATACCCGGGTTCGAAACTGCGGTGCTGGTTTTTTAAAAAAAAAGGTATTGGTGCCGGTCGTTCAGAAAGCAGTGGCAAACTACTAAACGTAAAACTTGCCCAGGAATCGCGAACAGCCAAAATTTTGGGGTTGACTGCAACATCTTGTGAAGGACATGTAATTAATTTAAGAAAGAGAATCTAGATCCTTTAGCATCTTGTTAAGAGAATGTGGATCTTTTAGCATCTTGTAAAGAGAATCTGGATATTTCAGAATCTGGTTAAGAAGAATCTGGGAAAAGTTTTGGAGCATGCTTCATGTGTTATGGTTTTCACAGCCTCATACGTTCCATCAATGCATTGTTTTCATGAACAACCTCTTGCTCTGTCAAGTGCTACAGTTCTTGTGGGGGGTCCTGTCCCATGATTATCAGTTCACATGTTCAAACCATCTGAGGTACTGTTTTTTCTATTTTAGAGTAACTCAGTTCAACTCTGATCAATGGGTCAGAATGTGCACCCCATGCATGGGTAGGGCATGTGTTCATTCCTCTGTTGGGCTTGAGGTTTTAAACAAAATCTTAGCAAACTTCATGGCAACTGCTCAGGAAGATATATTTATTCCACAGCCCAGAGAAAGATTTTCAGAAAGACTAGTAGTTGTGCAGATGCCATAATGAAGACAAACATACAGCTGTGGGTCGTCACTAGAGCTACAGAGTTTGTGCTTTGTGCGATGCTTTCCATGCTGCGGAAGGAGACCGAGCCATATGGGATAAAACCCGGTGCAATGAAGTCAACCCTGTCGACTTTTAAGCAACTTCTTTAAACATACAGCTGACATGGGAACTTTCTGTTTCAGTTCGTCTACAAGGCCGAAGCCCACCAACTGAAGTACCTACAACTGTTGTCATCTGGAGCTCGTCAAACTGTGACCTACAACTGCCTCAATTCCAGTCCGTCCCGCGCCAGGTTCACTACTGTCTCTGGAGATGAGATTGACAGCGTCGAGGGCAGGTTTAAGAGGTCGACCTTCGTTCAAGTATTTGATGATTGTGTAAGTACAGTTTTGTTATAGTTGATGATTGTGTAAGTTTAGTCTTGTGATAATTAATAAGTGTATAGCTGTGGCAGTTGTGACGGTTGATGATTGTGACAGTTGATGATTGTGTAAGTACTCTTTTGTGATAGATGATGATTGTATAATTATGGCAATTATTGATTGTGTATGTCTTGTGATAATTAATGATTGTATAGTTGTGGCAGTTGATGATTATGTAAGTTCTGTCTTGTGATAGTTGATGATTGTGTAGCTATATTTGTTGATTGTATAATTAGTCTGGAGGTAATGATTGTGTAGCTGTGGTAGTTGATGATTGTATAAGTAGTCTTCTTGTAATTAATGATTGTGTAGCTGTGGTAATTAATGACTCTATAAGTTCAGTCTTGTGATAATTAATGATGTGTAGCCTTATTGTATCAAGCTAAGAATTTGCCATGTTTGAATTTTTTGAAAATGTTTTTGTACAGAAGCAATTAGTATATCTGTTTTTGTTTTAATGTTTTCAATAATGTTATACAGAAGATATTAACCAAACAGTTATTGTTTTCGTGTTATAAATATTTGTATACAGAAAAGATTAATCCAGCAGTTATTGTTTTTGTGTTTTGAATCTTTTTAAACAGAAGAGCCAGCGGTTATTGTTTTGTGTTTTGAATCTTGTAATACAAAGGATAGTAAAGCAGCTGTTTTCCTGTTTTCACAGCGCAAGGACAACCAGTGGCATACAGCTGTCTTCAGCATTCAAACCAACAAAACCGAGGTCCTTCCGATCACCGACATGGTTTTGTTTGACGTCGGCAAGGAAAACCAACAGTTTGGTATACAAGTCGGAAATGTCTGTTTTAGCTAAACGGGAATAATTTCTATTTTCATGCAACCAGAATCATTTTGACATTTGACTGGTTGGTAAATTGAGTAATTTTAGTTGTCTAGAACCTGTCTTTGTAAGAATTATGCTTCAAACGTACTTCTTATAAAGATGTTATTAAAATTGGCAAATATCTGGAGACATAATTACATGATCTTATTTTTTTTATAGTCAGTAGCTTCATAAAAGCATTTGTTATTCTTTTGATGCCAAAGTTTCAACTTTGAAAAACCAAAAACAGAAGAATTTTATGAAAAGGGAAGTATCATAACCTTTCAGAACATGCTTATTAAACAGTCAAAAGCAAACATTAACAAATAATAAGAGAACAACAAAGAAATGAATAAAGGTAAACTAATCAAATATGTGTTTACAGCAGTCAAGAAATTACGATGATCAATGCTTTGACAAACTTTTTTTATAGAAACAAAGAAATAAGCAGTGCTTTAACCTATTTGTTTTAAAAAAAATAGAAACAAAGAAATGATTAGTTTTCAAGCATATTTTAAAAAAAATAGAATACAAGAAATGAAAAGTGGTCAAGGCTTTAACATATGTTTTTAAAGAAACAAAGAAATGAGCAAGTATCAGTCACAGTTTTATAACAACAAAGAAATTAACAATTAACAATGCATGAACACATGTTTTATAACAGAGAAAAATGAACAATGATCAATTCAGGAACACATCTTTTATAGCAACAAAGAAATGATCAATTCAAGAACACATGTTTTATAGCAACAGAGAAATTAACAATGATCAGTTCTCAAACACGTTTTATAACAATAAAATGAACAATGATCAGTTCTCAAACACACGTTTTATAACAACAAAATGAACAATGATCAGTTCTCAAACACATGTTTTATAACAACAAAATGAACAATGATCAATTCTCAAACACATGTTTTATAACAACAAAATGAACAATGATAAATTCTCAAACATACATTTTATAACAACAGAGAAATGATCAATGCTTTAAAAAGGATTTTTTTCCAAATGTGCAATTTATTTGTTTTTCTCCACGTGATGTTATACTGTCCTTTTGTTTGTTTTCACGTTGATATCTATATACATACATTTCATAATGTTACTCTTTATATTATTGTTTACTCTGTTTTATATTCTATATGTATGCATTCATCTGTGCCTTATCTATATCCGTCCATTATTATGACATTTTAATTTTTATACCACATCATTATCTGACTCATCCTAGTATTGTTTTATGTTTTTATTTTCTACCATTTTTATGATACTAAATGATGTGCCGAAAATGCAATTGAACATGGCTGAATACATTGATACATTTATATATATATATATTTTTTTTCTTTTGACATTAATGATTTTAATAATGCACAAGAAAATTATTACAGTGCATTATAACAGTAAATTCAATAATTTGAATTTGAAACTTCAAGATGTCTTTTATAAAGCTGAATATTCCTATTCTTTTATTTTAAGCCAATTTTATTTTGTGAGTCGGAACATCAATTTTTTTTTTTTTTATTTTCAGCAAATTGTGTTTTATTGAAATATTTAAATTGTTACATAATGAACCTTGCAGCAAATATCTGAATGAAAAGCTGAGTGATGTGTGACTGTATGTTGTTGTATGAGATTGTTACTTTGACATATTCCGTCTATGATGTATGAGGATTTTTGATTAGTGTCATAATTGTTAAAACACCATAAATTATCCAAGATAACTTATTTTACTTGATCATGTCTCTTGATAAATACGCATTCATTATTGGATAAATTACCACCAATGAAATCTATCCCCGATATTTACTGCAGGATACTACTAGTTCATTCCATTCAACTACCAATCAAATGCTGCCGTCTGTGATGATTCAATACAAAGTTACCATCTTTAACATGGTCCTGTGGTATGCATAATAACATCATAACAACACACATCATACCCACAGAATGTGTGTAGAAAGGGGATAGGTTAAACTAATAATGAAACTGTATTTATTATTGGCATGTTGAGTAAATTGGGTTGTCGTTTTGGTGATATGTGCATATATGAATGTTGGTATTACTTTTATATTTCATGAATAAGTCAACGGAATGGAAATGTGCGTTGACTACACTGCAAAAATTGTTGCTATTGTGTTAGCATTAAAAATAAAGAGAAATACTTCAAGATAATGCATTGGTGTATGTTTGGAATTTTTTTGTTTTGTGTGTGTGTGTGTGTAAGGGGGGGAGGAGTTTTTGAGGTGGATGAGTGTGTGAGTGCATGTGTGGTTGGGTGCCTGGGGTTTTTGAAGTGGGTGAATGTGTGCATGGTGATTTCCATTAGGAGAGTGGAATAACACAGCAACAGGTTAAAGTCTCCCAACACATAGAGACTAGGTCAATTCTCCCAACACAGAGACTAGGTCAATTCTCCCAACACATAGAGATGGGATCAATTCTCTCAACACATAGAGATAGGGTCAATTCTCTCAACACATACAGACATGGTCAAGTCTGTCTACACATAGAGACAAAGAGTGAATTCTCCCAACATAAAGAGGCAGGGTGAATTCTCCCAACACATTGAGGCAGGGTGAATTCTCCCAACACATTGAGGCAGGGTGAATTCTCCCAACACAGAGACAGGGTCAATTCTTCCAACACATAGAGACTAGGTCAATTCTCCCAACACATTGAAACAGGTTAAAGTATAAACAGGAATAAAAACATGTTAGTTAGTTAGTTAGTCGCAGTTCCAACTTCACAGCAACGGGTTGTCCCCATTATGCTCCGTTCCTGTGCCAGTGAATATCACACAAAACGCTCCCCACTGCCCAATGTGAAAAGTGGAAAAGACAGGAGTCTCGACAAACAGCCTGCACAAATACACTGTGCATAATGCCGCCACCAGAATGTCAACACACCAGTCCCCCACGAAACACCCAGTTCATCTCTGATGGAATCGGCTGTCATTTTCCTATCTGAATGTTTCCTAGATGTTCATCCACACAGTCCACGAAAATACAGTTTATCGCTGATGGCAGTGGCAGTCAACCAGAAGCCCAGCAGCCACACATTTCTGCATAAGGCAAAAACCGGTCAACTCTGGGACATAGTCACCTGCCATCACTCCGAACATGCAGTCACGTTCCAAAAAACCTCAGGCAGATTCAAAAGCATTTCACACGAAACTCACAGCTCACAGTGTCGCGCCAGGCACTCACTCAGTAGCAGGGCAACGGAACCACGAAGATGTTAATCACTTGAGAAGAAGAAATATGAAATGGCTTTTTAAAAATGTATTTGCCTTTCCTTTACCGGACGTGGCAGTCAATCCCAGCATTTTTTTGGCTGTCTGTAATCGCTTGGTAAGTTTACATTCAGTTGTATGCCATTGCTTTCTGAATGAGCGGCACTCATGAAAACCAAAATAAGGTGGCCTGCTGCCAAAACCCCAGCAGCTGTGTTTCGAGCGCAGTATGCAGGATTACAGATTGCATTCATAACCCCTTCACCACAGTGTTTGAGGGGAAGGAGAGCTCTGCGGCATGGTCCCCATATGGTATAAGGACCACTCGAATAAACTTAACGGGGTATTGAAAGCTGTTACCTTTTTGTCAGATCTAGTTTTGAACAGATCTTTGACTAACACATACCTGTGATCAGTTAATTTTTAACACGTACCTGTGATCAGTTAATTTTTAACACATACCTGTGATCAGTTCATCTGCGAATGGTATGGGTTCTCTCAATCATGGAATGTGATGGCATTAATTGTCCCATAGATATGCTGATACGGTGGGTGTTGTCCTTCTTGACAATAACAAGAGGGTCTGAATCATTTAAAACGTACCTAATAACAGTTTCAGATCTGTCAAGACAAGACTCTTTCTTGATAATGAATGCATATAAGAAGCCTTGGAGGTGTGGTTTTATAGAAGAATGCTGAACATTAGTTGGACAGCCAAAAAGAGCAATCGGGACGTTTTAAGGGAAGCTGAGTCGCAAAGACAACTTATCACAAACATCAGAAAGAGGTAGTCCTCATTTTTTGCCCATGTTAAGAGAAGACAAAAATTGGAACATGTTGTGATAACCGGAAAGATTTACGGAAAGAGAGATAAAAGAAGAAAGCGTGAAAAGATTATTAACAGTCTTGTTTCATGGCATGGAAGGGAGTCGACACACAAATTGATCCATGATGTTGGAGATTGTAATTTATGGAGAGGCATGATCACCCATGCCAGCTGGCCAGGCACTGGATGATGATGATAGGATATGGTTAAATCTTTACGGGCATGTAGGATATTAGTTTGATGTTATGATTTACCAAAGTGATTTGATCCAGTTTGTCAGAGAAAATCTCCTTGAATTTCTCAATGGTCTGGGTCAGTTTGTCTGTATCCCCTTTGGATAACTTATCATTTATGTTGATCATCTTCAATGAATACATAACATTTGGTATTGGAGTGGGAATTTGCTCTAGGATCACATCTTCCTACTGTTAATTTATTACAAAGCAGACCCTTGCAATGTGCCCCAGTGGCTGTCTATGGATTGTCATCTCTTCCCTTGTTCTGAAAGATTTTAATATCTTTGATTTGTTTTTCAGATATGATATTCATTTTACTTTGTTGGTGTCTTGCCAAGATACTGACAGTCTTTGAGAGGGATGGGGAAGTAACAATAATACCTTGCCTTCTTTTTCCAAGACTAGAGTCTTTGCATGTCTTCTATAATGGGATTCTGCAATGACTGTTTTGCTATAGTTCAGTTCTTGATTATGCTCTTCTTTAGGTTTGTGATCATCGTGTATGAGTTTTGATATGCTAATCTATTACTTTGCCTGTAATAAGCTCATTGGGGATTTGTAGTGGGCAAGTGTATTTGCCGTACAATTATGGGGTATCTTTCTGATTGCAAACAGAGTTGAAGACAATAAATAGAATATCCCCATTTTTCGAGCACTTAGCTGTTACCTTGGTGAGCAATCTTTCCTTGGTTATAGTTAGTTGCACATTCTTTACAGGATATCACAACCAACCCCAGCATTGTTTGGCTGTTTGTGATTTCTTCGCAAGCATCGCCTGGATCTTTTCTCCGGGGCATGCCGGTGTGCTGGAAAATGAACAGGCGGACAGATTACCTGGCTCGGCAAAACTTGGTGGAGTATTGATGCATGACAAGACAGACGTGGTTGCGGCCTTGTGGGAGTACGTGTACACCTTGGAGGAGCAAATGGATCACAATAGTCTGGTTAGAATGAGGCAGCGAGGTGTGACGAGGGGATCTGGCCGATGCTCGACGCTCAGAGGAAAGGCGAGACGGACATATAATCAGATTGCTACTGGAACTATTAGTGTTGGAACTCTTTGCTGGCTGCTGAGGATGGGGACGGAGCGCTTATGGGAATGTCCCGAATGCTGTGATGTCGGTTCCTAAATCAATCAATCAATCTTGGCAAGTTTACTTTCAGTAGTTTGCCATTGCTTTCCTGGGTACCATTTAAATTGTCCATGATCCTATTGGGCTGAGAATGATATGGACTAGTAAACCTGTTTTCTCCCTAGCATTTTGCTTACTGTTTGGTTGGCAACAGAGATAAATTAGGTGCTCCTGTTAGAGATTATAGTTTTGAGAAGCCCAATCCTGCAATACAAAATGAAAACATGATTCAGTTATCACTGAAGCAGTTATGTTTCTAATAGGTTAGCTTCAGTCCATCTTGTACAGAGGTCGCACTAGGATAAATTAATTCTCCTTTTTAGACATCACTTTCAGTAGTCCCACAATGTCTAAACCAGTGGTTCTCAACCTTTTTTGGCCCATGACCGCCCTTTACCATATGTTCAGAGCGTCATCCCCCCCCCCCTCTCGATTTTCCTCCCTATAAATTCCTCCCCACCCTTACACAGTATACATATAAATGGAAGCTAAATTTAATAACACATACTAGATCAAGTCTAGACATCTACATAAAATGTGATTTGCGGTCTTCTTACGTTATAAACCGAATTTCATTAGGGCGAGAAGTACAGAACCGTACAATTTAGAGGGAAAAACAATATCAAGTAACTGGTTCTTGTATTAATGCGATATTGAAATTATCTTAATCCCCCCCCCCCCCCCCCCCACCGGTTGAGAATCACTGGTCTAAATCTATCATTTGAAATGGCCTGGATGCTAGCTTGGTCACCTGTGCAAAGGTCTTTAGGTGTTTTCATCTGAAAAATTTAACAAGCGTGAATACAATTTTTAATACTGTTACCATAGCCCACTGGCTGGTGTTGGGGTTACGAATGCTATTTGTAACCATGCATACCGCACTTGAAACACTGCTCCAGGCAATTTCAAAGCAGATCGCCTTCTGTTGGTTTCCATACAATGGTATGAGTGCCGGCCGTTCAGAAAGCAATTGCTAACTACTTAACATAAACTTGTCCAGGAATCACAAACAGCCAAAAAATACTGTACTTGACAATGTCCTGCAAAGGATATGCAACTAACTTAACTATAGTCTGAGTAAAATTGTGACAAAATTCTTGCTTTCGTCCTGACCATCCCCGTTTGTCTTGCAAATTGGAACTTGAGCATCATATTTTATGGCTTGACTTGACACTTTCCCCGCAGCATTGTTTTGGGATTGTTACCGAGTTTTATTGTATATTTTTGTTTAATACTCCTTTTCTGGCAATGGACTATTTTCTGATTTCATCAATTTTAGACTTACCACCAACTAAATTAAACCACTCACAGAGAAATGAATTAATAGAATATGAGTACCAGATGTAGATGGGATACTGCATATTTTCAAAATACTTTCTAACTCGTGCTTTCTTTCTTGTAATAGCACGTCCAGGGGGTGCTTTTGCTCCAGTCCTAAAATTGATCTGCATCGCAGTGAACGACCATCAGGGTACTTCCTATAAAAATACCAGTGCTGGGTTTCATCAGCATTGCTCATTTAGTGTGTTTGCCTGTGAAGGGTGAGTTTACGCCCACTCAGAATCACTCATTTCCTCCAAGTATTCTACAAACTACATGTTCTCCAGTACAGTCTCTTTCATTTACTAATCACTTTTCAACTCTAACAAAGGTGACCCTACTATCCCTAAAGATAGGGCAAGTCTTTTATTAGTTAATATTCTATACAGGATCAATATCCTGTTAGATATACTTGCAGCATTTACGTACTGTATAGGAATGTTGTGTCCACACATTTCCAGTTTCATGGATGTTCTTGCTTATCTGCCAATTTCCATGGCTTAGAACGTCAATCACATCTGATGTTCTTGCTTATCTGCCAATTTCCATGGCTTAGAGCAGTGGTTCTCAACCTTTTTTGGCCCTTGCCCCCCTTTATCATATTTTCAGAACGTCATTCCCCCCCCCCCCTTCGTATTTTCTACCTAAAAATTCCGCCCCGCCCCTACACAGTATACGTAATAATGGAAGCTAAATTTAATAGCACATACTAAAACAAGTCTAGACTTCCACATAAAACATGATTTGTGGGTCTACTTACTTTACAATGATGTACAGACCAGATGGAAACAGAGGAAGAGGCCGACCACGTAAACATTGGACGGAGGGAATAGCAGAGTTCATGGGAATATCGATATATGAAGCCCATAATCGGGCACTCTCACGATGTTTATACTTCACCTCGACATCGCAAGGTACAAGAGGACATGATGAGATGAGATGAGATGTTCTTGTATCTGCCAATGTATTAGAATTTCAGTCACATATTATGAATTGACCGCCAGCTTATTCTCAGTCACTACTCGTGGTATTGAAAGCAGGATTGTCTTCCTTTAGTATATTCCTAGCTGGACAGAACTTCGTTGTGTGGCCACGGTAATGGGGTTTATGGCATTTCACCATCTTCATGTGACTGACTGGTTTCTTCTTCATGTAATTGTGTAAGCAGGATGTGTTTTCTGGGTTCTTTTCTCACAGCTCAAAGTTTCCATGGAACTTTTTGTAAGGGATGATCAATAGGTAAACATATCAAGAACAAAAAGTAGACAAGTGAATACAAAATAAAACAAAACAAAAAGTGTGGGGAAACACCGACATGATGATGATGATTTTAATTTTAAAATGAAAAAACAAAAGCGAGCCAAATGTGTATATGTGATAATTTTTAATGATTTATTAGCGCATGACAAATGGTTAAAAAGTAAAAACTGGCAGACATCTGGACGGAATCAATACATGTTATAAAATTAAAACAAAAAACTATGACAAACAAATAAGGCCTAAGCCTGGACAGAATCATGGTTGGCATAACACACTGTGCTGTGACGTGTATTTATGTTGTTAAGTAAAGTTAGCCTGTTTGCATACCATGACGGCAACTGGAGATACAGGTAGGCCCCCATGACTTATTGGTTCGTCATTTATTATATAGTCAGTATGACATCAGTCAGTGTTACTTTCCTGTAGACTGTACCTTCTGTCTATCTCTGGCCATCCACTATATACCTGCCTGCCTTCCTATCTGTTTGTCTATCTACCCCAAAATGGTTGACGGCTTGTATTCTGTATTTGCCAGTAAACATTAGGGAGAGCTGAAGTGTTCAGTCATGGTGTAAACATGTCATCTGGACTGAGCTGTCCTATACACTTGATAGAATCTCCCCATTGTATCCTTAGTCTTCCTCTAAATCTGTAGACACAGTTTAGATTGTAGCAACAGAATGCTATCATATGCTTGATAGAATCTCCCTATTGTATCCTTAGTCTTCCTCTTAATCTGTATACAGAGTTTAGATTGTAGGCACAACATGCTAGCAGATCAAATTTCAATCTCACAAAATGTTTATATAACTGTATCTGGTGTTTCTATAACCAACGACATGGTGCTCGTGTGGTGACAATGTGAGCCGTTGTGACACAGTATCTAGCACTCTTTCCTGCTGGGTTTGAATCCCATGGAGGCGGTGAGTTTACAAAATCAATGGACTTGTCTTACAGGTCAAGCCAGCCTTAAATGGGAACAAGGACATGTTCTGGGAAGTAAACGAGGCTGGCCTTGTGTTGACCACACCCCCAGTCCGTGCTGATTGGTCGAGACAAATATGGGGCTAGGACCACAAACCCAACATGCCTCCAGGAATGGACATGACTCATTTACTGACTGGACTTACTTGATGATACTAAGTCCATCTCAGGCTCATACTGGTTGGAGCAGAATTGATACAGAACCCTAAATTATTGTATTACTAAGTCCGGGAATACTGCACAACAAGAGCTGTATTTAATTAGTTAAAGAGCTGTTACAAATAACAAAAGCTTGGTAAAACAGAAAACAAAACAACAGAACAAAATCAGGTGATGCGTATACTTAGAATATTTACAAACAAACCAAAAGCTCAGACTAAAACTGACTCTCACAAATAGATTCATGCTCTACTAAATACAACATAATCCAGCCTAACAAAGACTTTCACATCAGTTGTACAATTATAAAGATGGCATATCTCTTACATGCCCAAAAATGACAGAACAAATTACCAGGATTCTGTATAAGAGAGGATTAATTGCTAGAATGATAAAGTTATGTATGTATATAGAATGCCAGCAATAGAGAAAGACAATGATATGAGCTTAAATAAATAAACAAATTCTAGATTCACCGAACACAATACTCTAGACTCAGATGTAAGAGATATAAATGGCTCCAATTTGTAAATAATACAATTAAACTCACTGTAGATATGTTGAGTGTGGTTAATCATGTACACAAGCCAAGAGAAAATAAAACAGTAAAACGGAAAGTAAAGAAACAAGAACAAGTACACAACTGCAAGACAGCAGTTTAAAGTGTCACTGAAAGCCTACATTAAGAAAAATGGTATCAGAAATACTGATTTAGTTAATTAGTCGCGGTACGACACAAATAACCACAGACAGATATAAAAGCACTCCACATAAAATCCACAGCTCACAGTGTCGCTCCATGCACTTAACTCAATAGCTGGGTGATGGAAAAATGCATTAATACCAGTCCAACATGACGAAAATGCATAAGCAAACCGTAGCCACAAGCATAAACACTCCAGAGGTTTTAACAGCTCAAACGCCTATCCTCCATGTTGGACCGGAAGTGAGGAATACTGATTTGTTGCATATAAAGTCCATATTAAGAGTATTAGTATGAGAACTGATGTACAACTTTTCTGAGTGAAATTAAGTAAAACCGCTATCAGTTTGTTGTTGTTGTTGTTGTTGTCGGTTGCACATCCTTGCAGGTTGATTTACTAAACAATTTTATGTTGCAGTAGTTTGCCATTGCTTCCCGAATGACAAGTCGACATTGAAGTCCAACTGACCCGTGTAGGGGTTGAACTGGAAGTTTAAGACTGAACACTCTTATCCTTTCAGCCATGCAGACCCCTATTTTGCCACAAATACAACAGAAATCCAATATGCACCACACTTGAGAAAATAACCAGCAACTAATTACTTCTGAGGAACTTAGTAAAAACAATAATACATTTTGCCAATGTTTTTGAGTCCATTCATGAGAATGAAAAAGAAACATGAAACAATGAGACCAAATACCCACACTCAAATATGTAAATGTTCCATAAATCATATCCTCATTTCCGAAATCCCTGTCTTTCTGATTTGATGTCAGTTTAAATGTCAAGGTGATATTGATTTGGTCTCAATGTGTCACTGTTGTTTTTCTGTAACATGTGCAAGTTCCAGTAGGAGACGAAAGACAAGAAAACACAGAAGAAGATGAACATACTGATTTTGTCTAGGCAACAAATGTCATGATACACCCACAATATTTTGGTCACTGTTGACGCAGTTACTAATGAAAACAAATAACATACAAAATGGTGTTTGCTTGTTAAGAAATGAAACAATTCCAGAAACAAGGTCCCTAATACATGGCAACATAACAGAACTGAGAATATAAAGGTTTCCATGATTCCAAACTGTTATTTTAACCCATTCAGTGCCACACCACTAACCATGGGTTTAGGTGCAACCCCATACATTTTATGTTAGTATCTGATCCAGTTATGTAAACCATTCTATTCCAATTGTTACTTTAACTCCGTCTATCCAACAGCATTACTTTTAATTGCCTGAAGATCCAGCAATGATCAGTTTGGATCATTATCATCATGTGCCATGCTGATAAGCATGGGGAGGGTCATAGTTTGCTGTCTCACATGATCACCAGAGTATTTCATCAGGTCTGCGTTCTTGTCCCAACTATGCCATGTAGCCAAGCTATCCAAGTATTTATTTCTTTGCCTTCCCTAGCACTTTACTTTACATGTCCCTTCAAGCTTGCCAGTTGTCACAAAGTGTTTTAGTTTATTTGTCCACACAATGTGTCCAAAGCATCTTTACTGCCTACTTCTAATTTCTCTTATCTATGTACAGTTTTCATTTGTTTCTTGTAGGACCTGTTCATTGGCTTTTCTCTGTCCATGCTATTCTTGGCTTTTTTTTTCTTTCAGAAACCACATTTCTACTGCTATTGGATGTTTCTCAGCTTGTATGTTTATTTTCACATTTACATAACAGTATAGGTTCTAAATAGTCCTCCAACATTCTTTTCTCTTTGTAATTGACAAGTGTGGATAGAAAGAGTTACATTAACAACAGCGCTGAACTAAAAGAGATACATTAATAACAGTGCTGGACTAAAAGAGTTAATTAACAACAACGCTGGACAGAAAGAGTTACATTAACAACAGCGCTGGACTAGAAGAGTTACATTAACAACAGCATTTGACAGAAAGAGTTAAATTAACAACAGCATTGGACAGAAAGAGTTAACTTAACAACAGCGCTGGACTAAAAGAATTAAACTAACAGTGTTGGACTAAAATATTTAAATTAACAACAGAGTTGGACTTAAATATTTAAATTAACAACAGAGTTGGACTAAACGAGTTGAAAATCCTGAAAGGGAAGTTGGTTGACCTTCAACTAATCGGCCGGCACTTGTTCGGTGTGGGCCAGGCACCCGTGCAACACCACATAGCAGTTAACATTGAGCATTACAAAATAGTTCATGGGTTGGATAAAACTACTCCATGGATTCCAAAACGTGATGTTATTTCGCAGAGATACTTGATGATTTGTCCAGCATGAAGAAACAAACAGGCTGCAGAATTGATGTGAATCCATTATCCAGGTTCTGTATGACAGCGTCTGACAATTTGATTAGCTGGATAAAGTCTGTGTAGCCTTGAATGTCAGGGTGGAAACACCCCAATGTTTCAGGTGTGTTTCATCTATTTCTTTGACTGGATGACCCAAATAATAGTGAAACTGATTGTCTCTGATTCCCAAATTCCTTGAACAGTTATTTTGGTGATGAGTGCCAGATTTTACCAACATCTAAGCCCATAATATAATACACACCCAAATAAATAAAATTATCTTCTGGATTTTATTTGAGCAACTGCACTAACATCCTTATGTCACTGAATTCTCATGATCCTCTTGTGAATTGCTAATCTTGTGAGTAGGCATTCATGTCTCTCAGCAGATCTCAGTCCTTGCTGGTCTAGATTCATTCTATTTATGATATTCCTCCATGTCCCTTTCTTAAACCATGTGGCATCATGTCTTTCCATCTGCCTCTTCTAACACTGACTGTTCCTGTCATCACGAATGTTCTCCAATGCCTTTCTTCTCACTTTGTGACCAGATAAAACTATTTATCACTGTCCTGTAGTTGAATATAAAGTTTAACTTTTACTGGCATTTTCCAGACAATCACTGTTTGCTATTTGGCTGTCCAAAATATTCACAACATTTGTCTCAGAAACTACATCTCAACTGCCTCAATATATCCTCCTAATTTATTTTTCACATTACAAGATCTACTATCATGCTGCAGAACAGGTTCTATAAAACATGTGAGTTCTCTCTGACATTCTGAACAATATAAATTACTAACATTTTAAAATGAACATGATTCTTACAATACTTCACATATTTATAAATAATAAAACATTTATTCTAAAACACCTGACATATTTAATGAGTTAAAGACAAACTGGCCATAAATGCCTTGCTGCCATTTTGCCCAGCAAAAATCCTCAACAATGTTCTATTATGTGGCGTTGCAAACGGCCAGACAGTTGAAACAATATGAGATATTTTGAAAAGAAACAGCGCAATGGAAACAGACTAGTGCCTCAAATACTAAAACAGGCTTTGCCTAGTTCAATGCCAAACTCTTGGCCACTGCCTCCGACATCCTTGAGCCCGACGTCCAGAATCGGCACTCGCTGCATGCCGTGCTCCTTTCCTCGTATTTCCAGCACAGCAGACCCCCACTCATCACTCCTGTCCTGTAGAGGTGATGAAGTGAAGGTCATTAGTACTGTAATACATTTCTATTTTATTACATTGGTAATATAGAAGATTTCGTGTACTCTGCTTTCATACAAGCAAAATGCCAGATACAACATTCAAACATACATCATACAGTATTATGAGGGGACTTCAAATCAAAACCTTAAAAGTGTGATAGAAATTACAATAACCAAGCCATTGTCTTATAACCTGCCAATATTGTTGTTAAGGATGTCAAAAGTGTTAAGCATGTGGCATCATGGTGCAGATGAACACAGTGATATCATAAGGACATTTTACAGATGGCCGCCCCATTTTTGACAGACAAAAAAGAGAAGCAGCGTTCTTTTATCTGTTTTTGATCAGTGAAGGGGGAAAGCTATAGAAAGTCATTGGCGAATGAAGGTCCAGTAAGTGTATGAGTGCAGTAGGAGGTTTCAAAACTTTTGGTCCGAAGAAGGGGTACAGCAGGTGGTGCATGAGTGGTTACACATGCGACCAATAGAGTTTGTTTCTACAGTAATCCAGACACTTGATCGGCACTGGAGGACTTACATTGAACGCAGTGGTGATTACATCGAAACATGATATATTTTATGTTCATGTCTGCCGTATGGCTGCTGTTGCTGAACAAGTAGAATGTTCAAAACTGTCCTAAAGCCAGCTGTTCAGCCAGAAAAGTTTAGTGATATTTCTCTTTGGTGTTCACATTTCTGGCTGTTGTGTTTTCTGCTATTGCTTGTTCATTTTCTATTCTAATACATATTTTTCTTTTACCTGTACGTCTCTAAAACAACATGGAGTACGCAGTGGGTCCTCCCAAATTCCCTCTCTCTCTCTCTTATGATCACAATGCATACATCAACAAAAACTTTATAAAGAAGCCAAGAGGTTTACATGAAGCACTTAAAGAAGAACCAAGTGGGAAGCAGGGCTGTCAGGGCACTGGATAGATGATGCATATTATAAACTTCACCGAAGAGAACAATTAGTAATCTTCACACAGGACACAACAGGCGGAAATACAACTTGTTAAATAAACTACAAACAGGAGTACTGATGAATGTAACTGTTTCATTCGTAACATGACACCTAATCATGTGTTGCAGGGGTGTCCACATATGCAGAGAAAATTATTCTGGCCTCTATTTATGGACAAGCTGTAAGAGAATGATAACAGGCTCAAGTTGATTGCTGCTTTCTTTCAATATATTTAGCTTGACATCTAAAGGTGTATGAAGAAGGAGAAGGAGGAGAAGAATAAGGAGGAGGAGGAGAAGATGAAGAAGAAGAAGGAGGAGGAGGAGGAGGAGGGGAAGAAGAAGAAGAAGAAGAAGAAGAAGAAGAAGAAGAAGAAGAAGAAGAAGAAGAAGAGGAAGAAAAAGAAGAAGAAGAAGAAGAAGAAGAAGAAGACAACGACGACGAAGCATCAACAAAAATGGAAAGATTTTAACACAAACACACAAATAACATAATGGACATTACGGCTAGAATAATAACTTCATCAGCAAACAAACACAGAAAGACATTAATGCAACAAGAAAGCCCACAAACACGGAACACTGTCAACCACTTGCCACATCTACAACATTAAAGAGCACACCCATGTTTTACCTTGCACGTATCTTCCAGCACTTTATATCTGAACGACTTCTTCCCGTTGTAAGTCATGTCCTCATCGTCGAAGCTGGTCAACACCAGGGCGTTGTCGTAGGTGTTGTTCTTGTTGTCAAACACGGCCACTAGATTCCTGCAGTGTATTGTGATCTGCTGCACCGACTTCTTGGTCAGGTGGTGCAGGAACTTGATCTGGGACTTGTGTGTCCTGTAGGAGAACTGAACAAACACGGCACTGGCTTGCCATTTACTGAGTCTATCACAATACAGTGGAACAATTAAAGTGGAGGTCAGCGTGGCTGAATGGATAAGAACACTAGCTCTTAAACTTCCAGTGTGCTGATGGGTTCAACCCCTACACTGGTCAGCTGGACTAAAATGTTGACTTCTCGTCCTTGACTTGTGGATGTAAATTACAAGAGCCTCTGAAGTCAGAGTGGGTTTGCCTGATGGTGAGGGATGCTAGTAATAGGGAAAATTAATCCACAGACAAACTACAGTCCAGCGCACTAGAAATAGAAGCATTTGCAGGCTATATATCAAAATGGGAAAACCTCCTCACAAATAGTGATTTAAAGCATGTGTGATTCTGGCATACAGACTTGTGGATCCTGGCAGGATTTTATGGTTTTGTGCGCTGTACTGATATTCTCCTTGTGTGATTCATGGTAGAAGACTTACGGACACAAGGAGACATCCATATACAGCGAAAGTGATTCTTGAGTAAAACACAGAACCAAAAAAGTTATTTTAAATAACAAGAAAATAAAAGGTTAACTGCATATCCTTTACAGAACATCGCAGTCAACCACAGCATTATTTTTTGCTGTTTGTGTTGTGATTTCTTGGCAAGTTTACGTTCAGTAGCTTGCCATTGCTTTCTGAACAACTGGCACTCATACAATTGTATGAAAACAAGTGCAAGACGGTCTGCTTCCACATCACCCGCACCTGTGTCCCCGAACCTGGTTTCTAACCAGTACAGCTCTGGGGGTTGACCCAGGCTCAAAACATCAGTCCCAAATATTTTGATCAAAACATTATCTTGGAAAAAAGGCTGGCGAGGAATGGAACCACCCACCACACCTCTTTATGACCTGGCCTAGAATATGTGAAGGCCCACTACTTCACACATCAATGGTGGTATCCACTATGGGACAACTGACCTTTCACCCAATAAAGCCGGTCAAAGTTCAGGTGTACATGTGTTGGTTGTAGCCTTGACTTTGTGAAATGAAAGCAGCTGTAATAACCGCCCCATGCCTAAACTGGGCGTTGATGCTCTTTGATAATAAAGTGGTTGTAGTAATGATGATAGTGATGTGGTTGATGGTGATGATGTGTTGAAGTAATGATTATAATGGTGATAGTGATATGGCTGATGGTGATGATGATGGTGATGGTGATGATGATGATGATGATGATGATGATGACGACGACAGAAAACTGTACCTGGGATTCATCAAATGTCTCAGCAAACATGGCAAATTCATCCTGTGGAGGCTTTCTTGTGAACCAGTTTTTCTTGGGAAACTACAGACATGATGTAGACAGTGTCATTACAAACATTTCAGTAAAACAGATATTGTGACAAATAAACAGTAAAAAGGGGAACACTTTTCACAATTATTTCTCAGGTTAAAGAAAGAGGAATTGACCACATTGCACCAAGTTCTATCCCATATAGCTCAGTCTCTTTCGCAGACCAAAAGCATCAAACAAAGTGTGAACTCTACAGCTTCAGCAACAACCCCTAGAGGTCTTTACAAATTGCACTCACGAACATCATCATCATGTGTCACGTCAATAAGCATAGGCGGTTATGTTTTGCCATCTCACACGATCACCAGTCGTCGATCAGTTCTGTATTCTTGTGTCGACCATACCACATGCCCAAGCCATCCAGGTATTTACTTCTCTGCCTTCCTCTTGTTCTTTCCCCTCAATCTTGCTAGTTGTCACCAAGTTCTCCAATTTACTCTTTTTCTCGTCACAACTGACATCTGTTTAATCTTTTGCACTCAGTGGCTTGTTGACGGTCTGGAGTCGCCTGGTGTACATGACTTTCCCTACGGGGCCAGACTGCTACTAGGGAGCACCTATATACAACATTTTTCTGATTTTCTATCAAACTTCAAAACATGACTCATGAATCCCAGCAGCAAATAATTAAATGATTCTGATATTTAGTTAGAATGGAACAAGATCAACCAACAGCTAGAGAGTTCTACATGAGAACATCGGGATACAAGATGAGAGGACGACCCAGGAAGAGTTGGTTAGATGGAGTACAAGAGATATTGAAGAAATCAAATCTGACATTAGCATAAGAAACAAGACAAGCAAAACAGAATTACATGTGCCTCCTCTCTGTGATGCTTTATGGCTACAGCAATAAGACAACAAAGAAAAGAAGAGGATAGGAATTTCACCAAAATGTCCAATACACTGATATTGTTCTGTGTCAATATTGAAAGGGTATGAATGTCATGTGAGATAGATGGAGTTAAAAGATTCTGATTGTAAATCTTATTCAATGATTAATAAGCACTAGAAAGTCATTAACATATTCATTGCTAAACAAAAGGTAGGTTTGGATCAAACAAATGTGGATGGCGGAAAATGGGAAGTAGGGGTGTGTCACAGTTATGACTTAAAAGTTGTTAATATGGTGGCAGACATGTTATATTATATAGCAAATTAAAACAAGTTGCTTAGGGAAAACTACTGTATTGATATTTTAGTTGAGACATTTCGCCATAACAACATTTCAACGATATATATAAACCCATGGCACATATGGAAAGTTCCTTCAGATGCTTAATTATCCCATAGCACTTAATCAGTTAAGAATCAATTTTACATAAATACAGTTTATGTAAAGTAAAAATCAGAAATAACATCTAGGTTGAAAAATAGCTCCAACTGTGATAGTATGTAATGTGTATGAGTGTGCATCAATATGAACACATTACCAAGGCAGTGTTCAGGCATCAAGAGAATACTGACCTCCTCAATTTGTGGAATCAGACACGTCTGAGCTTTATCTAGCACAGCATCAAAAGTGCAGAACACTTCAATGGCATCAGCAATACCCCCACCATTTGGATCAATCCAGTACATGCCTGAAATACAAACAGCTGCCATTAGTTACGTTCAATTTCAGGATTCCAGAATACTGGCAGTCATCTAGATAGCCTGCGTGAGGGCTTTCAAGAGGATGGCGGGCGTGCGGGCGGTGGGTGGGCGGGCGGGCGTGCGTGTGTGTGGTTTTTTTTTTTTTTAAAGGAAAGAGGATTTTAATGATACATGGCTTGGTTTCTTTCTGCAGAATGGTTGGCAAAAGTGTCATACAGGGCACGAACTCCGTAGTTCCAGCAACGACACCCCCAGGGGTCTCCAGAAAACAAAATTGCCCTCATGACCAGAATGACAGTTTGACAATAAATCCATGACTTTCTGAATATGAGACAGGTGGCTTAAGCACTTTGCCATGGAGTCTATTGTGTGAGGATTTAATTTCATGGTTGTTACAACTAGACAGTCCCCTGTCTGAGGTTTTGTCTTCATGGCTATTGCAATCAGACAGTCCAGGGTGAGCATTTCACTTCGTGGTTATAACAACCTTCATGATAAATACATGTGGATGTATTTCTCACGTTAAATAAAGGATGATTCATTATTTGCAAGGAGTGAGTAGAGGGTCTGGCACCCAGGACTCAGTAGAAGACATATAATCAGATCGCACCTGGTACCAAAAGTATTCTGACTCTTAGCTGGTTGTTAAAGATGAGGACAGAGCTTGTGTGGGAATGTCCCGATTGCTATGATGTTGGTTCTTGACTCAATTCATTATTTGTAGACTTCACCATTCCTCTCATTCCTAGCCTGATGAAAGAGTAAGGATTTGTTGAGCTCTATAGACATACTGTTGCTTTTATGAATCACTTCATAGTGAAAAAGCCACATCTGAAAGAGTTACATGTCACAAGAAGCCACAACTGTGCAAGTAACAATGTGAAATGAAACAAAAAGTCATGTGTAGATCATGCAAAAGCAAGACTGACAGGAGCTCAAGTTAGCTCTTGCCACGTTTTTAGCTTGCAAAATGTTTTGAGCAAATTGCATGCTTTGACTAAATCAAAAACAGAGAAAAGGCTCTTGAAAACGGGACTCGGGTGAGACTGTCATGGGAAACGCATGAATCAGAAGCAGAGCTGACCATAGCAAATTGCATATTGCCACCATGAGCATTTTATAATTATTTTATTTTTATTGACTAGAATGGACGACTGAGTTATTTCTGCGATTGTAAACTTTGTTCCTGAATGAGAAGTAATTATAAGCGTGAAACATACCGGTCTCCTGTGTAATGTTTTACGTGCATTGTTCATGGTTCTAAAATGGAGAAATAAGTGAAATGTCCCACATGGCATTTGAATAACAAATACAATGATAACTGTAACCATAACAAACATAGATCAAACCCCTGGGTGACAAACCAAATCTAACCAGTTATCATATGCTAATGACGTCAAGCTGTCAAGAGGGTGGGAACGATCCCAACCAGTAACCTTGTCAAGTGACCCCCTTCATATATACGATATGCACAGGCACAATGTACATATTTTTAAAAAGTCTTCAAAGATGAGAGGATTGACTTCTTTGCACTAGGTTTTATCCCATATAGCTTGGTTTCTTTCCGCAAGGTGGCCTGCTGAAATCGCCACACAAAGCATAAACTCTGTAGCTCCAGCGATGATCCCCAGGAGTCTCTGAGAAAAATGAACCGTGAACAAGAATAAGTAGCCTGGCATTGAACCCATGACCTACAAAGCATGAGGCGAGCGGCTTGACCACTTTGCCATGGAGACTCCCACAATGTACATACCTTACAATGAACTCAGGCCAGGTAAATAGAAATCACCATGGGGAAAATGATTAGGAAGAATACAAATTAATAATAATGATAAATTAATGTCAAACAAACATGTAATAAAAAAGCCAAATTACAACACATAAACCCAATGTTTCAATTATAATAATCTTTTTCAGTAACATTACCGACAGAGCTAAAGAAAACACAACTATAACTGCGAATAAAAACCCACACAAAATATAAAAAAGGAATGCTAATGAGTGCCCTACTTCCTGCTGCAGACGTGAGTTCTGTTACCTGCCAGTAACAGCACACTCATGTTGCTATACAGTGAGTAAATATAGGTCGTCAGTATACTCACCATCACTTAACGGTGCCTCAGCCACTGCTGCAAGTTCCCTGCAGGTCCTGCCAGGAGCTTTACGTTCCCCTGTTGGCTTCCTCAGTTTCTTAATTTCTGCTGCAACCTCCTTCAGAGCATCAATGGTGTTTCGAGTCCTCTCCTTCTCCTCTTTTGGAGCATCGCCCTAGATGAAAAGCATGTGTTAATGTTGTCCGACACCACTGGCTGACAACAAGAGGCATCCAGTGAATGTATTACGTGGACAAAGGAAATCACCAACAAGAACAATTCTTAATAATTATAAAATTTAGTCTTGTTTAGTGTTCCCACCTGTGATGTATAGAAGATGTATAGTCTGGTTTAGTCTTTCCATTTTTAGATTGTAATGTATAGCAAATGTATTGCCTTGTTTAGTCTTTCTTTTTATTTAAGTATTCTGTATGTTGCTAACATGCCAGTGAATCAGGGGGTGGGGAAAAGACACACATTGAGAAAATCTGAGGATGATGATGTTTTTGTTTGTTTTTTTGCACTCGCTCGCTTTGAACTCAAGCGTAGTTCATACACACTACTTCTAGTGGTGCAGAACTGAATTTTGCGTGTGGATTAGTTTTCCCTATTAACTGTGTCCCTCACCATCAGGCACAACCACTCCGACACCAGAGGTTCTTGTAATTTACGTCCCTAAGTCAGGAAGATAGGTCAACATTTTAGTCCAACTCTCCGATGTATGAGAATGATATAACTAGACAACCCCCTTGACAGGAACGCACAAGGCAAATGAAATAGTTGAAGAGCTAAAACACATGGAGGAGACAAAGATGGAGATGAACTATATTGGGAGGACATGGAGGGAGCTGCCGGAGATAGCAAGAGATAGGACGGGTTGATGCGGGACCTATGCCTCAATGGGTCAGTGGTGAGAAACAGATGTAGCGGTTGTGGTTTCATTGTAAAGGCTAATGGATGATACTTGAACAAGGAGAGCATGGAATATGAGGCTAAGACCTCCAGCATGAGAATGGAGGTGAAAGCAATTAAGGCAGCATTCCATTGGTTAGAGGAGACCACTGCAACACACATTGCATTTATTGAGGACTCAAGGAGTATGCTTAGTAAGGTGGAGAAAGGAATGTTTTGTGTGGAATGGCTATCCTCACTTCAGAGGTCACAGATTGTGAGAACTGTATGGATATTTTGCCCTGGCCATGCGGGAGTGAGGAGGAATGAACAGGCTGATAGGCTGGCAGGGAATGCACCTCTTGGTGGTAGATTGCCTGTGGACAAAGGGGGAGGTAGTCAAGCACCTGTGAAACCAGGTGGAGAAGGTAGGGTAACAGACTGAGAACCCGTACATGGAAAGAATGAGATTGCAGGGGATTAGCAGAGGTTCTGGAAGAATCTCAAAACTGAGAGGGAAGACCAGGAGAACTTTCAATCAGATAGCAGTGGGAACAATTAGTAGTGTGACTCTTCACTGGCTGTGAGGAGACGGAGCATATATGGGAATGTCCTGAGTGTAGTGATGTCAGTTCTTAGCTCAACTAAACTCAACTCTGGAAGATAAAAGGACAAAAGTACAGTCTTAGTTTAGTACAGTGTTGGCATAAATAATCACAGTCTTGATCTAGTTTAGCTATGTCAGGGCAACTTTCACTGGAAACAAATCCCAGCCTTCTCCCCGGGAAGGTTAACCCAGTCAATAAACGCCCGCAAATGTCGTATGTGTTGGCCTAAAGGCGCAGTATCGCAGCTCTGCTGTGAACAGGCACAACACAGTAACATCCAAAAAAAGACTGGATGAACGCAGAAGAAGAAGGAAACCCACCCTTCTATGATGGCACACTGGTTTGTTACCACTTCACCACTATTATTCTCACTTGTGCAAAATAGAAACAAATGTGTGGAAGAGTACTGTACAACTCACCTGGTAAGGATCTCTGGCTTTGGGCTGTTGGTAGCCCTGCAGTGCTGCAGCATACACAGACTGACCAGGTGGGCCCTGAAGCAAGCATACAGTTGTGGGAATTAAACACAGCAGACACACAATTATCGGAATCAAAAAACACATAAATAACTCTGGGATACAAAGGTGGATCACTAATGCTTATCAGCTTCATCTAGAACATAGATGTTGAAGTATTGGGCCTAAAAATTATGAAATTCCAAGGAAGAAGTATCTAGCATCTAGCATTACCATGTTCATCTTCTTGAAAAGTCTGGTTAGTGAGTACTCGATTCACCAGAGCAAATCATAGTGTCTGATTCTCAGTCTGTAGCTGCTGGTTGTGGTCATTAGCTTGCCTGTTGTGTTTCGAAATAAGTTTGCCTATTGCGCCAGTATAGCTTACCTGTTGGGGTCAGTATATCTTACCTGTTGGGGTCAGTATATCTTATGTGTTGGGGTCAGTATATCTTACCTGTTGAGGTCAGTATATCTTATGTGTTGGGGTCAGTATATCTTATGTGTTGGGGTCAGTATATTGTACCTGTTGGGGTCAGTATATCGTACCTGTTGGGGTCAGTATAGCTTGCATATTGGGGTCAGTATAGTTTGCCTGTTGGGGTCAGCATATATTACCTGTTGGGGTCAGTATAGCTTGCCTGTTGGGGTCAGTATAGTCTGACTGTTGGGGTCAGTATAGTTTGCCTGTTGTGTCAGTATAGCTTGACTGTTGGGGTCAGTATAGCATGACTGTTGGGGTCAGTATAGTTTGCCTGTTGGGGTCAGTATAGCTTGCCTGTTGGGGTCAGTATAGCTTGCCTGTTGGGGTCAGTATAGCTTGCCTGATGGGGTCAGTATAGCCTGTCTGCTGGGGTCGGTATAGCCTGCCTGTTGGGGTCGGTATAGCTTGCCTGTTGGGGTCGGTACAGCTTGCCTGTTGGGGTCAGTATAGTGTGCCTGTTGGGGTCAGTATATCTTATGTGTTGGGGTCAGTATATCTTACCTGTTGGGGTCAGTATATCGTACCTGTTGGGGTCAGTATAGCTTGCATATTGGGGTCAGTATAGTTTGCCTGTTGGGGTCAGTATAGTTTGCCTGTTGTGTCAGTATAGCTTGCATGTTGTGTCAGTATAGCTTGACTGTTGGGGTCAGTATAGTTTGCCTGTTGGGGTCAGTATAGCTTGCCTGTTGGGGTCAGTATAGCTTGCCTGATGGGGTCAGTATAGCCTGTCTGCTGGGGTCGGTATAGCTTGCCTGTTGGGGTCAGTATAGTGTGCCTGTTGGGGTCAGTATAGCTTGCCTGTTGAGGTCAGTGTAGAGTTGGCTGGTTATCATCAGTATAGACTGCCCGTTGTGCCCAGTATAACCTTCGGTTGTGGTCAATATATATTTTCTTGCTATGGTCAGTATAACCAATTTGTTGTGGTCAGTACAGAGTTTACTTGTTGTGTTTAACAATGAGTCTGCCTGTTATGGTCAGTATAGCCTGCCTGTTAGAGTCAGTACAGAGTTGACCTGTGTGGTCAATACATGTTTTTTTGCTATGGTCAGTTTAACCAGTGTGTACTTTCTGTGTCCATGTCGTGTCCTCCTTTACAGTGTCGTCCCTGGAGTGAAGAGAGCCGACACCCACATTATAATATTTTTTCCCTCTCAATATTCTGGAGAATCCACCAGCTTCCGTCCAACACACTCCATCAGCCTATGGACACCTTATCCTATCACTCTCTCACTGTCGTACTATGCCCCCTCTCATACTTCCCAACGCAACATACTCAACAACTCTTGCTTCTAGAAATAAATAAAGATTAATTTATTAAAAGAAAAGTGTAACGTGTATGAGACGTGTATGCGAAGAAAATGTGTGACGTGTTCTATAAAGTGTGTAGAATCGGACTCTCAGACAACAACCCAGTCAGCTGATCCCAGCAAGGATAGACCACAGCACGTTACGTCAGAACATGTACATCTCACCCCGTGCCGAAACCATCTTGCCGGATACTGCTTTGCCTCTGTAGATCTCTGGTAATCCAATTTCATGATCATCCGAAATAGACACCGGTGGTATTAACAGTTAATCATGGACCGGTTGCACCCTACACAATGTCCGTTCCTATCGTTCCTTAAAAAAAACTGCACAAGTCCTTTGTAGTGTGTACACAGTCATTAATGTTAATTGTTAATGTTATTGATCCTCACTCGTGTCTATCTAGCCTCACGTATAATGTCTTGTGTTCTATTACACGAGATTATATAACACTAGGTAACTATTAGACTGTTCTCATTTAGTTACTACTGTCTGATGCTGTGTGGTGCATCAGTAATCATCACTATCTTTGGTGAATCAACTTCCTCCTAGCTTTAGTTACGTTCTGTATGCAACTTTATTGATTGTTGAACTGGTGTTCTTCCGAATGGGATTGGATTCTTTCCCAAAACTTTGTTGAGTTTCCTTGGATCTGGTAGGGAACCTAGGATAGAAACAACACATCTGGTGATAGTACTAGGCACTGATCCTTTCGGCTGAGTGTAAGCCTATCGCCTTGCTTAATGATCTTTAGCTAACTAGACTTAGTCATAGAGCAGATTAGCTACCCACCTAGAGCCGAATCAGGCTATGACAAAGAAAAAATCAGCAAACAGAATGCGGAACCCCGCCCACCAGGGACACCTACGGGAAGATCCCAATTATCCCTCATTACTCAATTCTCAACTAGTAAAGCTTATCAACACTTCACTAATCTATTCTTAACTAGCAGAGTTAATATCACTATTCTACTCTAACTAGTTTCCACTAACAGTGCTAATCATCACACTATAGTTTAACAAGGCCACAGTCTATATTAATTAGAACTAATATTATAATAGGTTATACCTTAAATGGCACTACTGCAGTCCTATCAATCATATCTACATCTGCCATTATAGGCACGTGTAAAATTAAGTCATTAATTAACACACGGTAGATATTATTTCCACTAAGCACTGCAGTGCCCTGGCACTCCGACTAGAGCATTTTCAAGTCCCCCTAGTTGGTCCCAACTCGGGTTTATATGGCAAACTACCAAAGTTGGCCACGTGACGTTATCCTTTATACCCCCCACACAGGTGGCACCTTGGCAGATCATCCCCTGTCAGGGATCCATCCCCCCTCTGGCTCCCTCCATGTTAGATTTGTCATCACAGGTTTTGATTCCAAAAACAAGCCAGCGAGTTCCTGTATACCCCCAACAACAGTTGCCAATAACCCCGTCAATCTTCTCGATGTTCCGGAAACCCAGAATTGACATATGTACTGTTACTTCTGTGCTAAGTACTTCCGTTTTCCCTCTGATATGTTTATGACTTGTCAAAGTGATATATGATTCAGCGCACTCACTTCCTCCTCACTCACCACCAAATGTGTATATGGGCTGACCTGATGTATCCCGTGCAGCTGTGTTTACTCTGTTAGTACGACTGTTGTGGCCTAGAAAATATACGCCAAGCAAACGTCGGTATTATTATCTGGTTAACTCATGGCGAGCTCGTGACAGTCCACGATATCCAACATCTCCCAAAACATTTCATTGATGGAATCTGTGATTCAACATCTACGTCTGGCCCGCAGCACTATAAATATCAGTTACAGAAACTTCACAGTGATAAGAATAACAAAAAACAGGTCTAACTTTGTGACATTACAGAAAAAAAAACTTACTGCTGGGCCAGTGCGTCCTGGTTCACCTTGAGGACCCTAAACAAATGCAAGAAGAAAACACAGAGATGTTACACTCAAGTATTACATTATGTAAGCGAGCGTGATACAACAATGAAACTGAAGATAAAACAAACATAAGTGACTTAACAGTTTAAAAGACAGTATTGTAGGAGATGGCCAAAGCGAGAAATTACTGCTATGAGAAATCATGAGTGCATTAATTTTAAAGAAGGTAAATACACAGTGAAAGTGGCCACTGGGGAAGCCAGATTTCTGTGGTGTGTTCTGACCAAATGTAAAATGTCAGAGAACACGTTATACAACGGCTAGGCTTCCAGGTACAGAGCCCACTACATGTTGCTTGGGACTGCCTGCGGGTTACATCAGTTGCCCAACTGAGGAAACAATGATAATATCACAATCATATCACCCAATAACACAATCATATCACCCAATAACACAATCATATCACCCAATAACACAATCATATCACCCAATATCACAATCATATCACCCAATAACACAATCATATCACCCAATAACACAATCATATCACCCAATATCACAATCATATCACCCAATAACACAATCATATCACCCAATATCACAATCATATCACCCAATATCACAATCATATCACCCAATATCACAATCATATCACCCAATATCACAATCATATCACCCAATATCACAATCATATAACCCAATATCACAATCATATCACCCAATAACACAATCATATCACCCAATATCACAATCATATCACCCAATATCACAATCATATCACCCAATATCACAATCATATCACTCAATAACACAATCATATAACCCAATAACACAATCATATCACCCAATAACACAATCATATCACCCAATATCACAATCATATCACCCAATAACACAATGATATCACCCAATATCACAATCATATCACCCAATAACACAATCATATCACCCAATATCACAATCATATCACCCAATATCACAATCATATCACCCAATATCACAATTATATCACCCAATATCACAATCATATCACCCAATATCACAATCATATAACCCAATATCACAATCATATCACCCAATAACACAATCATATCACCCAATATCACAATCATATCACCCAATAACACAATCATATCACCCAATATCACAATCATATCACCCAATATCACAATCATATCACTCAATAACACAATCATATCACCCAATATCACAATCATATCACCCAATATACACATCTTGTTGTTTTCTTCTCCTCACTCGCTTTGAACTCAAGCGTAGTCCATACATGTGCTACTACTTCCAGTGCACTGGAATGATTTGAGTATGTGGATTTGCTTTCCCTATTCCCAGTGTCCCTCGCCATCAGACGAACCCACTATGACTTCTAAGGTACTTGTAATTAACGTTTCTAAGTCAAGGACAAGAAGTCAGCATTTAAGTCCAACTGACGGGTGTTTGAAACAAACCCATGACACCGCAGTCAGAAGAGAAAGTGTAAGTGTGTTAAGCCTCTCAGCCATATCAACCTCCACAATGTAAATGAATGCAATGAGGGTAAATGGGACTATTCTTCAACAAATGAATCGGTTCAATTATCTTGGAACAGTTATAACATCTGATGGCAGATGCCTTGAAGAGATTAGAACAAGAATCGCCATTGCGAAAGTAGCCTTTAGCAAGATGAAAAACATTCTGACCAATAAAATGTCAATTGAAACGAGAAAAAGAGTGTTGAGGGGATACATAGAGCCTGTTCTTTTGTATGGATGTGAAGCTTGGACAATGAGCAGTCAAGCTGAAAAACATCTGATGGCTGCAGAAATGTGGTTTCTGAGGAAAATGCAAAGAATACCATGGACAGATAGAAAAACCAATGACCAAGTACTACAAGAGACAAATGAAAATCGTAGATTGATTAGAGAAATTAGACATAGACAGTCAAAATTTTTTGGACATGTTATGAGAAGAAATGGACTGGAGAACTTAGTGACAGCTGGCAAGATCGAAGGGAACAGACCAAGAGGAAGACCGAGAGGAAAATACCTGGATGGCTTGGCCACATGGCATGGACGAGACAGGAACACTGAGCTGATCCACGACTCTGGTGATCGAGTGAAATGGCGAATCATGACCGCCCACGCTTTCCGGCATGGCACATGATTGATTGATTGAATGAGGGTATCAGACACAATCACTACAATACAAACTACAACTATCGAGCTGTATTAGACACTACTCTGTACACTTGCCAAGAATTCAATGAACAAATAAATCAAATAAACAACACGGAACCTTACCCTTCGTCCGTCTTCACCTGCAGGACCACGAGGACCCTAAATTTGAGAAACAAATGTAAAAGTTATTATACTGAAAACAATGTACAATATAAAATTATTCTTCTCCTTCCTCTTGAATTTTGAATGCTTATTCTGTCTAGATACTTGTAGTGATGGTTTCAGGAGAACTAGTCAGTGTTTTGTAGATCTCGTTTGGAGACACAGTGATTAACATGCACATGAGTGTGCTCTTTCAGAGCAAACACTTGATGGCACCAGCAAGGATCTTGGTGAATGAATGCAATAACACATACATACCGGGTGTTTGTAAAATGTTACTGCTCTTTGTATGTAGAACAATGGTGAAAAATGACGTACATGACATCATCAAAAAATGTGGCTTCGCAATCCATCATGAAGCAACATGCAGCGAATGGCTGTTGTCTGCTAGAGTAATTCTTTGCACTCCAAAGAGGTGTTATCAACAAAAGAAGGAATTTTTTTGCGTTGAACAAGTATTTAAAAATGACGGTCGATACATACGGATGGTTGTTCAAAGATTTATAGCAAGATTTCCTGATAAACAACCTGCTCATCACATTATGGTTAGACATTTGTTGAATAAGTTTTCATGAATACTTCATTGGTACTTTCAAGCTTCCCCAAAACAGCATTAGACCATAGCAGTGACTATTGTAAATAATTTAATAAATCTTTTAGCACATTTTTTTATGATGTCATGTACTTAATATTTTAAAATTGGTCTACATACAAAGTGTAGTGAGACTTTACAAACACCCTGTACTGTACGTGTATTTCACGGGTGGTCAACGGTAAACTAAAGCATTCAGTTTCACGCCATGAGGCATGTTGGCTGTGTTACTGTACTGGCCTTGCATTGGTTTCAATACAATGACATGAGTTCTGGTCGTTCAAAAAGCAAAGGCAAACTACTGAAATATAAACTTGCCTAGGAATCACAAACAGCTAAAAACTGCTGGAGTTGACAGCTGTGTCCTGTAAAGGATATGTAACATACTTTTCTTAACTTTTAGTTTTCATGAGTCATCTGGTAATGCCTGTAGCTGTCAGTACCTCAGCATTTCTTTTATTATATTCTCAATATTATTCCCAAAAACCACATCTCCATTGCCTCCAGTGTCCACATATTTCATCACTCTTTGTCTAGCATTAGCACCCCTTCAGAACAACAGGCCTCAGAAAACCTTTCAGTCCTCCCCCACCTAACACTTTCATCAATTCTCATAAAAACCTTTCAGTCAACCCCCACCTAACACTTTCATCCATTCTCACCAGTTTTTCCCATTATATTTCCCTCTGTTTGTATTTCCAGCCTTCAATATATATTTCCTGTCATTCATACTGAGTAGTTCCCATGAAAACTTACACGTGAGCCTCTTTCTTTACTCTTTGTCTAGGATTGGCACCCCTACAGAACAACAGGCCCCACACAACCTTTCAGTCAACCCCCACCTAAAATTTTCATCCATTCTCACCAGTTTTTCACGTTATATCTCCCTCTGTTTGTATTTCCAGCCTTCAATATATATTTCCTGTCATTCATACCGTGTTCCCATGTAAACTTACACGTAAGCCTCTTTCTTTACTCTTTGTCTAGGACTGACACCCCTACAGAACAACAGGCCCCACAGAACCTTTCAGTCAACCCCCACCTAACATTTTCATCCAGTTTTTCCCATTATATCATACATTTCCCAATATATATTTCCTGGTATTCATACTGAGTAGTTCCCATGCATACTTACCCGTGGACCCGGTGGCCCAGGTGCTCCTTCTTGACCATCAGGACCAATCGGACCTCGTGGACCTTCTGGGCCCTGTTATGGAAGAGTTAAATACGCAACATATACAAATCTGTCAGCAAATAATTTATGTTTTTCCTTGCACTAATTTTTACAAGTTCTAATGTCTGTTGTTGTTGTTATAGGTCCCGATTCTGATGAGTTATCCACTCTTGGCAGCCTAATGTCATTCTTACGAAGATGAAGGTTGTTTCAAGTGTTAAAATATATACATTGCTACTACTATCTCTGAGGAGTGGCTGGCCAAGTGGAAAGAATGTTGGATTTTCCTTCGGGAGACCAGGGTTTGAATCCTCAGTAAGGTGTGGAGTTTTTTCTGTCGGGGGCAACAAGAAAACCGTAATCTGCACAACTTGCAGTGACTGCACTAGCCAGTCAGCCTTAATTCCTCAGGCTCAAGCCCCCCCCCCCCCCCCCCCATACACCGCAAGGTACTATATAAGCAGTAAGCGACAGTTTTTGACAGCTGCTATCTCTAGTTTCTTATAATAATTATTCTCATTGTGAAATTTCTCATTACTGTATCTTCAACATTTATTTTTCTCATGCCAACGTCTCTCCTTATTCTAATTTCTATCATTAATATAACTAAACCGGTCTCCGTGGCCACAGGCTTGTGAACGCGGTTTGTGAGCAGGGTACCAGGCGTTTGAAGCTCAGCTGCAACCGATTTATGCAGCAGACCATGTCGCGTTGTGTTGTAATGTGTTGGTATGGGAGCCGGTCGTTCAGAAAGCAATGGCAAATTACTGAACGTAACACTCGCATAGTACATCAACAGCAGCTGAAAAATGCTGGTGTTGACTGCAACATACCATAAGGGATACGCAACAAAATAAAAAAAAATATAATTCAAGGACCTTTTCCACGCCTTAATGTGAACTAGGCACACAGTGTCAGCCCCATATATTTACAGACCAATCAAAGCTCTTTGAATGATGTGGTCAGCCCCATATATTTACAGACCAATCAAAGCTCTTTGAATGATGTGGTCAGCCCCATATATTTACAGACCAATCAAAGCTCTTTGAATGATGTGGTCAGCCCCATATATTTACAGACCAATCAAAGCTCTTTGAATGATGTGGTCAGCCCCATATATTTACAGACCAATCAAAGCTCTTTGAATGATGTGGTCAGCCCCATATATTTACAGACCAATCAAAGCTCTTTGAATGATGTGGTCAGCCCCATATATTTACAGACCAATCAAAGCTCTTTGAATGATGTGGTCAGACCCATATATTTACAGACCAATCAAAGCTCTTTGAATGATGTGGTCAGCCCCATATATTTACAGACCAATCAAAGCTCTTTGAATGATGTGGTCAGCCCCATATATTTACAGACCAATCAAAGCTCTTTGAATGATGTGGTCAGCCCCATATATTTACAGACCAATCAAAGCTCTTTGAATGATGTGGTCAGCCCTATATATTTACAGACCAATCAAAGCTCTTTGAATGATGTGGTCAGCCCCATATATTTACAGACCAATCAAAGCTCTTTGAATGATGTGGTCAGCCCCATATATTTACAGACCAATCAAAGCTCTTTGAATGATGTGGTCAGCCCCATATATTTACAGACCAATCAAAGCTCTTTGAATGATGTGGTCAGCCCCATATATTTACAGACCAATCAAAGCTCTTTGAATGATGTGGTCAGCCCTATATATTTACAGACCAATCAAAGCTCTTTGAATGATGTGGTCAGCCCCATATATTTACAGACCAATCAAAGCTCTTTGAATGATGTGGTCAGCCCCATATATTTACAGACCAATCAAAGCTCTTTGAATGATGTGGTCAGCCCCATATATTTACAGACCAATCAAAGCTCTTTGAATGATATGGTCAGCCCCATATATTTACAGACCAATCAAAGCTCTTTGAATGATGTGGTCAGCCCCATATATTTACAGACCAATCAAAGCTCTTTGAATGATGGGGTCAGCCCTATATATTTACAGACCAATCAAAGCTCTTTGAATGATGGGGTCAGCCCCATATATTTACAGACCAATCAAAGCTCTTTGAATGATGTGGTCAGCCCCATATATTTACAGACCAATCAAAGCTCTTTGAATGATGTGGTCAGCCCCATATATTTACAGACCAATCAAAGCTCTTTGAATGATGTGGTCAGCCCCATATATTTACAGACCAATCAAAGCTCTTTGAATGATGTGGTCAGCCCCATATATTTACAGACCAATCAAAGCTCTTTGAATGATGTGGTCAGCCCCATATATTTACAGACCAATCAAAGTTCTTTGAATGATGTGGTCAGCCCCATATATTTACAGACCAATCAAAGCTCTTTGAATGATGTGGTCAGCCCCATATATTTACAGACCAATCAAAGCTCTTTGAATGATGTGGTCAGCCCCATATATTTACAGACCAATCAAAGCTCTTTGAATGATGTGGTCAGCCCCATATATTTACAGACCAATCAAAGCTCTTTGAATGATGTGGTCAGCCCCATATATTTACAGACCAATCAAAGCTCTTTGAATGATGTGGTCAGCCCCATATATTTACAGACCAATCAAAGCTCTTTGAATGATGTGGTCTGCCCTATATATTTACAGACCAATCAAAGCTCTTTGAATGATGTGGTCAGCCCCATATATTTACAGACCAATCAAAGCTCTTTGAATGATGTGGTCAGCCCCATATATTTACAGACCAATCAAAGCTCTTTGAATGATTGTGGTCAGCCCCATATATTTACAGACCAATCAAAGCTCTTTGAATGATGTGGTCAGCCCCATAAATTTACAGACCATCAAAGCTCTTTGAATGATGTGGTCAGCCCTATATATTTACAGACCAATCAAAGCTCTTTGAATGATGTGGTCAGCCCCATATATTTACAGACCAATCAAAGCTCTTTGAATGATGTGGTCAGCCCCATATATTTACAGACCAATCAAAGCTCTTTGAATGATGTGGTCAGCCCCATATATTTACAGACCAATCAAAGCTCTTTGAATGATGTGGTCAGCCCCATAAATTTACAGACCAATCGAAGCTCTTTGAATGATGTGGTCAGCCCCATATATTTACAGACCAATCGAAGCTCTTTGAATGATGTGGTCAGCCCCATATATTTACAGACCATCAAAGCTCTTTGAATGATGTGGTCAGCCCCATATATTTACAGACCAATCAAAGCTCTTTGAATGATGGGGTCAGTATCACATGAACCCTGTAATTCCCAAGACATATCCCAGCACCCACTTGAGGCTGGGTAGATCCCGGAGCCCACGTCAGCTGTAAACATCCGACCTCATATGGATTCCAACTCTGTCATCGAGCTGGGAGGCAAGCGTCCACAAAAATCAAATGCAAGATTAAATACACATGTTTGAAAGGAGGTTACAACAGTAAGGTCTCAAAACTCGTAGAGGAAAGACAAAGAAATGAGCATAAATAAACCACATGGCAACACTATCTTTCTTTCTGGGGTCCTGGAAGTCCCTTTGGACCCAACTCACCAAAATTAAGAATAATTATCTCAAATGACAACTAATATAATAAACATTCCCCTACATATGGTACGTTACACCTACCTTAGGTAATTATAATTGCCATGTCAAAAATTAATTTTAGTGAGTCATGTATTATTGATTATTGCACATTTTCCATGTGTTTTAATGCATATTCTTCTGTTTTTGTCTAAAATTAGCTTCTAAGTCAGTGGTTCTCAACCTTTTTTGGCCCATTCCCCCCTTCACCATATTTTCAGAACGCCATTCCCCCCCTTCCTATAACAAATTTGGCCCGTTCCCCCCTTCACCGTATTTTCAGAACGTCATTCCCCCCCTTTCATATTTCCTATCTAAAAATCCCCTCACCCCTACACAGTATACGTAAAAGTGGAAGGCAAATGTAATAGCATATACTAAAACAAGTCTAGACATCCACATAAAACATGATGTGTGGGTCTACTTACTTTATAAAATGAATTTTAGAAGGACGAGACATACATAACTGTAAAGTATGAAGGGAAAAACTATGTCAAGTAATCGGTTCTTGTATTAACACGATCTTGAAATGGTCTTCATTCCCCCCCTGGAAACCCTGAAATTCCCCCCTGGGGGGGAATTCCCCACCGGTTGAGAACCACTGTTCTAAGTGATATATGAATGAAATAATCTATGAGAGCAAAGAGATAACAAGGGCAGAATGTCAGATGGGCCTGCACACCTAACTCTGAACCCCTAAAGAAAAGTTTGTTCATTTGTTCTGTAACCTCACTTCAAGATGTGGAATCATACTTATATTTAGATAGCATGTAGACAAAGATGGGGAAGCAGAAAGACATATTCAAATAAGAACACAAAAGTCACAAGAAAGTTTCATAGCACTTGGAAATTTGTGGAAGTTTTCCAGGTGTCAAGGGATGTTTATGTTGTGGAAGTTTTCCAGGTGTCAAGGGATGTTTATATTGCGGAAGTTTTCCAGGTGTCAAGGGATGTTTATATTGTGGAAGTTTTCCAGGTGTCAAGGGATGTTTATATTGTGGAAGTTTTCCAGGTGTCAAGGGATGTTTATATTGTGGAAGTTTTCCAGGTGTCAAGGGATGTTTATGTTGTGGAAGTTTTCCAGGTGTCAAGGGATGTTTATATTGTGGAAGTTTTCCAGGTGTCAAGGGATGTTTATATTGTGGAAGTTTTCCAGGTGTCAAGGGATGTTTATATTGTGGAAGTTTTCCAGGTGTCAAGGGATGTTTATATTGTGGAAGTTTTCTAGGTGTCAATGGATGTTTATATTGTGGAAGTTTTCCATATTCAAGGGATGTTTATATTGTGGAAGTTTTCCAGGTGTCAAGGGATGTTTATATTGTGGAAGTTTTCCAGGTGTCAAGGGATGTTTATATTGTGGAAGTTTTCCAGGTGTCAAGGGATGTTTATATTGTGGAAGTTTTCCAGGTGTCAAGGGATGTTTATATCATGCAATGTGCAGACAGGTCCTCCAAGGTTTTTCAAACTTGTCTGAGAAAGCTATATCCACAATCCACTACCCTGGGAACAGAGGGAATTATATGATTCTGTTCTTATTGTGTAATAATGTGCACAGTTCAGACTGAGAATGGAACATGTATGTGTGTGCATGAGTACAATATTGACACTATCACAGGACACACATGAACTTACCCTGGGACCCTGGGGTCCTGGAGGTCCCTTTGGACCCGGCTCACCAACTGGTCCCTAGAAATGGACAATGTTAAACATGTCAACAACATCAGACATGAACAGCCTGCTGTCCACATTATCTAGAAAATCTTTGGCAATACAAAATTCCTGCACCATGACTGAGTTTTGATGATCACACATATCCACATACATCACATATTCACAATCTCTGTCTTCATCTGCCTCTGTTGCCTAATATTTTCTGACATAAGGTTAACTTTTCCAGTCCATCACTTCTGTTGATCATCATCATCACGTGCCATGCTGACTGGTGCGGGTGATCATGCTTCTCCATATCACACAATCTCCAATAGCATGTATCCGTTCATGAACTTAAATACTTCCAAGCCATGACACAAGGCCATCAAGAATCATCTTTTGCTGTCTTCCTCTATTTATTTTTGCCCAAATCTTTCCAGCTGTCACAATATGTTCAATGTTTCTGTTCTCATACTGTGGCCAAAAAATGCCAGCTGCCACTTTATGAACTTTGTGATAAGTTGTCTTTGTGTCTCGGCCTCTTTCTGATGTTTGTGATAATTTGTCTTTGCATCTTACTCTATTTTTGATATGTGTGATAACTTCTCTTAGTCTCTTAGCCTCTTTCAAAACATTCAGATCACTCATTTTGGCTGTCCGGAAGTCTCCGTGGTGAAGTGGTCATGCCGTCTGTCTCGGGCTCTAAAGGTTGTGGGTTTTATTCTGGACCGCATCCTTCGGTGCATTTTTTCGGAGACTCCTGGGGGTCATCGCTGGAGCTACGAAGTTTGTGCTTTGCAGCAACGCTTTCCGCGCTGCAGAAAGAGACTGAGCCATATGGGATAAAAACCCAGTGGAATTAAGTCGACACTGTCAACTTTAAGCAACTTTATTTTGGCAGTCCACAGAATGTTCAGTATTTTGTCAATAAAACCACACCACAAATATGTTTAAAACAGGGAAGGGTGGTATCAGCCACAACAACATTTAGCATGAGAATGGAAGGTGAGGCTGTGATGGCTTCTAAATGTTCTGCCCAGGTCATGCAGGTGTGTGGGCAATGACCAAACTGATAGACTGGCTGGTGCTGTCCCATTGGAGGTAGAGCTACTTGATAATAAAGATGTGGTAAAAGTTCTCTGATTCTTAAATTTAGTACTGATATCCATCCATCCATCCATCATGTGCCATGCTAATAAGCGTGGGCGGTCATGTTTTGCCATCTCACTCAATCACCAGAGTCCTGGATCAGCTCCGTGTTTCTGTCTCAACCATGCCATGTAGCCAAGCCATCCGGGTATTTACTTCTCAGTCTTCCCCTTGGTCTCTTCCCTTCAATCTTGCCAGTTGTTACCAAGTTCTCCAATTCATTTCTTCTCATAAAATGCCCAAAAAATTTTGACTGTCTACATCTAATGTCTGTAATCAGTTTACGATCTTCATTTGTTTCTTGAAGGACTTGTTCATTGGTTTTTCTGTCTGCCCATGGTATTCTTTGCATTTTCCTCAGAAACCACATTTCCACAGCCATCAGATGTTTTTCAGCTTGTCCGCTCATTGTCCACGCTTCACATCCATACAAAAGTACAGATTCTATGTAGCACTTCAACTCTCTTTTTCTCGTTTCAATTGATATCTTTTTATTGGTCAGTATGTTTTTCATCTTGCAAAAGGCTACCTTTGCAATGGCAATTCTTGTTCTAATTTCTTCAAGGCATGAGTATTGATATATACGTCTATAATTATAAACTGGAACCTGTGAACAAGTTTACGTACTGCTGCTATGATGTCAGTGGCAGACGTACCCTAGGTGCAGACATTGCTAACCACAAGCTTCAGCCACTCACCAATCATGTATGGAGACATCCCAACTGGGTCTATGGTGCTTACAGCTGGTCTCAGCAGCACTGTATGAGTGGATTGGTTTCATTTGAGACCAAAGACATTAATCACCAATGAGGTTTAAAAGATGAAAGATCTAAGGCGTCACAATAGATCAAAGATATTAATCATCAATGAGATTAAAAGGATAAAAGATCTATCATATCACACACACACACACACACACAAATGTTTTTCATATCCTTTACAGGACATCGCTGTCAACATCAGCATCTGTCAGCTGTATGTTGATTTCTTGGCAGCTCAGTAGTTTGCCATTGCTTTCTGAGCAGCCGGTTCACATACCCCATAAGTTACCGACGCAATTCGAACCACTGCTGATTCTCACCGTCGTCACATTACTTACGAGAGTATACGAGATTACGGAGAAATCTCGTGTACGCTAACCTCTAGGCCAGGAAGCCGGCATCATATCACAACAGACCAATAAAACATCAGTGAAATTAAAAAGATGAAAGACCTATCATATCACAAAAGACCTAAGACATTACTCATCAATGAAACTTAAAAGATGAAAGATCTAAGGAATCACAACAGACCAAAAACATCAGTGAAATTAAAAAGATGAAAGTTCTTAGAAATCACAACAGATAAAAAAGGAATCAACCCCTACCTCTGGCCCATTAAGTCCAGTGAGTCCTGGAAAGCCTGGATCTCCTCTATCTCCAGGTTCCCCGATCTCTCCGTCTTCCCCATCAGCACCCTGGGGGCCTTGGGGTCCCTGCAATAGAAATAATCAATATGAAAATAATCACAATATGTAACAAACAAAACAAGGCTATAGTAAACAATATAATATGCACCAAACAAACAAGGATATACTAAACAATACAACATATAACAAACAACGATATATTAAATAATACAATATATAACAAACAAGGATATATTAAATAATACAACATATAACAAACAAGGATATAGTTTAGTTTAGTTTAGTTGCTGGATCAACATCACGGCACATGGGTGCAACCCATAAGTGCTCCGTTCTCCTCCTAACTCAAACCTGAGTTTGGAGAAACTCAGCTCAGTGCACGAACTCCGTAGCACCGGCGACGATCCTAACAAACAAGGATATATTAAATAATACAATATATAACAAACAAGGATATATTAAACAATACAACATATAACAAACAAGGATACATTAAATAATACAACATTTAACAAACAAGGATATATTAAATAATACAACATTTAACAAACAAGGATATATTAAATAATACAACATATAACAAATAAGGATATATTAAATAATACAACATACAACAAACAAGGATATATTAAATAATACAACATATAACAAACAAGGATATATTAAATAATACAACATACAACAAACAAGGATATATTAAATAATACAACAATTAACAAACAAGGATATATTAAATAATACAACATATAACAAGCAAGGATATATTAAATAATACAACATATAACAAGCAAGGATATATTAAATAATACAACATATAACAAACAAGGATATATTAAACAATACAACATATAACAAACAAGGATATATTAAATAATACAACATATAACAAACAAGGATATATTAAATAATACCACATATAACAAGCAAGGATATATTAAATAATACAACATATAACAAACAAGGATATATTAAACAATACAACATATAACAAACAAGGATATATTAAATAATACAACATATAACAAACAAGGATATATTAAATAATACAACATATAACAAACAAGGATATATTAAATAATACAACATATAACAAACAAGGATATATTAAATAATACAACATATAACAAGAAAGGATATATTAAATAATACAACATATAACAAACAAGCATATATTAAATAATACAACATAACAAGCAAGGATATATTAAATAATACAACATATAACAAACAAGGATATATTAAATAATACAACATATAACAAACAAGGATATATTAAATAATACAACATATAACAAACAAGGATATATTAAATAATACAATATTAACAAACACATAGGGATATACTCAACAATAGAATGTGTAACAAACAGACAACGGTCTTTTAAACAATACACCATGTAACAATCAAGAATATATTAAACAATAGTCTTTGTAACAAACAAGAATATATTTAACAATACTGTATGTAACAAACAGGTCGATAATAAACGACACAATACGTAATGGTCAAATATCAACAGTAGGAAACATGACTTGGGCTTGTTACGTTGCAGCATTCAACAAATACACATACAGTTAATAAATGGCCACCACATTAAATGTACAGAAATTATATTTGTGAATGTTTTTTAGAAACAAAACTATAAATTTGTAAGGCATTTGACAACAGTAGCCCACAGACTGTCATAGTTCACTGGTTAAAACTACTGTTACAAAGCTGTGTATTACAACTTAACCACAAACACAAAACATGGATATTTTAAAGAATAGGATATTTAATCAATTAACAGACAGCAAGGATACACTACACACCACAATACTTAACACTACAAAACAAGGTTACATGGAAGTCTCTCTAGCGAAGTGGTTACACCCCCTGATCTGGGCTCCAAAGATTGTGAGTTCGAATTCAAGCTATGTCGTTCAGTTCACAAGCACAATTTTCCAGGATACTCCTGGGGGTCGTCACTGGAGCTAAATAGTTTGTTTTTTGTGTGAAGAAATCCTCTTCCTTTTAAACCCTCTTTCTAAATGAGGATACATTGCTTTTTTAATTTTTTGTTTTAGTTTTTGCATATCCTTTGACAGGACATCGCTGTCAATACAAGCATTTTACTGCTGTCGTTGATGCCTTGGCAAGTTTACGTTCAGTACTTTGCCACTGCTTTCTGAACGACCGGCTTTCATACCAATTCGTTAAAACCCAGCGCAACACGGTCTGCTGCCAAATCATGCACAGCCGTGTTTCAAGCGCGGGTAAGCAGGATTACCAACCACGTCCATAACCTCTTCGCCACGGAAACCGGCATGGATAAAATACACAATACAAGGATTACCAACACAAATCAAGAATACATTGTTCTTCTTCTACTTTTCTTATGCCAATGGAGGACTCTAGACCAACTCATGCTGAGCCATCCTTAGACTTGTCCTTGATGAATAATTGCAATTTTGAAGCAAAGTTTTTCTATATTATAAAGTAGCTAACCTCACACTAACTTGCCTCAATTGCCTCATATGATATGCATTTAATCTTTGCTTCCTTTAAATCCCCCCCACCCACCAACCCACACTTGAAGGATATATTACACAATTCAAGACTGAACAATGCAGAGAGCAAGCACTCTTTCAACAGCAAAACATTGAACAAAGACAAAATAACGTTGTATAATATATAAACACTTACAGGTGTGCCTGCTGGACCCTGTGGTCCACGCGGTCCATCTGGTCCATTCTCTCCCTGAAAGATTTCACAGAAAAAACATACAGAAAGTATACAATAAACACACGGCACAATAACTGTACTGAGTCTTAATACCTGTTCAAATGTAAATTGTAGCCGTTCTTTAATGAATCAAGGAGTAAACATAGAAGACATCATGTTTTGGCAAAACTGAGATATTGTTTTAGGCTATGAGACAAATACTCAATAAAATCAGGGGCAAAGTGGCTTTAAGGCTTTGTTCACCTCTGGCTATTGCAGACATGAGAGTTCATCTGAATTTGGACTCTAATTGTTATTTTTAAATAAGAAAGGACTGATCTGTTCCCCCTGATCCTGGGATAGTGGACCAGATGTCTTGCCGCCTCAGACAAGGGTGAAAACTTGCAGAGCCCGTGTGCACAATAAAAATCCCTGGCAAACTGGACATAAAAAATAGCAGACAGTTGCCCTGGATATGTTAAAAATGAGAAAACCCACCCACAACAAGAATATAACATGTGTGATTCTTGTAAACAGACATGTAGATACAGATTGTACGCTCACAGTGGTGTGATTCTCCTTGTGTGATCTATGGCAGGAAACTGGAGCTCTTATGGAGATATCAGTGGGCTATTTAAGTGGTGCATAACCAAACTATATAAACAACACATGACCTGTTGTAGATTGATGCCTCTAGAGAGATGCAGGGAATATTTATGCAATATATCTGTAGAACTAACATCCCTATACAGGAAATATATTCTTCTTCCTTCATCTGCCCTTTACCTACCACTGGGACATAGGCACTCAACCAAACCACACAGAGCCGTCCTATCTTTAGCTTTCTCCCGCAGCTCCCTACATGTCCTCCCAATATTATTCATATCTGTCTGTAATTCTCTTCTACCGGTGTTTTTAGGTCTCTTATTTCTTCTAGGAGAACTTTTTTATATAGAAAGAATATACACAGAAAGTAAGTATACAGAAAGGATATACAGAGAGATGAAGTACACAGAAAGGACAAACACAGAAAGTATATACACAGAAAGTAAATATGCAGAAAGGATATACACAGAGAGGAAGTACACAGAAAAGACATACACAGAAAGGAAGTATACAGAAAGAATATACACAGAAAGGAAGGTACACAGAAAGGAAGTATACAGAAAGGATATACACAGAAAGGATGCCTACAGAGAGAAAGTACACAGAAAGGATGTACACAGAAAGGAAGTACACAGAAAGTAAGCAAATCTCCCATCTGCTCAACAAATACAACTTTGATTCAACACGAGGATCCCCATTAATTACATCAGGAATCTACTCCTCACCCTGGATCCTCTCTCTCCTGCGGGGCCAGAACTACCAGCGGGTCCAGCAGGACCCTGGAACCCTGGCCCACCTGGGGGTCCAGGAGGTCCCACATCCCCATCTTGACCGCTGTCTCCTGGTCGGCCCTGAATGCCAGGAGCTCCTGTATTTCCTGGTGCCCCCTAAAGTGGGACACAACAAATGATAATTATAGAACCTAAGAAAATAGCTGACCCATAGAAACATTTCTTATTCAATATGAAATCAAAGCAATGTTTCTCCATTGTTAATCTGAACAAAGAAGACACAAGCAACAAGTAAAAGAAGGCTTCATTGATTCACTTCATATCACAATCAGTTCTGTAGTATGCACCAGATGAAATACAACAACATATGCCATGAAATACACTGTGCAATCTGTTGTTTGTGTTTTCTTTGTTCAAATTAAATATAAAATAAAAACAAATGAAATATCAAATCAAATCAAAGTAAATAGAAAATCAATCTAAAAGTACAGTAAGCAAAGACAAGAAGTATTTTCTTCAATTTAAGGCGTATTCAGTCTATTATGAAAGCTGTACATTTTTAGATCAATCGGCACTTGATGGGTAATTTGTTACATATCACGCCAACTGCCTTAACATGCTGAGAAATTTTCTGGTTCCCAATTTAAGCTGGGATGATCTGGATTGATGGCTGAAAATAGCAGTAGATAGGTAGGCATTAAGTTCATCAACAATGAGATCATCAAACAAATGTTCAGAGAAGAAAAACTTAATAGAAGAGCAAACAGAAAATAATGAAACAGATGACATCTTAACCACACCAGAACTGGTGCTGTCAGTTGCTGCATGCTGACAGAGACACTGGGGATGGGATCTCAGTGCCTGTGGACTTTTTCCACATGCAATGAGGATTCTGGTAACTAACTAACTAAACACAGAAATAACAGGAATATTAGCATATCGGGTTATTTAAACATAAGGTCAAAGATCCTTTTAAATGCATTAAGGCGTACTGGACTATGTTGTTAGTCCCACATTTGTATACACCAATCTGTTTATCATGGCCTTTGCCTCCCAAAACATCTCCTGAGCCGCATTTTAGGCTGGGTCAGGTTAGAAACCAAGATCAATTTTAAACAATCAAATTAGCCCTTTTGTGGATGGACCCCATGACCACCAGGTGAGCATCTAACCACCACAAAGCCATGTGCTCTGAACTTATAAGGCAGAATATTGACAACTGTAAGGATAAGATGTATACAGAACATCTAACATGGAATATGGGGTTAAAAGTGAGCCATAATTAAACAATCATCATCATGTGGCATGCCTAAAATCACCAGAACCCTGCATTAGCTGTGTACTAGTCTCCATTATGTCATGTCACCAGACTATCCAGGTATTTAACTATACAGTGGTACCTCAGGTTACGAACTTAATTCGTTCCAGAACTCGGTTCGTAACCCGAAACTTTTGTAACCTGAAACATTGAAATCAATGAAATAAAGACAATCAGTTTCAAGAAGAAAGTATAGTTCTTTTTTATTAACATCCGGTCGTTTACCTGACAAAACGCAAAGAATATGTGTACTTCACGTATTAAATAAAGAGAAAGAAAACAACCAAATGAATTAAATGTAAAATAAAAAGAGATTTAGTCTATCTTTATTACCAAGAAAATGATCATGGGAAATTTGTCACTTTCTTTGTTATTCTGAATCATTAGTTTCAGGAGTATCTTGTCGCTGTTTCTTGGCAGCCGACTGGGAATCTTTCTGCACCAAGAAACTATCAAGGGAAAATTGTCACTTTCTTTGCTGGAGAATCTTTCTGAAGTGGGCCATTGTGTTATCATTCATCAGGTTTACTGCCCTGTTAGCAACAAGTTGGTTTGGATGATGGTTCACAATGAAGTCTTCGACATCTGGCCACTTGCTGCAAATTTCTTTAATCCTGGCAATTGAAACAGTCACCAACTCCTCATCATCGGACAATTGCTCCTTCTTTAATATCTTTAGCTATTCATTCTGAAGATCCACAAGTTCATCTGTAGTACTGTTTGTACTGTAAGTGATCATTTGTCTCCAACGCTACACCTTGCTCTCTCTCTCTCTCTCTGACCTTCGTTCATAACCCGAGGCACTGTTCGTTACCCGAGACATAACATTTTCGATATTTTGTTCGTAACCTGAATTGTTCGTGATCTGAGGCGTTTGTAACCTGAGGTGCCACTGTATAAGAATACAGAGGTCTACAACGTACCAATGTGTGTGTAATAAGTGATTCAATGAGCATGATTCAGAAGGTTGAAGCTGGATCTGTACGTAGACAGTGGACTGAGTCGCTGCGGAAGTCTGTTGTCCGTGAAGTCACCTTCATCTTTGTCCTGGGACATGCGGGAGTCGAGGGAAATGAACGAGCTGATAAACTGGCTGGCTCTGCACCCCCTGTAGATGGCCAACCCATGGATCGTGACGATGTTATTAACGTCCTTAAAGATATGGCGAGAACAGAGGACTTTTACGTCAGTGAATCCACATCGCTGTCCAGGATGAAAGACTTGGGAGTAAGAATTGGCACGGCCAGACGCGAGAGGTACATCGGGAAAACGAGGTGCCTCGTCAACCAACACAGACCTGGCACTATTAGCCACCGGACGCTGATGCATATGCTGGAGGGAGGATCTGAGCACCTATAGACCTGTCCGGAGTGCAATGAAGATACCCCAACTGATAACTGATAACAGAGATCTACAAACACACGTGATCTACTTACATTAGCTCCAGGCTCACCAACAGGTCCTGGGGAGCCGGCTGCGCCCACCTCACCTGGTCTTCCTGGTTGTCCATCATGGCCTGACAAGAGAGCAAAATAAACGTGATGTAATTCCTGAGGGAATTCAAACACACAAGCCACTAACAGTAGACTGCACGATTTATTGCCTGGAATATTTCGCTGCATCTCATCAGAATAACTGAACGTGTACCAGTTTGGGTGGAAAAGCGAGTTAATTAGTCTTTAGGAATACCTATGCAGTCGACATGGGTGTCTATACTGATAGATCAGCTCGTGTCTGTTTCATAAATGTTGTCCACCAATGGCTAGAATAGTCATCTCTCATTCGGAAGACTCAGCTTCTAATCCCCACTAAGCCAAAGGACCAGAGATGAAATAAACACCTTTGCCTATCTGCTACATCATAACTGACTTAGATGAAGAGTTGTTAATCTAAAAGTGGAAGTAATACTCACTGTGTCTGTATCACTTCCTGATTTACTGTTTATTCTTACTCTGTATAATGTTTGTTTTCTATTATATCAGATTCAGTGCCATACATAAATCAAGTTTGGAGCACACAAAAAAGGAAAGCGGAAAATGAGTCACAGTTATGAATTAAAAGTTGTTAATATGGTAGCAGACGTTGTATTATATATCACATTAAAGGGGGTTGTATTAGGGAAACTAATGAATATAAGTCTATGGCAGATACGGGAAGTCGCTTAAGATGATTAATCATCCCATGGCACTGAATCAGATACATAGTTTTATTTAGAGGTCAGCACGACTGAGAGGTATAATACAGTAAACTTTCTCTTCTGATGGCAATATTTTGGGTTCGTTCCACACGTGTCAGATGGACTTCAATGTTGACTTAAGCTTCAGAAAGCAATGGCAAACTACTAAAGGTAAACCACAGACAGTGAATAGGGACTGGGGATGATTGCAATGTCCTACTAAGGACATCCTATTTATTGTTTAGTGGTGTTATTTGTGCAGTTCCTGGCAAAGCATGTAATTAAAATTCAAACATATCTGGCATGATTTCATGAATTCCCCGGGAAGGTTAACCCGGTCAACAAATGCCCGCAGAAGTCGGATGTGTCGGCCTAACGGAGCAAGAACGCAGCTCTGCTGTAAACAGGCACAACGCAATCACGTCCAAAAAAAAAAGAACTCCAGATGAACACAGAAGAAGAAGAAGAATTTCATGAATTTATTCTTATGCTTCTTCTGAAGTTTTATTGGCATTGTGGTGAAGGGGTTACAAATGCAATTCGCTATCCTGTATACACAGCTGCGGGCGATTTGGAAACAGACCATTGTGCACTGGTTTTAATACAATGGTATGAGTACCGATCATTCAGAAAGCAATGGCAAACTACTGAACGTAAACTTGCCAAGAAATCATTTAAAAAAACCAAAAAATGCTGGGACTGACTGTGATGTCCTGTAAAGGAGACGCAACAAACTTTTTCCTTGAAAAAATGAAAGTATATTTTCCATTCACTTAGATGTGGGACGTGCGTTACTGTGTTTACCTGACCGGATGTGTTTGTGAGGTATGGTATGTAAGGTGTGGTATGTAAGGTATGGTATGTAAGGTAAGGTTTGTGAGGTGTGGTATGTAAGGTAAGGTTTGTAAGGTAAGGTATGTAAGGTAAGGTATGTAAGGTGTGGTATGTAAGAGGCAATTTAGAAGCAAGTGGAAATCAGAGCATTCAGGCCACAAAACAGATCATGCATGTTGCCAACATTTTGTTTGTTGTATTTTTTGGCTATATGTAATTTCTTGGTAAGTTTATGTTCAGTAGTTTGCCAATGCTTTCTGAATGACTGGGTTCATACCACTGTATAAAAGCCAATGCAAGGCAGTCTGCTGCCAAATCACCTGCAACTGTGTTTCAACCGTGGTATGCAGGATTACCAATGTGCTGTAAATCCTTTGCCCCAGAACTGGATCAGTCAACAAGAACAAGCAATTGTTTTCAGACTCCACACAGGAAACAACAGCCAATACCATGTGTTTAAAGCATTAAAGATAGGAGATACTGATGAATTGATTACAGAACTGGTAAAATGACGGCTAATCAATTTTTGCGAGATTGACCAACAAAGAAAACTATTTTGGCCTACACCAACTCCATTTAATGACTAACTTTATGGAGATGTCAACAAGCTTATGTTGACTGCTGTTTTCTTATGATTAATTCATACTGACATCTGAGGGTGAATGAAGAAGAGGAAGTACATGAGTTTGCATTTGCTGTTTCCTCAGGATTCACAACCAACAAATCAGTGAATACTTAAATCAAGGTTGATGAAGAAACATGCAGGTACATTTTGTTGCTACGTTTTACTGACAAAGAATACAGGTTTTTCTTCTACTTCTCCTTTTTCTCCCTCTTCTTCTTTTGCCATGTTTCTCTGTCCTGGAGAGTATGTCACACCAGTTATGCACCTAAATGTCAGTGTGTTCAACTTTGGTGTGCATTTGTGTAAAGTCTGCCTGCTCTAAACAGATTTCATTCAAGCTAACAGGCTCTATCTACCCATAGATAGGTCTTCTTGACTAATAATTTTGGCCACATGGCCTATTCTTTGCAATTTCTGTGGAATTTTTAACATGTACAACCTGCATACAGCCCCTCCGGTTTTGCACCCTTACCTAAGTAGGCAAGTTATCTGATCTCACTATCTAAGAGGGACGTAGAGGTGTTTCCAAGGCACCAGGGCTGGGATCTATACTGGTTAAGACCTGCTGACATGTCCATGCCGTGCGTCCTGGGCAACAGGTCCCTTTGGGGACCTGGCTAACATCAGTAGGATCGATGATTCCTCCGAAGTCGGAGAGTATCTGCCTGCATGGTGAGGAACCACCAGTCTGCACACCAATAAGCCAGACATGGGACAACGGATACTCACGCAAACCTCAGGTCCGGTATAACATCACATTGATGTTGGACAACAGGATGTCTTCATCTGACATACAGGACTTCGCTGGGGTTCACAGCCGGGGGGTGGTGGGGGGGGGGGGGGGGGGGGGGGGCGTGATATTATATTCCAATGGTCTTTGGAAAAACTTCCAGCTCTCTGCAGGGAGCAAGCCCGAGACCTTCTGAGACTGACGTGGACACCATGACCTCTCAACCACAGCTCCCCGATACAAGGTTTTAATATCATCAGGTTTATGTTGACAGGTTCACTTACCATTAGATCCTTGAGAGCCCCGCGGGCCCTTAGACCCTGGTTGCCCTGGGAGGCCAATTTCTCCAGGGATGCCTGGAACACCAGGTTCACCTCTCTGACCCTGAGATCCTTGGGGTCCTTTAGGACCTTCAGACCCCTGTGATATGAAGACAATTGATATTATTAAAAGTAAAACATGTACAACATTCAGGGTGTTGATAACATAATGACATTGTGAGAACAGTGATTATCTCTGCCGGTTAAATAGTACATATTACATATGATTGGAGCGGCTGGCTGAGTGGCTGGAATACTTTGTTCTCCTTCAGGAGACCCGGGTTCGAATCATCTGTTAAGGTGTGGATGTTTTTCTCTCTGGGACAAAAAGAAAATCCGAATCTGCACAGTTTGCGGTGACAGCACTAGCCAGGCGGCCTGAATTCCTCAGGCTCAAGAGCTCCCCCCCCCCCCCCCCCCCCCCCCCCCGTTCTACACCGCAAGGTACGATATAGGCAATAGATGACAGTACATGCAGGGAATGCATGGTCCAAGGTATAGGATGCTTGTCCCCCATATTTGTGAGAGATGTATTCTATTCCTTGATAACACCAGATCTATTTGTCTGTCGGAGGTGACATAAACACCCTAGCCTGTACACAGTTCACAACTGCACTGGCAAAATGTCTTTATTCTTCATTCTGAAAAATCCTAAATAGAGACACCAGCAATATTACAAATGACTTTATAATAGATGTGCGGTCTGTCACGGACGGACGCATGCACGCACACACAGACACACAGACACACACATATATTATAATAATAAAACAGCAAGAAATCTCCATCAATTTTTTACATTCCCTGTAGAGAGTAGGGCTGCAAATGTTTACTTATTTCAATGCCCATCTATCTGTGCCAACTGCTTCAGCTCAATCTCCCAATTTCTTGTTATACCACTCTTATTAATGCTGTCTTTAGTCCTTCCTTCCTGATCTTGTATAATGGACTCCACCCAAAAAGTTAAGACTCCATTCCAATGCCACGATACTTTCATGTCAGCTCTGGACTCACTTCACTGGACTGACTTCAACTCAACATTCAAGGCAAGGTCAGCATAGTTGAATAGATAAGAGCACTCGTTCTTAAATATCCGTTGTGCTGATGCCATGGTAGTGGGTTGAACCCCTACACCAATCAGTTGAACTAAATTGTTGACTTCACGTCCTTGACGTGGGGGATGTAAATTACAAGGACCTCTGAAGTCAGAGTGTGTTCGCTTGATGGCGAGAGGACACAGGTAATGGGGAAAGCTAACCTACATGCAATAATCAGTTCAATGCACTAAAGTAGTAGCACGTGTATGAACTACACTTCGGGTCAAAGCGAGCAAACAAAAAAAAAAGCAACAGCAACATTCAATATCATTTGGCATGTTAGGTTAAGCATGTGGTGCTAGGTCCATATTGTTAGACCAATCAGCATTCAACGACTGATGCTGTCGATATCACCGAGCCACATTTAACTCCCCCCCCCCCCCCCCAAAAAAAAAAAACATGTCCTAGTAACCACTTTTACGAGTCTGGGATGATCCAAAAGGCATGTAGTCCAATCGAACATCCCCAGAGGACTCCGGAGTAGATGTCTCTGTCCATTTCCTAAGTGTATGCTCTCTCCATTGAAACTTTCCTATCTTGATTTCCATCTGTGTCAGCTGTTGATTGGTTTTCTTTCAAAATTCAACATTTATGACCACATGTAGTTTTCTACTCATCTGCGACATCTGTTGACAAATCTCCATCATTGTGCCCAAAAAGGCTCTAAATTATAACAACCATTTCAATTCACAACAGAAGTTAATATACGGCATTTCTGTTTCATGCATGCAATATTTAAAAGCATTATGAATTGGTTTAAAGGTTACAGGCAAGAGGGAAGACTTTGTTGCACAGGTTTCATTACATATGACTTGGTCTCTTTCCAATAGCAATTTATTGAAAGCATCATACAGAGCAGTGCCTTCATAGGCCTGCCAAGACCCCATCTCAGTTGATCACCAGTTTTGGATCAGATCTGTGTCTCCAAATATGCACTATAGCAAATTAAGGTGCATACTGAAACGTCTGTGAATGTGACACGTTATGGTTCAATACAAACACTTAAAACAACCACCCATTGTACCCTGGAGACATTATATTTTCCAGATATAGGAACACTTGATGTGGAGCAAAGCAACAGCTGATGAGCACTTGCATATGTCACTGCCAGCATATACCACTGGGCCAAGGAATGAGATCCCAACCAACAAACATACCACTGACATTTGATAGAATGGAAACATTCATACACAACAAAGCATAGATGACATGCTGCTGTAGTTGATACTCTTGGAAATTGCATATAAACATTACCCGACCGCCCTGCTCTCCACGAGGCCCCTTGTCACCACTTTTGCCAGGTAGACCTGGTGCTCCGTTACTGCCTGGGTGGCCTGATCTGCCGGTCTCTCCTGGCGTTCCCTGCAAAATGTCATACACAGAAATATCAATTGAGGCCACTAATATTGCTGATACATAAATTTGTATGTATTGTTTAGAGTGATCACAGAAGTAGAAGACAGAAGTCCAGACTAGAGGACACACTAGAATGTAAGAAAAGTGCAAAATTCATTTGTGTAAATGTGTAAACTGAGTAAATTATTCAATAACTGCAGACATCACACTTGAAAATATTTGCTACAACCTCCTTTTCTAGATCACACAATGAGTTTTTATTGCAAAAAGCTCTAATCTCCTCCTTTTTAAGATCACACAATGAGCTTTTATTGTAAATAGCTCTAATCTTTTGTGTTTAGATCACACAATGAGCTTTTATTGTAAACATCTCTAATCTCCTTCAGCATTCATATATATATATATATAAACATACAGATGTGTAGAAACTAACACAAGTTTTGTGCTTACAACACATTTATCAAAGTTTTCTGGGCAGCATATGCCTAACAGACAATAACCACAATGAAATATTGTGAGGTCATTACCTGATTAAGCACCATGGGATGATTAATCGTCTTAAGTGACTTCCTGTATCTGCCATTGGCTTATATACAGACGTTTTCCCTACGTAACTCCCTTTAATTTGATACATAATACAAAATGTCTGCTATTCATGTTAACAACTTTGAAGTTATAACTGTAACACACCTCAACTTCCCATTTCTACCATCCATTTTTGTTTGGTCCAAGCCTAATTTTTGTTTGGCATTAAATCTGGTAATACAAAGTTTTGTATGTTACAATAAATAGCCAGACTTTTTTAGTATACACAGACCAGAGTTTAATAACACATCCTTCTTTGTTTTATATATATGGAGATTAGCTGATGACACATAATGTGATGCTTGGCACATAAAGACTTAAGTACTTGAATGAGAACTGAGAGCTCAGCAATTTCTGCAGCAAGGACTGCTGACACTATGAAGCCAACAATGCTGCCAGGAGCTTAATCACTGAAATGTTACACCAGCAGTTGCACCCTATGGAGCTACACTCAACTGAGCCTGTGGCAGGGCTGTGTATTTGTTTCATAATCATCATCAAGTGCCATGCTGGCTGGCATAGGCGTTCATGACACTCCACAGATCTCGGTCTTTGGTTTTCTGGATCAACTCTACTGATGATATTCCTTCATGCCACTGTCTCAATCCATCCAGCATAATTTCTCCTGATCTGCCTCTGCCTCTCTTCCTCTTGATCTTTCCAGTCGTCACGATGTTCTCCAATGCCACTCTTCTCATCATACAACCAAAGAAAGCTGTCTATTTCTTATTGTTGTATATAATGTTCTAGTCTCATTAGCCTCTTTCACACTGAAATTGTGATGAAACTTTCATTATCAACACATCATCATGTGAATTGTGTTACACTGCTTCGTCAAGCCTGTGAATAAGTACATCTGACTTCGACTAGCACAATTTCAAAACAATGTTCCCTTAGTGAGTTTAAACCCAGAAGCCACGATACAATAACCTGCACAATTTAGTAGCATATTTTCCAGATGCATATTTTGGGGGTTTGCTTTTCCATGCATTTTGATTGTCCCCAGACTACCTACAAGACAGCAGGTTTGTGCCTCTCTTATTTTGGTTCCTACCCCTTGACCTGCCCTACGTGGAAGGCTCTACAAGTAGATGCGCTACCGTCAGCAAAGCTCATGGGGTCATTGGAACAGGCAAGTCTCTCTACCTTTACAAGGAGATAAATCAGAGGGGCGTTATTAACTACACAGTATATTTAACTGAATGTGTGCCAAACAAACAGTAGGTTTGGACCTAACAAACAGTAGGTTTGGACAAACAAACCATAGGTTTGGACCAAACAAACAGTACATTTGGACATAACAAACAATAGGTTTGGACCAAACAAACAGTAGGTTTGGACCTAAACAACAGTAGATTTGGACATAACAAAAATAGGTTTGGATCTAACAAAAATAGGTTTGCACCTAATAAACGGTAGGTTTGGATCAAACAAACAGTAGGTTTGGATCAAACAAACAGTAGGTTTGGACCAAACAAACAGTAGGTTTGGACAAAACAAACAATAGGTATGGACCAAACAAACAGAATGTTTGGACCTAACAAACAGTAGGTTTGGACCTAAAAAAACAGTAGATTTTCGACCAAACAAACAGTAGGTGTGAACATAAACAGTATGTTTGGACCTAACAAACAGTAGATTTGGACCAAACAAACAGTAGGTTTGGGCCAAACAACAAAAATGAATGAAGGAAAATGGGAAGTAGGGGTGTGTCACAGTTATGACTTAAAAGTTGCTAATATGGTACAGACATGTTTTATTATAACAAAATGACAACATATCAGTGATAAATAATCCCATGGCAGATACGGGAAGTGTCTTAACCCTTTACAGGGCAGACGCTTGTCCGTTTTGTAGCCCTGAACGGGCAAGATTTTTTCAGGTTCTGTAAAAATTTCGGGTCGCGTTAGTAAAATCATCACAAACAAGGTGTTAGTCAACCGATTTTAGTTAAATAAACAACACAATGAAGGGAAAAGCATGCAGAATATGTTACTCACGTGATTGTTGCCGGTAATCCATATATGAACACAAATATTTACGAAATACGGCATGTTGTTTGTGATTTTCCGTCATCTATACAGCAATTTACAAACACATTTTCAGAATCATAATCACTTACTTTAAAGTCCGACTCACGACTGCTAATGCAAAGTAACGCTTTGCACTGATATCTAGCTCCGATTAATAATCAACTTCGTGCCCTTTAATGTCATTTAAATTGAACAGAGCGAAATCTCGGCTATCACTTGAAGAATCGCCGAAATCCATTTTGAAAAACAGCGTAAAACTCCCGAAAACTATCAAAACAAGTCCGTAAAAGTCCGTTCAAAGTCATTGTAGCGCGTTTACAAATGGCGGCCACGTTGTCAAGCTATGGGCGAAAGTGAAAGTAGCCGACGGAAGTGTCGGAAAGCCGAGAGATCGCGTTTTTACAATGCATAATAGTATCGGCCGGAATCGGCCGTTACGCTCGTATTTAGAGACCGGCCGGTAAAGGACGCTACGCCTTGTAAAGGGTTAAGACGATTGATCATCCCTTGGCATTTAATCAGTGAAGTTGGCTTCCATGGCTGCACTGTCTTACCTTGATTCCTTGAGGACCTGCTGGTCCTGGTGAGCCATTTGCTCCTTGGGATCCTGGCAGTCCTGAAGGTCCTGGTCGTCCTGCGGGACCCGGCTCTCCTGGGAAACCTGATACCCCTTGGTCACCATTAGCACCTCGACGGCCAGGTATACCAGGGTCACCCTGTAAAATGTCAGGGTCATGGGTTTAACCTTAATATATGTCAGGGTCATAGGTTATCCATCATATATGTCAGGGTCATAGGTTTAGCCTTCATATATGTCAGGGTCATAGGTTTAATCATCATTAAACTCATCAAAAAATTTTCAGGGTCATTTTTACCATCATATATGTCAGAATCATATGTTTCACCAAAATATGTGTCAGGGTCATAGGTTTAACCTTCATATATGTCAGGGTCATAAGTTTAAACTTCATATATGTCAGGGTCATAGGTTTAACCTTCATATATGTCAAGGTCATATGATTAACCTTCATATATTCAAAACAATGTTTTCCCGTAGTGAATTTGAATAACGAAGACACAAACAATAGATTGCACGATTTATTGCCTGGCATATTTCGCTGCATCTCGTCAGGTACATACTGCAGAAATCACACAACTTACGTGAAATTAACTAGATAAATCCTTCAAGTTGAAATATACACAATTTCGCACAGTAATGTCACTTATCTACCACGGTAATTTTAAGCTGACTAGAAAGACATGTTAGTCAGCTTAAAATTACCGTGGTAGATAAGTGACATTACTGTGCGAAATTGTGTATATTTCAACTTGAAGGATTTATCTAGTTAATTTCACGTAAGTTGTGTGATTTCTGCAATATGTACCTGACGAGATGTAGCGAAATATGCCAGGCAATAAATCGTGCAATCTATTGTTTGTGTCTTCGTTATTCAAACCTTCATATATGTCAGTGTTATGTGTTTAACCTTCATATATGTCAGTGTTATGTGTTTCACCAATATATGTGTCAGGGTCATATGTTTAAACATCATATATGTCAGGGTCATATGTTAAACCATCATATATGTCAGGGTCATAGGTTTAACGTTATATATGTCAAGGTCATAGGTTTAACCTTCATATAAGTCAGGGTCATATGTTTCACCAACATATGTGTCAGGGTCATAGGTTTAACAACTTGGTGAGAACTGGCAAGATCGGGGGGAAGAGAATGATGGGAAGGCAGAGAAATAAATACCTGGATGGCTTGGCTACATGGTATGGTCAAAACAAGAACACAGAGCTGAACCACAACTCAGGTGATACTGTGAGATGGCAAAACATGACCACCCACACTTATCAAAATGGCACATGATGATGATGACAACAACTTATATTCCTGCCAGTTCTACCACACAGTCATTAGTGCAACAACTTACATTCCTGCCAGTTATATAATAAAGTCATTAGTACAACAACTTACATTCCTGCCAGTTCTATAATAAAGTCATTAGTACAACAACTTACATTCCTGCCAGTTCTATAATAAAGTCATTAGTACAACAACTTACATTCCTGCCAGTTCTATAATAAAGTCATTAGTACAACAACTTACATTCCTGCCAGTTCTATAATAAAGTCATTAGTACAGCAACTTACATTCCTGCCAGTTCTATAATAAAGTCATTAGTACAACAACTTACATTCCTGCCAGTTCTATAATAAAGTCATTAGTACAGCAACTTACATTCCTGCCAGTTCTATAATAAAGTCATTAGTACAACAACTTACATTCCTGCCAGTTCTATAATAAAGTCATTAGTACAACAACTTACATTCCTGCCCGTTTTATAATAAAGTCATTAGTAGAACAACTTACATTCCTGGCAGTTCTATCTCACAGTCATTAGTACAACAACTTACATTCCTGCCAATTCTATCACAGTCATTAGTACAACAACTTACATTCCTGCCAGTTATATAATAAAGTCATTAGTACAACAACTTACATTCCTGCCAGTTCTACCACACAGTCATTAGTACAACAACTTCATTCCTGCCAGTTCTATAATAAAGTCATTAGTACAGCAACTTACATTCCTGCCAGTTCTATAATAAAGTCATTAGTACAACAACTTACATTCCTGCCAGTTCTATAATAAAGTCATTAGTACAACAACTTATATTCCTGCCAGTTCTATAATAAAGTCATTAGTACAACAACTTACATTCCTGCCAGTTCTATAATAAAGTCATTAGTACAAGAACTTACATTCCTGCCAGTTCTATAGTACAACTGACATTCCTGCCAGTTCTATAATAAAGTCATTAGTACAGCAACTTACATTCCTGCCAGTTCTACCACACAGTCACTAGTACAACAACTTACATTCCTGCCAGTTCTACCACACAGTCACTAGTACAACAACTTACATTCCTGCCAGTTCTATAATAAAGTCATTAGTACAGCAACTTACATCCCTGCCAGTTCTATAATAAAGTCATTAGTACAACAACTTACATTCCTGCCAGTTCTATAATAAAGTCATTAGTACAGCAACTTACATTCCTGCCAGTTCTATAATAAAGTCATTAGTACAACTTACATTCCTGCCAGTTCTATAATAAAGTCATTAGTACAACAACTTACATTCCTGCCAGTTCTATAATAAAGTCATTAGTACAACAACTTACATTTCTGCCAGTTCTATAATAAAGTCATTAGTACAACAACTTACATTTCTGCCAGTTCTATAATAAAGTCATTAGTACAACAACTTACATTCCTCCCAGTTCTACCACCTTCTCCTGAGGGTCCAACTTCACCTTGTTCACCCTGAAACAGAAATGCCTTAGAATGTGCTGCCTGATCTCAGAAACCTCATTTCTAAAAGGTGATGTTAGAAAGTCACTGCAGGATTTAACTACTGCTGCAAAACATATCATTTTACAACAATGGTGTTTGAAAGTCACTGCAGGATTTAATTACAGCTGCAAAACATATCATTTTACAACAGTGGTGTTTGGAAGTCACTGCAGGATTTAACTACTGCTGCAAAACATATCATTTTACAACAGTGGTGTCAGAAAGTCAATATAAGATTTAACTACTGCTGCAAAACATATCATTTTACAACAGTGGTGTTTGAAAGTCACTGCAGGATTTAACTACTGCTGCAAAATATATCATTTTACAAGAGTGGTGTTAGAAAGTTAATGTAAGATTTAACTATTGCTGCAAAACATCATTTTACAACAATTAAGACAAATCTATAAATTTTTTTTGGCGCTCACTCGCTTTGAACTCAAGCGCAGTCCATAACACTATTTATAGTAGTGATGGACTGAATTCTGCGTGTGGATTAGCTTTCCCTATTAACAGTGTCTCTCACCATCAAGCAAACCCACTTCGACTTCAGAGGTACTTATAATTTACGCCCCCAAGTCAAGGACGACAGGTCAACATTTTAGTCCAGCTGTCCAGTGTAGGGGCTGAACCACTAACCTCGGCATCAGCACACCGGATGTTTAAGAACACGCGTTCTTATCCATTCGGCCATGCGGACCTGCACTGTAGGATTTAACTACTGCCCTGGGTATTGGGTTAGAGACTGGAGGAAACATCATCCATCTAGACCTACCTTCAGCCAGACCCAATGTACTGCCGTGGGTATTGGGTTAGAGACTGGAGGAAACATCATCCACCTAGACCTATCCTCAGTCAGAGTCTATGTGCTGCCCTGGATATTGGGTTAGAGACTGGAGGAAACATCATCCACCTAGATCTAACCTCAGCCAGACCCAATGTGCTGCCCTGAGTATTGGGTTAGAGACTGGAGGAAACATCATCCACCTAGACCTACCCTCAGCCAGACCCAATGTGCTGCCCTGAGTATTGGGTTAGGGACTGGAGGAAACATCATCCACCTAGACCTACCCTCAGCCAGACCCAATGTGCTGCTATGAATCATAACCTGGTTTTATCCTAAAATGCCTTTGTGCAGATGCCAAGCTCCAGTAGCAGTCTTGCACATCCCACAGGTTTCTGAGCTTCAAGAGGGGAAGAAGGGCAGTGCCACACAATCCTCGTGGCGATGGTACTCTGGCACCATGTCGGGGAAGAAGTCTCTACACCATCTCATCTCTGATATTTGCCAGCCCTTTTCAGAGCTCAAAAGATCTTAACACATCGAACTTGAGAGTTAAGAGTCAGTCTTCCATAGAATTCACCAACCAACCAACCACCCAACCAACCAACCATGCTGGCTTGACCCCAGAGCCTGATTTTACAAACAAATTGTTACGTTTACTGGCACATTAATGGGGGCCATTGATATCCACTGCAGGACTAGTTCTGCAAGAAATTTATCGGTCAAAGTCACTGCGGAGATAGTGCTCAGTTAGCAGGTCAGGTGTTGTCATAACCCCTGTGTTCACCTGATGTGAAAGGTTGCCCCACTCCCCTACTCTGCTGAGAATAATAAACTTTTCCCAAATCTCAATGTACAAGTATGAGATGAGGGTTCAACCGGGAAGGTTAACCCAGTCAACAAAACACCTGCAGATGTCGAATGTGTCGGCCTAATGGCGCAAAGCAGGCACAACGCAATCACATCTGAAAAAGCTCTCCTGATGAACGTAGAAGAAGAAGAGATGAGGGTTCACTGCTCTTACCTTGGGTCCTTGAGATCCTGTGTCACCTCTCTTGCCTGGAGATCCTGGGGCACCCTGAAATTATTAACAATAATTCATAGTCATGTTTGTCCTTGATCTTGGGTAAATCCTGAAATTACCAGTTAATTCACTGTAATGTTTGTCCTTGATCTAGGGAAAACCCTGAAATTATAGGTTTAATTTATATTATTTGTTTGTGATCTAGGGCACACCCTGAAATTATTATCAGTTAATTCCGTAGTGAAGGGGTTAGGATGCTGTTCGTAATCCCGCATACTGTGCTTGAAACATAGCTGCGGCGATTTGGCAGCAGACAGCTTTGTGTTGGTTTTTTTAAGAAAAGGTATGGGTGCCGGTTGTTCAGAAAGCAATGGCAAACTACTGAACGTAAACTTGCCCAGGAATCACGAAAAGCCAAAAAATGCTGGGGTTGACTGCTACGTCCTGTAAAGGATATGCAATTAACTTTCAACTAAAATTCATATATGTGTGTCACTGATTTAAGAGGAACCTGAAATAATCTGTTAAATCATTGTAATGGTTGTCCTTGATATAAGGGGCATCCTGAAATTATAACTTAATTCACTGCAATGTTTGTCACTGATCTAGGGGGCACCCTGAAATTATTATCAGTTAATTCATCAATGGTTATCACTGATCTAGGGGGCACCCTGAAATTATTATCAGTTAATTCATCAATGGTTGTCACTGATCTAGGGGGCACCCTGAAATTATTATCAGTTAATTCATCAATGGTTGTCACTGATCTAGGGGGCACCCTGAAATTATCAGTTAATTCATAAATGGTTGTCACTGATCTAGGGGGCACCCTGAAATTATCAGTTAATTCATTGTAATATTTGTCACTGATCTAGGGGGCACCCTGAAATTATCAGTTAATTCATTGTAATATTTGTCACTGATCTAGGGGGCACCCTGAAATTATCAGTTAATTCATAAATGTTTATCATTGATCTAGGGGGCACCCTGAAATTATCAGTTAATTCATTGTAATATTTGTCACTGATCTAGGGGGCACCCTGAAATTATCAGTTAATTCATTGTAATATTTGTCACTGATCTAGGGGGCACCCTGAAATTATTATCAGTTAATTCATAAATGGTTGTCACTGATCTAGGGGGCACCCTGAAATTATCAGTTAATTCATTGTAATATTTGTCACTGATCTAGGGGGCACACTGAAATTATCAGTTAATTCATTGTAATATTTGTCATTGATATAGGGGGTCCCCTGAAATTATCAGTTAATTCATTGTAATATTTGTCACTGATCTAGGGGGCACACTGAAATTATCAGTTAATTCATTGTAATATTTGTCACTGATCTAGGGGGCACACTGAAATTATCAGTTAATTCATTGTAATGTTTGTCACTGATATAGGGGACACACTGAAATTATCATCATCTAATTCATAAATGTTTGTCATTGAAATAGGGGGTCCCCTGAAATTATCAGTTAATTCATTGTAATGTTTGTCAGTGGTACCTTGAAATTATTATCAAATTTTTTTTGCATATCCTATTTACAGGACATCGCTTTCAACACCAGCACTGCTGTTGTTGATGTCTTGGCAAGTTTACGTTCAGTAGTTTGCCATTTCTTTCTGAACGACCGGCTCCCTTACTCCCTTTGCCCCGGAGACCGGCTATTATCAATTACTGGCATTTAATTAATAGCAATGAACTGAAAGTTAATTAATTAAATATTACTAGTCAGTGTCAAGAAATGGTGTATTTAAGTCTAACAAAATGTTAATATGAATAAATTAAAAGAACTATGAGTCAATGGTGCAGCACCAAGAAATGAATATTTGTTTATCATGTTTTCAAAACCCATCAAATCATGAACAAGTCAATACAGAAAATAAAAACAAGTCAAACAAGATCAAAGGAAGCTCGTCTTCTAGAAGCACCAAGACACCATGCGTTGAATGATGTCTTGATTGCCAACGCCCCTTCTTTCACCAAGGAAAGTCTCCAGAACTGGCAACTGGAATGTTAGAACAATGTATAAAATGGGTAAACACATCACAACTAGTGACAGAGATGAAAAGTATAGAGAGGACATGGAAGGAGATGCAGGTGACAAAAAAAAAGGATCCAACAGCTTGTCATGAGTTGGTTGAGAGGCCATACTCCGCAGGAAAATAACAAGGAGAAGAAGAAATATAATGTTTGTACATAATAATGGTCTTTATGTTAGTTAGCCGGTCTCTGTGGCTAAGGGCTTGCGAACGAGGTTTGTGAGCCCGTAAACCCGGGTTCGAAACACAGCGATGCTGGTTTTTTCTAAAAAGGTATAGGTGCCGGTCATTCAGAAAGCAATGGCAAACTACTGAACGTAACATTTGCCCAGGAATCACGAACAGTGAAAATGCTGGGGTGGACTGCTATGTCCTGTGAAGGACATGCAACTTAATTTTTTTTTTTTTTAATGTTAATTACTTACTAGAAATGTCTGCCAATAGTAATAGATGTGGGGAATAGTTTTAAAATGTTTGTATTGTTCTCTTAAACACTTTTGTTTCTTGATGACTTTACTGCTGTCTGGACTTCCCATTTAGGAAGGTAAGCCTAGTTTACAATCAAATCAGTTTACAACTGTCTCAATGTTCGTAATGTGTAGACATTAAGTTATTTTATCATTCAGTGTTTATCATTATCGGCTTCTTCTCTGTTCTTTAAATAATCAATGAAGACATTTTTAATGTGTACTGTGCACAAGCATCTCCTCCTAGTTTTTCACCCTTATCTAAGAAAGCTAGACATGACATTCACTATCCTTGGGTCAGTGGGGCTTATAACAACCTTATACTGTAAAACTTCATAGCAACCGCATCCTATCAGGTCTGTTAGAGATAGAAGCATGTGTGATACATCTCAGCTCAAGCTAATTTTCAAATGACAAAATCTATCCACAAAAGAATATTTGTAGTGTGATTCTGGTATATGAACATTTCAATTTTCACTGGTGATATACAGAATTCATGCTCTGTGCTGAGATTCTCCTTGTGTGATCTATGGAAGAGGCTGGAGCACTTACAGAGGTATCTGTGTGAAATGAAAGGGATCTGTTATAAACCAAACCACCGGGAAGGTTAACCCAGTCAACAAAAGCAATTAACAATTAACAAAAGAAATTAACAATTAACAATGCATGAACACATGTTTTATAACAGAGAAAAATGAACAATGATCAATTCAGGAACACATCTTTTATAGCAACAAAGAAATGATCAATTCAAGAACACATGTTTTATAGCAACAGAGAAATTAACAATGATCAGTTCTCAAACACGTTTTATAACAATAAAATGAACAATGATCAGTTCTCAAACACACGTTTTATAACAACAAAATGAACAATGATCAGTTCTCAAACACATGTTTTATAACAACAAAATGAACAATGATCAATTCTCAAACACATGTTTTATAACAACAAAATGAACAATGATAAATTCTCAAACATACATTTTATAACAACAGAGAAATGATCAATGCTTTAAAAAGGATTTTTTTCCAAATGTGCAATTTATTTGTTTTTCTCCACGTGATGTTATACTGTCCTTTTGTTTGTTTTCACGTTGATATCTATATACATACATTTCATAATGTTACTCTTTATATTATTGTTTACTCTGTTTTATATTCTATATGTATGCATTCATCTGTGCCTTATCTATATCCGTCCATTATTATGACATTTTAATTTTTATACCACATCATTATCTGACTCATCCTAGTATTGTTTTATGTTTTTATTTTCTACCATTTTTATGATACTAAATGATGTGCCGAAAATGCAATTGAACATGGCTGAATACATTGATACATTTATATATATATATATTTTTTTTCTTTTGACATTAATGATTTTAATAATGCACAAGAAAATTATTACAGTGCATTATAACAGTAAATTCAATAATTTGAATTTGAAACTTCAAGATGTCTTTTATAAAGCTGAATATTCCTATTCTTTTATTTTAAGCCAATTTTATTTTGTGAGTCGGAACATCAATTTTTTTTTTTTTTATTTTCAGCAAATTGTGTTTTATTGAAATATTTAAATTGTTACATAATGAACCTTGCAGCAAATATCTGAATGAAAAGCTGAGTGATGTGTGACTGTATGTTGTTGTATGAGATTGTTACTTTGACATATTCCGTCTATGATGTATGAGGATTTTTGATTAGTGTCATAATTGTTAAAACACCATAAATTATCCAAGATAACTTATTTTACTTGATCATGTCTCTTGATAAATACGCATTCATTATTGGATAAATTACCACCAATGAAATCTATCCCCGATATTTACTGCAGGATACTACTAGTTCATTCCATTCAACTACCAATCAAATGCTGCCGTCTGTGATGATTCAATACAAAGTTACCATCTTTAACATGGTCCTGTGGTATGCATAATAACATCATAACAACACACATCATACCCACAGAATGTGTGTAGAAAGGGGATAGGTTAAACTAATAATGAAACTGTATTTATTATTGGCATGTTGAGTAAATTGGGTTGTCGTTTTGGTGATATGTGCATATATGAATGTTGGTATTACTTTTATATTTCATGAATAAGTCAACGGAATGGAAATGTGCGTTGACTACACTGCAAAAATTGTTGCTATTGTGTTAGCATTAAAAATAAAGAGAAATACTTCAAGATAATGCATTGGTGTATGTTTGGAATTTTTTTTGTTTTGTGTGTGTGTGTGTGTAAGGGGGGGAGGAGTTTTTGAGGTGGATGAGTGTGTGAGTGCATGTGTGGTTGGGTGCCTGGGGTTTTTGAAGTGGGTGAATGTGTGCATGGTGATTTCCATTAGGAGAGTGGAATAACACAGCAACAGGTTAAAGTCTCCCAACACATAGAGACTAGGTCAATTCTCCCAACACAGAGACTAGGTCAATTCTCCCAACACATAGAGATGGGATCAATTCTCTCAACACATAGAGATAGGGTCAATTCTCTCAACACATACAGACATGGTCAAGTCTGTCTACACATAGAGACAAAGAGTGAATTCTCCCAACATAAAGAGGCAGGGTGAATTCTCCCAACACATTGAGGCAGGGTGAATTCTCCCAACACATTGAGGCAGGGTGAATTCTCCCAACACAGAGACAGGGTCAATTCTTCCAACACATAGAGACTAGGTCAATTCTCCCAACACATTGAAACAGGTTAAAGTATAAACAGGAATAAAAACATGTTAGTTAGTTAGTTAGTCGCAGTTCCAACTTCACAGCAACGGGTTGTCCCCATTATGCTCCGTTCCTGTGCCAGTGAATATCACACAAAACGCTCCCCACTGCCCAATGTGAAAAGTGGAAAAGACAGGAGTCTCGACAAACAGCCTGCACAAATACACTGTGCATAATGCCGCCACCAGAATGTCAACACACCAGTCCCCCACGAAACACCCAGTTCATCTCTGATGGAATCGGCTGTCATTTTCCTATCTGAATGTTTCCTAGATGTTCATCCACACAGTCCACGAAAATACAGTTTATCGCTGATGGCAGTGGCAGTCAACCAGAAGCCCAGCAGCCACACATTTCTGCATAAGGCAAAAACCGGTCAACTCTGGGACATAGTCACCTGCCATCACTCCGAACATGCAGTCACGTTCCAAAAAACCTCAGGCAGATTCAAAAGCATTTCACACGAAACTCACAGCTCACAGTGTCGCGCCAGGCACTCACTCAGTAGCAGGGCAACGGAACCACGAAGATGTTAATCACTTGAGAAGAAGAAATATGAAATGGCTTTTTAAAAATGTATTTGCCTTTCCTTTACCGGACGTGGCAGTCAATCCCAGCATTTTTTTGGCTGTCTGTAATCGCTTGGTAAGTTTACATTCAGTTGTATGCCATTGCTTTCTGAATGAGCGGCACTCATGAAAACCAAAATAAGGTGGCCTGCTGCCAAAACCCCAGCAGCTGTGTTTCGAGCGCAGTATGCAGGATTACAGATTGCATTCATAACCCCTTCACCACAGTGTTTGAGGGGAAGGAGAGCTCTGCGGCATGGTCCCCATATGGTATAAGGACCACTCGAATAAACTTAACGGGGTATTGAAAGCTGTTACCTTTTTGTCAGATCTAGTTTTGAACAGATCTTTGACTAACACATACCTGTGATCAGTTAATTTTTAACACGTACCTGTGATCAGTTAATTTTTAACACATACCTGTGATCAGTTCATCTGCGAATGGTATGGGTTCTCTCAATCATGGAATGTGATGGCATTAATTGTCCCATAGATATGCTGATACGGTGGGTGTTGTCCTTCTTGACAATAACAAGAGGGTCTGAATCATTTAAAACGTACCTAATAACAGTTTCAGATCTGTCAAGACAAGACTCTTTCTTGATAATGAATGCATATAAGAAGCCTTGGAGGTGTGGTTTTATAGAAGAATGCTGAACATTAGTTGGACAGCCAAAAAGAGCAATCGGGACGTTTTAAGGGAAGCTGAGTCGCAAAGACAACTTATCACAAACATCAGAAAGAGGTAGTCCTCATTTTTTGCCCATGTTAAGAGAAGACAAAAATTGGAACATGTTGTGATAACCGGAAAGATTTACGGAAAGAGAGATAAAAGAAGAAAGCGTGAAAAGATTATTAACAGTCTTGTTTCATGGCATGGAAGGGAGTCGACACACAAATTGATCCATGATGTTGGAGATTGTAATTTATGGAGAGGCATGATCACCCATGCCAGCTGGCCAGGCACTGGATGATGATGATAGGATATGGTTAAATCTTTACGGGCATGTAGGATATTAGTTTGATGTTATGATTTACCAAAGTGATTTGATCCAGTTTGTCAGAGAAAATCTCCTTGAATTTCTCAATGGTCTGGGTCAGTTTGTCTGTATCCCCTTTGGATAACTTATCATTTATGTTGATCATCTTCAATGAATACATAACATTTGGTATTGGAGTGGGAATTTGCTCTAGGATCACATCTTCCTACTGTTAATTTATTACAAAGCAGACCCTTGCAATGTGCCCCAGTGGCTGTCTATGGATTGTCATCTCTTCCCTTGTTCTGAAAGATTTTAATATCTTTGATTTGTTTTTCAGATATGATATTCATTTTACTTTGTTGGTGTCTTGCCAAGATACTGACAGTCTTTGAGAGGGATGGGGAAGTAACAATAATACCTTGCCTTCTTTTTCCAAGACTAGAGTCTTTGCATGTCTTCTATAATGGGATTCTGCAATGACTGTTTTGCTATAGTTCAGTTCTTGATTATGCTCTTCTTTAGGTTTGTGATCATCGTGTATGAGTTTTGATATGCTAATCTATTACTTTGCCTGTAATAAGCTCATTGGGGATTTGTAGTGGGCAAGTGTATTTGCCGTACAATTATGGGGTATCTTTCTGATTGCAAACAGAGTTGAAGACAATAAATAGAATATCCCCATTTTTCGAGCACTTAGCTGTTACCTTGGTGAGCAATCTTTCCTTGGTTATAGTTAGTTGCACATTCTTTACAGGATATCACAACCAACCCCAGCATTGTTTGGCTGTTTGTGATTTCTTCGCAAGCATCGCCTGGATCTTTTCTCCGGGGCATGCCGGTGTGCTGGAAAATGAACAGGCGGACAGATTACCTGGCTCGGCAAAACTTGGTGGAGTATTGATGCATGACAAGACAGACGTGGTTGCGGCCTTGTGGGAGTACGTGTACACCTTGGAGGAGCAAATGGATCACAATAGTCTGGTTAGAATGAGGCAGCGAGGTGTGACGAGGGGATCTGGCCGATGCTCGACGCTCAGAGGAAAGGCGAGACGGACATATAATCAGATTGCTACTGGAACTATTAGTGTTGGAACTCTTTGCTGGCTGCTGAGGATGGGGACGGAGCGCTTATGGGAATGTCCCGAATGCTGTGATGTCGGTTCCTAAATCAATCAATCAATCTTGGCAAGTTTACTTTCAGTAGTTTGCCATTGCTTTCCTGGGTACCATTTAAATTGTCCATGATCCTATTGGGCTGAGAATGATATGGACTAGTAAACCTGTTTTCTCCCTAGCATTTTGCTTACTGTTTGGTTGGCAACAGAGATAAATTAGGTGCTCCTGTTAGAGATTATAGTTTTGAGAAGCCCAATCCTGCAATACAAAATGAAAACATGATTCAGTTATCACTGAAGCAGTTATGTTTCTAATAGGTTAGCTTCAGTCCATCTTGTACAGAGGTCGCACTAGGATAAATTAATTCTCCTTTTTAGACATCACTTTCAGTAGTCCCACAATGTCTAAACCAGTGGTTCTCAACCTTTTTTGGCCCATGACCGCCCTTTACCATATGTTCAGAGCGTCATCCCCCCCCCCCTCTCGATTTTCCTCCCTATAAATTCCTCCCCACCCTTACACAGTATACATATAAATGGAAGCTAAATTTAATAACACATACTAGATCAAGTCTAGACATCTACATAAAATGTGATTTGCGGTCTTCTTACGTTATAAACCGAATTTCATTAGGGCGAGAAGTACAGAACCGTACAATTTAGAGGGAAAAACAATATCAAGTAACTGGTTCTTGTATTAATGCGATATTGAAATTATCTTAATCCCCCCCCCCCCCCCCCCCACCGGTTGAGAATCACTGGTCTAAATCTATCATTTGAAATGGCCTGGATGCTAGCTTGGTCACCTGTGCAAAGGTCTTTAGGTGTTTTCATCTGAAAAATTTAACAAGCGTGAATACAATTTTTAATACTGTTACCATAGCCCACTGGCTGGTGTTGGGGTTACGAATGCTATTTGTAACCATGCATACCGCACTTGAAACACTGCTCCAGGCAATTTCAAAGCAGATCGCCTTCTGTTGGTTTCCATACAATGGTATGAGTGCCGGCCGTTCAGAAAGCAATTGCTAACTACTTAACATAAACTTGTCCAGGAATCACAAACAGCCAAAAAATACTGTACTTGACAATGTCCTGCAAAGGATATGCAACTAACTTAACTATAGTCTGAGTAAAATTGTGACAAAATTCTTGCTTTCGTCCTGACCATCCCCGTTTGTCTTGCAAATTGGAACTTGAGCATCATATTTTATGGCTTGACTTGACACTTTCCCCGCAGCATTGTTTTGGGATTGTTACCGAGTTTTATTGTATATTTTTGTTTAATACTCCTTTTCTGGCAATGGACTATTTTCTGATTTCATCAATTTTAGACTTACCACCAACTAAATTAAACCACTCACAGAGAAATGAATTAATAGAATATGAGTACCAGATGTAGATGGGATACTGCATATTTTCAAAATACTTTCTAACTCGTGCTTTCTTTCTTGTAATAGCACGTCCAGGGGGTGCTTTTGCTCCAGTCCTAAAATTGATCTGCATCGCAGTGAACGACCATCAGGGTACTTCCTATAAAAATACCAGTGCTGGGTTTCATCAGCATTGCTCATTTAGTGTGTTTGCCTGTGAAGGGTGAGTTTACGCCCACTCAGAATCACTCATTTCCTCCAAGTATTCTACAAACTACATGTTCTCCAGTACAGTCTCTTTCATTTACTAATCACTTTTCAACTCTAACAAAGGTGACCCTACTATCCCTAAAGATAGGGCAAGTCTTTTATTAGTTAATATTCTATACAGGATCAATATCCTGTTAGATATACTTGCAGCATTTACGTACTGTATAGGAATGTTGTGTCCACACATTTCCAGTTTCATGGATGTTCTTGCTTATCTGCCAATTTCCATGGCTTAGAACGTCAATCACATCTGATGTTCTTGCTTATCTGCCAATTTCCATGGCTTAGAGCAGTGGTTCTCAACCTTTTTTGGCCCTTGCCCCCCTTTATCATATTTTCAGAACGTCATTCCCCCCCCCCCCTTCGTATTTTCTACCTAAAAATTCCGCCCCGCCCCTACACAGTATACGTAATAATGGAAGCTAAATTTAATAGCACATACTAAAACAAGTCTAGACTTCCACATAAAACATGATTTGTGGGTCTACTTACTTTACAATGATGTACAGACCAGATGGAAACAGAGGAAGAGGCCGACCACGTAAACATTGGACGGAGGGAATAGCAGAGTTCATGGGAATATCGATATATGAAGCCCATAATCGGGCACTCTCACGATGTTTATACTTCACCTCGACATCGCAAGGTACAAGAGGACATGATGAGATGAGATGAGATGTTCTTGTATCTGCCAATGTATTAGAATTTCAGTCACATATTATGAATTGACCGCCAGCTTATTCTCAGTCACTACTCGTGGTATTGAAAGCAGGATTGTCTTCCTTTAGTATATTCCTAGCTGGACAGAACTTCGTTGTGTGGCCACGGTAATGGGGTTTATGGCATTTCACCATCTTCATGTGACTGACTGGTTTCTTCTTCATGTAATTGTGTAAGCAGGATGTGTTTTCTGGGTTCTTTTCTCACAGCTCAAAGTTTCCATGGAACTTTTTGTAAGGGATGATCAATAGGTAAACATATCAAGAACAAAAAGTAGACAAGTGAATACAAAATAAAACAAAACAAAAAGTGTGGGGAAACACCGACATGATGATGATGATTTTAATTTTAAAATGAAAAAACAAAAGCGAGCCAAATGTGTATATGTGATAATTTTTAATGATTTATTAGCGCATGACAAATGGTTAAAAAGTAAAAACTGGCAGACATCTGGACGGAATCAATACATGTTATAAAATTAAAACAAAAAACTATGACAAACAAATAAGGCCTAAGCCTGGACAGAATCATGGTTGGCATAACACACTGTGCTGTGACGTGTATTTATGTTGTTAAGTAAAGTTAGCCTGTTTGCATACCATGACGGCAACTGGAGATACAGGTAGGCCCCCATGACTTATTGGTTCGTCATTTATTATATAGTCAGTATGACATCAGTCAGTGTTACTTTCCTGTAGACTGTACCTTCTGTCTATCTCTGGCCATCCACTATATACCTGCCTGCCTTCCTATCTGTTTGTCTATCTACCCCAAAATGGTTGACGGCTTGTATTCTGTATTTGCCAGTAAACATTAGGGAGAGCTGAAGTGTTCAGTCATGGTGTAAACATGTCATCTGGACTGAGCTGTCCTATACACTTGATAGAATCTCCCCATTGTATCCTTAGTCTTCCTCTAAATCTGTAGACACAGTTTAGATTGTAGCAACAGAATGCTATCATATGCTTGATAGAATCTCCCTATTGTATCCTTAGTCTTCCTCTTAATCTGTATACAGAGTTTAGATTGTAGGCACAACATGCTAGCAGATCAAATTTCAATCTCACAAAATGTTTATATAACTGTATCTGGTGTTTCTATAACCAACGACATGGTGCTCGTGTGGTGACAATGTGAGCCGTTGTGACACAGTATCTAGCACTCTTTCCTGCTGGGTTTGAATCCCATGGAGGCGGTGAGTTTACAAAATCAATGGACTTGTCTTACAGGTCAAGCCAGCCTTAAATGGGAACAAGGACATGTTCTGGGAAGTAAACGAGGCTGGCCTTGTGTTGACCACACCCCCAGTCCGTGCTGATTGGTCGAGACAAATATGGGGCTAGGACCACAAACCCAACATGCCTCCAGGAATGGACATGACTCATTTACTGACTGGACTTACTTGATGATACTAAGTCCATCTCAGGCTCATACTGGTTGGAGCAGAATTGATACAGAACCCTAAATTATTGTATTACTAAGTCCGGGAATACTGCACAACAAGAGCTGTATTTAATTAGTTAAAGAGCTGTTACAAATAACAAAAGCTTGGTAAAACAGAAAACAAAACAACAGAACAAAATCAGGTGATGCGTATACTTAGAATATTTACAAACAAACCAAAAGCTCAGACTAAAACTGACTCTCACAAATAGATTCATGCTCTACTAAATACAACATAATCCAGCCTAACAAAGACTTTCACATCAGTTGTACAATTATAAAGATGGCATATCTCTTACATGCCCAAAAATGACAGAACAAATTACCAGGATTCTGTATAAGAGAGGATTAATTGCTAGAATGATAAAGTTATGTATGTATATAGAATGCCAGCAATAGAGAAAGACAATGATATGAGCTTAAATAAATAAACAAATTCTAGATTCACCGAACACAATACTCTAGACTCAGATGTAAGAGATATAAATGGCTCCAATTTGTAAATAATACAATTAAACTCACTGTAGATATGTTGAGTGTGGTTAATCATGTACACAAGCCAAGAGAAAATAAAACAGTAAAACGGAAAGTAAAGAAACAAGAACAAGTACACAACTGCAAGACAGCAGTTTAAAGTGTCACTGAAAGCCTACATTAAGAAAAATGGTATCAGAAATACTGATTTAGTTAATTAGTCGCGGTACGACACAAATAACCACAGACAGATATAAAAGCACTCCACATAAAATCCACAGCTCACAGTGTCGCTCCATGCACTTAACTCAATAGCTGGGTGATGGAAAAATGCATTAATACCAGTCCAACATGACGAAAATGCATAAGCAAACCGTAGCCACAAGCATAAACACTCCAGAGGTTTTAACAGCTCAAACGCCTATCCTCCATGTTGGACCGGAAGTGAGGAATACTGATTTGTTGCATATAAAGTCCATATTAAGAGTATTAGTATGAGAACTGATGTACAACTTTTCTGAGTGAAATTAAGTAAAACCGCTATCAGTTTGTTGTTGTTGTTGTTGTTGTCGGTTGCACATCCTTGCAGGTTGATTTACTAAACAATTTTATGTTGCAGTAGTTTGCCATTGCTTCCCGAATGACAAGTCGACATTGAAGTCCAACTGACCCGTGTAGGGGTTGAACTGGAAGTTTAAGACTGAACACTCTTATCCTTTCAGCCATGCAGACCCCTATTTTGCCACAAATACAACAGAAATCCAATATGCACCACACTTGAGAAAATAACCAGCAACTAATTACTTCTGAGGAACTTAGTAAAAACAATAATACATTTTGCCAATGTTTTTGAGTCCATTCATGAGAATGAAAAAGAAACATGAAACAATGAGACCAAATACCCACACTCAAATATGTAAATGTTCCATAAATCATATCCTCATTTCCGAAATCCCTGTCTTTCTGATTTGATGTCAGTTTAAATGTCAAGGTGATATTGATTTGGTCTCAATGTGTCACTGTTGTTTTTCTGTAACATGTGCAAGTTCCAGTAGGAGACGAAAGACAAGAAAACACAGAAGAAGATGAACATACTGATTTTGTCTAGGCAACAAATGTCATGATACACCCACAATATTTTGGTCACTGTTGACGCAGTTACTAATGAAAACAAATAACATACAAAATGGTGTTTGCTTGTTAAGAAATGAAACAATTCCAGAAACAAGGTCCCTAATACATGGCAACATAACAGAACTGAGAATATAAAGGTTTCCATGATTCCAAACTGTTATTTTAACCCATTCAGTGCCACACCACTAACCATGGGTTTAGGTGCAACCCCATACATTTTATGTTAGTATCTGATCCAGTTATGTAAACCATTCTATTCCAATTGTTACTTTAACTCCGTCTATCCAACAGCATTACTTTTAATTGCCTGAAGATCCAGCAATGATCAGTTTGGATCATTATCATCATGTGCCATGCTGATAAGCATGGGGAGGGTCATAGTTTGCTGTCTCACATGATCACCAGAGTATTTCATCAGGTCTGCGTTCTTGTCCCAACTATGCCATGTAGCCAAGCTATCCAAGTATTTATTTCTTTGCCTTCCCTAGCACTTTACTTTACATGTCCCTTCAAGCTTGCCAGTTGTCACAAAGTGTTTTAGTTTATTTGTCCACACAATGTGTCCAAAGCATCTTTACTGCCTACTTCTAATTTCTCTTATCTATGTACAGTTTTCATTTGTTTCTTGTAGGACCTGTTCATTGGCTTTTCTCTGTCCATGCTATTCTTGGCTTTTTTTTTCTTTCAGAAACCACATTTCTACTGCTATTGGATGTTTCTCAGCTTGTATGTTTATTTTCACATTTACATAACAGTATAGGTTCTAAATAGTCCTCCAACATTCTTTTCTCTTTGTAATTGACAAGTGTGGATAGAAAGAGTTACATTAACAACAGCGCTGAACTAAAAGAGATACATTAATAACAGTGCTGGACTAAAAGAGTTAATTAACAACAACGCTGGACAGAAAGAGTTACATTAACAACAGCGCTGGACTAGAAGAGTTACATTAACAACAGCATTTGACAGAAAGAGTTAAATTAACAACAGCATTGGACAGAAAGAGTTAACTTAACAACAGCGCTGGACTAAAAGAATTAAACTAACAGTGTTGGACTAAAATATTTAAATTAACAACAGAGTTGGACTTAAATATTTAAATTAACAACAGAGTTGGACTAAACGAGTTGAAAATCCTGAAAGGGAAGTTGGTTGACCTTCAACTAATCGGCCGGCACTTGTTCGGTGTGGGCCAGGCACCCGTGCAACACCACATAGCAGTTAACATTGAGCATTACAAAATAGTTCATGGGTTGGATAAAACTACTCCATGGATTCCAAAACGTGATGTTATTTCGCAGAGATACTTGATGATTTGTCCAGCATGAAGAAACAAACAGGCTGCAGAATTGATGTGAATCCATTATCCAGGTTCTGTATGACAGCGTCTGACAATTTGATTAGCTGGATAAAGTCTGTGTAGCCTTGAATGTCAGGGTGGAAACACCCCAATGTTTCAGGTGTGTTTCATCTATTTCTTTGACTGGATGACCCAAATAATAGTGAAACTGATTGTCTCTGATTCCCAAATTCCTTGAACAGTTATTTTGGTGATGAGTGCCAGATTTTACCAACATCTAAGCCCATAATATAATACACACCCAAATAAATAAAATTATCTTCTGGATTTTATTTGAGCAACTGCACTAACATCCTTATGTCACTGAATTCTCATGATCCTCTTGTGAATTGCTAATCTTGTGAGTAGGCATTCATGTCTCTCAGCAGATCTCAGTCCTTGCTGGTCTAGATTCATTCTATTTATGATATTCCTCCATGTCCCTTTCTTAAACCATGTGGCATCATGTCTTTCCATCTGCCTCTTCTAACACTGACTGTTCCTGTCATCACGAATGTTCTCCAATGCCTTTCTTCTCACTTTGTGACCAGATAAAACTATTTATCACTGTCCTGTAGTTGAATATAAAGTTTAACTTTTACTGGCATTTTCCAGACAATCACTGTTTGCTATTTGGCTGTCCAAAATATTCACAACATTTGTCTCAGAAACTACATCTCAACTGCCTCAATATATCCTCCTAATTTATTTTTCACATTACAAGATCTACTATCATGCTGCAGAACAGGTTCTATAAAACATGTGAGTTCTCTCTGACATTCTGAACAATATAAATTACTAACATTTTAAAATGAACATGATTCTTACAATACTTCACATATTTATAAATAATAAAACATTTATTCTAAAACACCTGACATATTTAATGAGTTAAAGACAAACTGGCCATAAATGCCTTGCTGCCATTTTGCCCAGCAAAAATCCTCAACAATGTTCTATTATGTGGCGTTGCAAACGGCCAGACAGTTGAAACAATATGAGATATTTTGAAAAGAAACAGCGCAATGGAAACAGACTAGTGCCTCAAATACTAAAACAGGCTTTGCCTAGTTCAATGCCAAACTCTTGGCCACTGCCTCCGACATCCTTGAGCCCGACGTCCAGAATCGGCACTCGCTGCATGCCGTGCTCCTTTCCTCGTATTTCCAGCACAGCAGACCCCCACTCATCACTCCTGTCCTGTAGAGGTGATGAAGTGAAGGTCATTAGTACTGTAATACATTTCTATTTTATTACATTGGTAATATAGAAGATTTCGTGTACTCTGCTTTCATACAAGCAAAATGCCAGATACAACATTCAAACATACATCATACAGTATTATGAGGGGACTTCAAATCAAAACCTTAAAAGTGTGATAGAAATTACAATAACCAAGCCATTGTCTTATAACCTGCCAATATTGTTGTTAAGGATGTCAAAAGTGTTAAGCATGTGGCATCATGGTGCAGATGAACACAGTGATATCATAAGGACATTTTACAGATGGCCGCCCCATTTTTGACAGACAAAAAAGAGAAGCAGCGTTCTTTTATCTGTTTTTGATCAGTGAAGGGGGAAAGCTATAGAAAGTCATTGGCGAATGAAGGTCCAGTAAGTGTATGAGTGCAGTAGGAGGTTTCAAAACTTTTGGTCCGAAGAAGGGGTACAGCAGGTGGTGCATGAGTGGTTACACATGCGACCAATAGAGTTTGTTTCTACAGTAATCCAGACACTTGATCGGCACTGGAGGACTTACATTGAACGCAGTGGTGATTACATCGAAACATGATATATTTTATGTTCATGTCTGCCGTATGGCTGCTGTTGCTGAACAAGTAGAATGTTCAAAACTGTCCTAAAGCCAGCTGTTCAGCCAGAAAAGTTTAGTGATATTTCTCTTTGGTGTTCACATTTCTGGCTGTTGTGTTTTCTGCTATTGCTTGTTCATTTTCTATTCTAATACATATTTTTCTTTTACCTGTACGTCTCTAAAACAACATGGAGTACGCAGTGGGTCCTCCCAAATTCCCTCTCTCTCTCTCTTATGATCACAATGCATACATCAACAAAAACTTTATAAAGAAGCCAAGAGGTTTACATGAAGCACTTAAAGAAGAACCAAGTGGGAAGCAGGGCTGTCAGGGCACTGGATAGATGATGCATATTATAAACTTCACCGAAGAGAACAATTAGTAATCTTCACACAGGACACAACAGGCGGAAATACAACTTGTTAAATAAACTACAAACAGGAGTACTGATGAATGTAACTGTTTCATTCGTAACATGACACCTAATCATGTGTTGCAGGGGTGTCCACATATGCAGAGAAAATTATTCTGGCCTCTATTTATGGACAAGCTGTAAGAGAATGATAACAGGCTCAAGTTGATTGCTGCTTTCTTTCAATATATTTAGCTTGACATCTAAAGGTGTATGAAGAAGGAGAAGGAGGAGAAGAATAAGGAGGAGGAGGAGAAGATGAAGAAGAAGAAGGAGGAGGAGGAGGAGGAGGGGAAGAAGAAGAAGAAGAAGAAGAAGAAGAAGAAGAAGAAGAAGAAGAAGAAGAAGAAGAGGAAGAAAAAGAAGAAGAAGAAGAAGAAGAAGAAGAAGACAACGACGACGAAGCATCAACAAAAATGGAAAGATTTTAACACAAACACACAAATAACATAATGGACATTACGGCTAGAATAATAACTTCATCAGCAAACAAACACAGAAAGACATTAATGCAACAAGAAAGCCCACAAACACGGAACACTGTCAACCACTTGCCACATCTACAACATTAAAGAGCACACCCATGTTTTACCTTGCACGTATCTTCCAGCACTTTATATCTGAACGACTTCTTCCCGTTGTAAGTCATGTCCTCATCGTCGAAGCTGGTCAACACCAGGGCGTTGTCGTAGGTGTTGTTCTTGTTGTCAAACACGGCCACTAGATTCCTGCAGTGTATTGTGATCTGCTGCACCGACTTCTTGGTCAGGTGGTGCAGGAACTTGATCTGGGACTTGTGTGTCCTGTAGGAGAACTGAACAAACACGGCACTGGCTTGCCATTTACTGAGTCTATCACAATACAGTGGAACAATTAAAGTGGAGGTCAGCGTGGCTGAATGGATAAGAACACTAGCTCTTAAACTTCCAGTGTGCTGATGGGTTCAACCCCTACACTGGTCAGCTGGACTAAAATGTTGACTTCTCGTCCTTGACTTGTGGATGTAAATTACAAGAGCCTCTGAAGTCAGAGTGGGTTTGCCTGATGGTGAGGGATGCTAGTAATAGGGAAAATTAATCCACAGACAAACTACAGTCCAGCGCACTAGAAATAGAAGCATTTGCAGGCTATATATCAAAATGGGAAAACCTCCTCACAAATAGTGATTTAAAGCATGTGTGATTCTGGCATACAGACTTGTGGATCCTGGCAGGATTTTATGGTTTTGTGCGCTGTACTGATATTCTCCTTGTGTGATTCATGGTAGAAGACTTACGGACACAAGGAGACATCCATATACAGCGAAAGTGATTCTTGAGTAAAACACAGAACCAAAAAAGTTATTTTAAATAACAAGAAAATAAAAGGTTAACTGCATATCCTTTACAGAACATCGCAGTCAACCACAGCATTATTTTTTGCTGTTTGTGTTGTGATTTCTTGGCAAGTTTACGTTCAGTAGCTTGCCATTGCTTTCTGAACAACTGGCACTCATACAATTGTATGAAAACAAGTGCAAGACGGTCTGCTTCCACATCACCCGCACCTGTGTCCCCGAACCTGGTTTCTAACCAGTACAGCTCTGGGGGTTGACCCAGGCTCAAAACATCAGTCCCAAATATTTTGATCAAAACATTATCTTGGAAAAAAGGCTGGCGAGGAATGGAACCACCCACCACACCTCTTTATGACCTGGCCTAGAATATGTGAAGGCCCACTACTTCACACATCAATGGTGGTATCCACTATGGGACAACTGACCTTTCACCCAATAAAGCCGGTCAAAGTTCAGGTGTACATGTGTTGGTTGTAGCCTTGACTTTGTGAAATGAAAGCAGCTGTAATAACCGCCCCATGCCTAAACTGGGCGTTGATGCTCTTTGATAATAAAGTGGTTGTAGTAATGATGATAGTGATGTGGTTGATGGTGATGATGTGTTGAAGTAATGATTATAATGGTGATAGTGATATGGCTGATGGTGATGATGATGGTGATGGTGATGATGATGATGATGATGATGATGATGACGACGACAGAAAACTGTACCTGGGATTCATCAAATGTCTCAGCAAACATGGCAAATTCATCCTGTGGAGGCTTTCTTGTGAACCAGTTTTTCTTGGGAAACTACAGACATGATGTAGACAGTGTCATTACAAACATTTCAGTAAAACAGATATTGTGACAAATAAACAGTAAAAAGGGGAACACTTTTCACAATTATTTCTCAGGTTAAAGAAAGAGGAATTGACCACATTGCACCAAGTTCTATCCCATATAGCTCAGTCTCTTTCGCAGACCAAAAGCATCAAACAAAGTGTGAACTCTACAGCTTCAGCAACAACCCCTAGAGGTCTTTACAAATTGCACTCACGAACATCATCATCATGTGTCACGTCAATAAGCATAGGCGGTTATGTTTTGCCATCTCACACGATCACCAGTCGTCGATCAGTTCTGTATTCTTGTGTCGACCATACCACATGCCCAAGCCATCCAGGTATTTACTTCTCTGCCTTCCTCTTGTTCTTTCCCCTCAATCTTGCTAGTTGTCACCAAGTTCTCCAATTTACTCTTTTTCTCGTCACAACTGACATCTGTTTAATCTTTTGCACTCAGTGGCTTGTTGACGGTCTGGAGTCGCCTGGTGTACATGACTTTCCCTACGGGGCCAGACTGCTACTAGGGAGCACCTATATACAACATTTTTCTGATTTTCTATCAAACTTCAAAACATGACTCATGAATCCCAGCAGCAAATAATTAAATGATTCTGATATTTAGTTAGAATGGAACAAGATCAACCAACAGCTAGAGAGTTCTACATGAGAACATCGGGATACAAGATGAGAGGACGACCCAGGAAGAGTTGGTTAGATGGAGTACAAGAGATATTGAAGAAATCAAATCTGACATTAGCATAAGAAACAAGACAAGCAAAACAGAATTACATGTGCCTCCTCTCTGTGATGCTTTATGGCTACAGCAATAAGACAACAAAGAAAAGAAGAGGATAGGAATTTCACCAAAATGTCCAATACACTGATATTGTTCTGTGTCAATATTGAAAGGGTATGAATGTCATGTGAGATAGATGGAGTTAAAAGATTCTGATTGTAAATCTTATTCAATGATTAATAAGCACTAGAAAGTCATTAACATATTCATTGCTAAACAAAAGGTAGGTTTGGATCAAACAAATGTGGATGGCGGAAAATGGGAAGTAGGGGTGTGTCACAGTTATGACTTAAAAGTTGTTAATATGGTGGCAGACATGTTATATTATATAGCAAATTAAAACAAGTTGCTTAGGGAAAACTACTGTATTGATATTTTAGTTGAGACATTTCGCCATAACAACATTTCAACGATATATATAAACCCATGGCACATATGGAAAGTTCCTTCAGATGCTTAATTATCCCATAGCACTTAATCAGTTAAGAATCAATTTTACATAAATACAGTTTATGTAAAGTAAAAATCAGAAATAACATCTAGGTTGAAAAATAGCTCCAACTGTGATAGTATGTAATGTGTATGAGTGTGCATCAATATGAACACATTACCAAGGCAGTGTTCAGGCATCAAGAGAATACTGACCTCCTCAATTTGTGGAATCAGACACGTCTGAGCTTTATCTAGCACAGCATCAAAAGTGCAGAACACTTCAATGGCATCAGCAATACCCCCACCATTTGGATCAATCCAGTACATGCCTGAAATACAAACAGCTGCCATTAGTTACGTTCAATTTCAGGATTCCAGAATACTGGCAGTCATCTAGATAGCCTGCGTGAGGGCTTTCAAGAGGATGGCGGGCGTGCGGGCGGTGGGTGGGCGGGCGGGCGTGCGTGTGTGTGGTTTTTTTTTTTTTTAAAGGAAAGAGGATTTTAATGATACATGGCTTGGTTTCTTTCTGCAGAATGGTTGGCAAAAGTGTCATACAGGGCACGAACTCCGTAGTTCCAGCAACGACACCCCCAGGGGTCTCCAGAAAACAAAATTGCCCTCATGACCAGAATGACAGTTTGACAATAAATCCATGACTTTCTGAATATGAGACAGGTGGCTTAAGCACTTTGCCATGGAGTCTATTGTGTGAGGATTTAATTTCATGGTTGTTACAACTAGACAGTCCCCTGTCTGAGGTTTTGTCTTCATGGCTATTGCAATCAGACAGTCCAGGGTGAGCATTTCACTTCGTGGTTATAACAACCTTCATGATAAATACATGTGGATGTATTTCTCACGTTAAATAAAGGATGATTCATTATTTGCAAGGAGTGAGTAGAGGGTCTGGCACCCAGGACTCAGTAGAAGACATATAATCAGATCGCACCTGGTACCAAAAGTATTCTGACTCTTAGCTGGTTGTTAAAGATGAGGACAGAGCTTGTGTGGGAATGTCCCGATTGCTATGATGTTGGTTCTTGACTCAATTCATTATTTGTAGACTTCACCATTCCTCTCATTCCTAGCCTGATGAAAGAGTAAGGATTTGTTGAGCTCTATAGACATACTGTTGCTTTTATGAATCACTTCATAGTGAAAAAGCCACATCTGAAAGAGTTACATGTCACAAGAAGCCACAACTGTGCAAGTAACAATGTGAAATGAAACAAAAAGTCATGTGTAGATCATGCAAAAGCAAGACTGACAGGAGCTCAAGTTAGCTCTTGCCACGTTTTTAGCTTGCAAAATGTTTTGAGCAAATTGCATGCTTTGACTAAATCAAAAACAGAGAAAAGGCTCTTGAAAACGGGACTCGGGTGAGACTGTCATGGGAAACGCATGAATCAGAAGCAGAGCTGACCATAGCAAATTGCATATTGCCACCATGAGCATTTTATAATTATTTTATTTTTATTGACTAGAATGGACGACTGAGTTATTTCTGCGATTGTAAACTTTGTTCCTGAATGAGAAGTAATTATAAGCGTGAAACATACCGGTCTCCTGTGTAATGTTTTACGTGCATTGTTCATGGTTCTAAAATGGAGAAATAAGTGAAATGTCCCACATGGCATTTGAATAACAAATACAATGATAACTGTAACCATAACAAACATAGATCAAACCCCTGGGTGACAAACCAAATCTAACCAGTTATCATATGCTAATGACGTCAAGCTGTCAAGAGGGTGGGAACGATCCCAACCAGTAACCTTGTCAAGTGACCCCCTTCATATATACGATATGCACAGGCACAATGTACATATTTTTAAAAAGTCTTCAAAGATGAGAGGATTGACTTCTTTGCACTAGGTTTTATCCCATATAGCTTGGTTTCTTTCCGCAAGGTGGCCTGCTGAAATCGCCACACAAAGCATAAACTCTGTAGCTCCAGCGATGATCCCCAGGAGTCTCTGAGAAAAATGAACCGTGAACAAGAATAAGTAGCCTGGCATTGAACCCATGACCTACAAAGCATGAGGCGAGCGGCTTGACCACTTTGCCATGGAGACTCCCACAATGTACATACCTTACAATGAACTCAGGCCAGGTAAATAGAAATCACCATGGGGAAAATGATTAGGAAGAATACAAATTAATAATAATGATAAATTAATGTCAAACAAACATGTAATAAAAAAGCCAAATTACAACACATAAACCCAATGTTTCAATTATAATAATCTTTTTCAGTAACATTACCGACAGAGCTAAAGAAAACACAACTATAACTGCGAATAAAAACCCACACAAAATATAAAAAAGGAATGCTAATGAGTGCCCTACTTCCTGCTGCAGACGTGAGTTCTGTTACCTGCCAGTAACAGCACACTCATGTTGCTATACAGTGAGTAAATATAGGTCGTCAGTATACTCACCATCACTTAACGGTGCCTCAGCCACTGCTGCAAGTTCCCTGCAGGTCCTGCCAGGAGCTTTACGTTCCCCTGTTGGCTTCCTCAGTTTCTTAATTTCTGCTGCAACCTCCTTCAGAGCATCAATGGTGTTTCGAGTCCTCTCCTTCTCCTCTTTTGGAGCATCGCCCTAGATGAAAAGCATGTGTTAATGTTGTCCGACACCACTGGCTGACAACAAGAGGCATCCAGTGAATGTATTACGTGGACAAAGGAAATCACCAACAAGAACAATTCTTAATAATTATAAAATTTAGTCTTGTTTAGTGTTCCCACCTGTGATGTATAGAAGATGTATAGTCTGGTTTAGTCTTTCCATTTTTAGATTGTAATGTATAGCAAATGTATTGCCTTGTTTAGTCTTTCTTTTTATTTAAGTATTCTGTATGTTGCTAACATGCCAGTGAATCAGGGGGTGGGGAAAAGACACACATTGAGAAAATCTGAGGATGATGATGTTTTTGTTTGTTTTTTTGCACTCGCTCGCTTTGAACTCAAGCGTAGTTCATACACACTACTTCTAGTGGTGCAGAACTGAATTTTGCGTGTGGATTAGTTTTCCCTATTAACTGTGTCCCTCACCATCAGGCACAACCACTCCGACACCAGAGGTTCTTGTAATTTACGTCCCTAAGTCAGGAAGATAGGTCAACATTTTAGTCCAACTCTCCGATGTATGAGAATGATATAACTAGACAACCCCCTTGACAGGAACGCACAAGGCAAATGAAATAGTTGAAGAGCTAAAACACATGGAGGAGACAAAGATGGAGATGAACTATATTGGGAGGACATGGAGGGAGCTGCCGGAGATAGCAAGAGATAGGACGGGTTGATGCGGGACCTATGCCTCAATGGGTCAGTGGTGAGAAACAGATGTAGCGGTTGTGGTTTCATTGTAAAGGCTAATGGATGATACTTGAACAAGGAGAGCATGGAATATGAGGCTAAGACCTCCAGCATGAGAATGGAGGTGAAAGCAATTAAGGCAGCATTCCATTGGTTAGAGGAGACCACTGCAACACACATTGCATTTATTGAGGACTCAAGGAGTATGCTTAGTAAGGTGGAGAAAGGAATGTTTTGTGTGGAATGGCTATCCTCACTTCAGAGGTCACAGATTGTGAGAACTGTATGGATATTTTGCCCTGGCCATGCGGGAGTGAGGAGGAATGAACAGGCTGATAGGCTGGCAGGGAATGCACCTCTTGGTGGTAGATTGCCTGTGGACAAAGGGGGAGGTAGTCAAGCACCTGTGAAACCAGGTGGAGAAGGTAGGGTAACAGACTGAGAACCCGTACATGGAAAGAATGAGATTGCAGGGGATTAGCAGAGGTTCTGGAAGAATCTCAAAACTGAGAGGGAAGACCAGGAGAACTTTCAATCAGATAGCAGTGGGAACAATTAGTAGTGTGACTCTTCACTGGCTGTGAGGAGACGGAGCATATATGGGAATGTCCTGAGTGTAGTGATGTCAGTTCTTAGCTCAACTAAACTCAACTCTGGAAGATAAAAGGACAAAAGTACAGTCTTAGTTTAGTACAGTGTTGGCATAAATAATCACAGTCTTGATCTAGTTTAGCTATGTCAGGGCAACTTTCACTGGAAACAAATCCCAGCCTTCTCCCCGGGAAGGTTAACCCAGTCAATAAACGCCCGCAAATGTCGTATGTGTTGGCCTAAAGGCGCAGTATCGCAGCTCTGCTGTGAACAGGCACAACACAGTAACATCCAAAAAAAGACTGGATGAACGCAGAAGAAGAAGGAAACCCACCCTTCTATGATGGCACACTGGTTTGTTACCACTTCACCACTATTATTCTCACTTGTGCAAAATAGAAACAAATGTGTGGAAGAGTACTGTACAACTCACCTGGTAAGGATCTCTGGCTTTGGGCTGTTGGTAGCCCTGCAGTGCTGCAGCATACACAGACTGACCAGGTGGGCCCTGAAGCAAGCATACAGTTGTGGGAATTAAACACAGCAGACACACAATTATCGGAATCAAAAAACACATAAATAACTCTGGGATACAAAGGTGGATCACTAATGCTTATCAGCTTCATCTAGAACATAGATGTTGAAGTATTGGGCCTAAAAATTATGAAATTCCAAGGAAGAAGTATCTAGCATCTAGCATTACCATGTTCATCTTCTTGAAAAGTCTGGTTAGTGAGTACTCGATTCACCAGAGCAAATCATAGTGTCTGATTCTCAGTCTGTAGCTGCTGGTTGTGGTCATTAGCTTGCCTGTTGTGTTTCGAAATAAGTTTGCCTATTGCGCCAGTATAGCTTACCTGTTGGGGTCAGTATATCTTACCTGTTGGGGTCAGTATATCTTATGTGTTGGGGTCAGTATATCTTACCTGTTGAGGTCAGTATATCTTATGTGTTGGGGTCAGTATATCTTATGTGTTGGGGTCAGTATATTGTACCTGTTGGGGTCAGTATATCGTACCTGTTGGGGTCAGTATAGCTTGCATATTGGGGTCAGTATAGTTTGCCTGTTGGGGTCAGCATATATTACCTGTTGGGGTCAGTATAGCTTGCCTGTTGGGGTCAGTATAGTCTGACTGTTGGGGTCAGTATAGTTTGCCTGTTGTGTCAGTATAGCTTGACTGTTGGGGTCAGTATAGCATGACTGTTGGGGTCAGTATAGTTTGCCTGTTGGGGTCAGTATAGCTTGCCTGTTGGGGTCAGTATAGCTTGCCTGTTGGGGTCAGTATAGCTTGCCTGATGGGGTCAGTATAGCCTGTCTGCTGGGGTCGGTATAGCCTGCCTGTTGGGGTCGGTATAGCTTGCCTGTTGGGGTCGGTACAGCTTGCCTGTTGGGGTCAGTATAGTGTGCCTGTTGGGGTCAGTATATCTTATGTGTTGGGGTCAGTATATCTTACCTGTTGGGGTCAGTATATCGTACCTGTTGGGGTCAGTATAGCTTGCATATTGGGGTCAGTATAGTTTGCCTGTTGGGGTCAGTATAGTTTGCCTGTTGTGTCAGTATAGCTTGCATGTTGTGTCAGTATAGCTTGACTGTTGGGGTCAGTATAGTTTGCCTGTTGGGGTCAGTATAGCTTGCCTGTTGGGGTCAGTATAGCTTGCCTGATGGGGTCAGTATAGCCTGTCTGCTGGGGTCGGTATAGCTTGCCTGTTGGGGTCAGTATAGTGTGCCTGTTGGGGTCAGTATAGCTTGCCTGTTGAGGTCAGTGTAGAGTTGGCTGGTTATCATCAGTATAGACTGCCCGTTGTGCCCAGTATAACCTTCGGTTGTGGTCAATATATATTTTCTTGCTATGGTCAGTATAACCAATTTGTTGTGGTCAGTACAGAGTTTACTTGTTGTGTTTAACAATGAGTCTGCCTGTTATGGTCAGTATAGCCTGCCTGTTAGAGTCAGTACAGAGTTGACCTGTGTGGTCAATACATGTTTTTTTGCTATGGTCAGTTTAACCAGTGTGTACTTTCTGTGTCCATGTCGTGTCCTCCTTTACAGTGTCGTCCCTGGAGTGAAGAGAGCCGACACCCACATTATAATATTTTTTCCCTCTCAATATTCTGGAGAATCCACCAGCTTCCGTCCAACACACTCCATCAGCCTATGGACACCTTATCCTATCACTCTCTCACTGTCGTACTATGCCCCCTCTCATACTTCCCAACGCAACATACTCAACAACTCTTGCTTCTAGAAATAAATAAAGATTAATTTATTAAAAGAAAAGTGTAACGTGTATGAGACGTGTATGCGAAGAAAATGTGTGACGTGTTCTATAAAGTGTGTAGAATCGGACTCTCAGACAACAACCCAGTCAGCTGATCCCAGCAAGGATAGACCACAGCACGTTACGTCAGAACATGTACATCTCACCCCGTGCCGAAACCATCTTGCCGGATACTGCTTTGCCTCTGTAGATCTCTGGTAATCCAATTTCATGATCATCCGAAATAGACACCGGTGGTATTAACAGTTAATCATGGACCGGTTGCACCCTACACAATGTCCGTTCCTATCGTTCCTTAAAAAAAACTGCACAAGTCCTTTGTAGTGTGTACACAGTCATTAATGTTAATTGTTAATGTTATTGATCCTCACTCGTGTCTATCTAGCCTCACGTATAATGTCTTGTGTTCTATTACACGAGATTATATAACACTAGGTAACTATTAGACTGTTCTCATTTAGTTACTACTGTCTGATGCTGTGTGGTGCATCAGTAATCATCACTATCTTTGGTGAATCAACTTCCTCCTAGCTTTAGTTACGTTCTGTATGCAACTTTATTGATTGTTGAACTGGTGTTCTTCCGAATGGGATTGGATTCTTTCCCAAAACTTTGTTGAGTTTCCTTGGATCTGGTAGGGAACCTAGGATAGAAACAACACATCTGGTGATAGTACTAGGCACTGATCCTTTCGGCTGAGTGTAAGCCTATCGCCTTGCTTAATGATCTTTAGCTAACTAGACTTAGTCATAGAGCAGATTAGCTACCCACCTAGAGCCGAATCAGGCTATGACAAAGAAAAAATCAGCAAACAGAATGCGGAACCCCGCCCACCAGGGACACCTACGGGAAGATCCCAATTATCCCTCATTACTCAATTCTCAACTAGTAAAGCTTATCAACACTTCACTAATCTATTCTTAACTAGCAGAGTTAATATCACTATTCTACTCTAACTAGTTTCCACTAACAGTGCTAATCATCACACTATAGTTTAACAAGGCCACAGTCTATATTAATTAGAACTAATATTATAATAGGTTATACCTTAAATGGCACTACTGCAGTCCTATCAATCATATCTACATCTGCCATTATAGGCACGTGTAAAATTAAGTCATTAATTAACACACGGTAGATATTATTTCCACTAAGCACTGCAGTGCCCTGGCACTCCGACTAGAGCATTTTCAAGTCCCCCTAGTTGGTCCCAACTCGGGTTTATATGGCAAACTACCAAAGTTGGCCACGTGACGTTATCCTTTATACCCCCCACACAGGTGGCACCTTGGCAGATCATCCCCTGTCAGGGATCCATCCCCCCTCTGGCTCCCTCCATGTTAGATTTGTCATCACAGGTTTTGATTCCAAAAACAAGCCAGCGAGTTCCTGTATACCCCCAACAACAGTTGCCAATAACCCCGTCAATCTTCTCGATGTTCCGGAAACCCAGAATTGACATATGTACTGTTACTTCTGTGCTAAGTACTTCCGTTTTCCCTCTGATATGTTTATGACTTGTCAAAGTGATATATGATTCAGCGCACTCACTTCCTCCTCACTCACCACCAAATGTGTATATGGGCTGACCTGATGTATCCCGTGCAGCTGTGTTTACTCTGTTAGTACGACTGTTGTGGCCTAGAAAATATACGCCAAGCAAACGTCGGTATTATTATCTGGTTAACTCATGGCGAGCTCGTGACAGTCCACGATATCCAACATCTCCCAAAACATTTCATTGATGGAATCTGTGATTCAACATCTACGTCTGGCCCGCAGCACTATAAATATCAGTTACAGAAACTTCACAGTGATAAGAATAACAAAAAACAGGTCTAACTTTGTGACATTACAGAAAAAAAAACTTACTGCTGGGCCAGTGCGTCCTGGTTCACCTTGAGGACCCTAAACAAATGCAAGAAGAAAACACAGAGATGTTACACTCAAGTATTACATTATGTAAGCGAGCGTGATACAACAATGAAACTGAAGATAAAACAAACATAAGTGACTTAACAGTTTAAAAGACAGTATTGTAGGAGATGGCCAAAGCGAGAAATTACTGCTATGAGAAATCATGAGTGCATTAATTTTAAAGAAGGTAAATACACAGTGAAAGTGGCCACTGGGGAAGCCAGATTTCTGTGGTGTGTTCTGACCAAATGTAAAATGTCAGAGAACACGTTATACAACGGCTAGGCTTCCAGGTACAGAGCCCACTACATGTTGCTTGGGACTGCCTGCGGGTTACATCAGTTGCCCAACTGAGGAAACAATGATAATATCACAATCATATCACCCAATAACACAATCATATCACCCAATAACACAATCATATCACCCAATAACACAATCATATCACCCAATATCACAATCATATCACCCAATAACACAATCATATCACCCAATAACACAATCATATCACCCAATATCACAATCATATCACCCAATAACACAATCATATCACCCAATATCACAATCATATCACCCAATATCACAATCATATCACCCAATATCACAATCATATCACCCAATATCACAATCATATCACCCAATATCACAATCATATAACCCAATATCACAATCATATCACCCAATAACACAATCATATCACCCAATATCACAATCATATCACCCAATATCACAATCATATCACCCAATATCACAATCATATCACTCAATAACACAATCATATAACCCAATAACACAATCATATCACCCAATAACACAATCATATCACCCAATATCACAATCATATCACCCAATAACACAATGATATCACCCAATATCACAATCATATCACCCAATAACACAATCATATCACCCAATATCACAATCATATCACCCAATATCACAATCATATCACCCAATATCACAATTATATCACCCAATATCACAATCATATCACCCAATATCACAATCATATAACCCAATATCACAATCATATCACCCAATAACACAATCATATCACCCAATATCACAATCATATCACCCAATAACACAATCATATCACCCAATATCACAATCATATCACCCAATATCACAATCATATCACTCAATAACACAATCATATCACCCAATATCACAATCATATCACCCAATATACACATCTTGTTGTTTTCTTCTCCTCACTCGCTTTGAACTCAAGCGTAGTCCATACATGTGCTACTACTTCCAGTGCACTGGAATGATTTGAGTATGTGGATTTGCTTTCCCTATTCCCAGTGTCCCTCGCCATCAGACGAACCCACTATGACTTCTAAGGTACTTGTAATTAACGTTTCTAAGTCAAGGACAAGAAGTCAGCATTTAAGTCCAACTGACGGGTGTTTGAAACAAACCCATGACACCGCAGTCAGAAGAGAAAGTGTAAGTGTGTTAAGCCTCTCAGCCATATCAACCTCCACAATGTAAATGAATGCAATGAGGGTAAATGGGACTATTCTTCAACAAATGAATCGGTTCAATTATCTTGGAACAGTTATAACATCTGATGGCAGATGCCTTGAAGAGATTAGAACAAGAATCGCCATTGCGAAAGTAGCCTTTAGCAAGATGAAAAACATTCTGACCAATAAAATGTCAATTGAAACGAGAAAAAGAGTGTTGAGGGGATACATAGAGCCTGTTCTTTTGTATGGATGTGAAGCTTGGACAATGAGCAGTCAAGCTGAAAAACATCTGATGGCTGCAGAAATGTGGTTTCTGAGGAAAATGCAAAGAATACCATGGACAGATAGAAAAACCAATGACCAAGTACTACAAGAGACAAATGAAAATCGTAGATTGATTAGAGAAATTAGACATAGACAGTCAAAATTTTTTGGACATGTTATGAGAAGAAATGGACTGGAGAACTTAGTGACAGCTGGCAAGATCGAAGGGAACAGACCAAGAGGAAGACCGAGAGGAAAATACCTGGATGGCTTGGCCACATGGCATGGACGAGACAGGAACACTGAGCTGATCCACGACTCTGGTGATCGAGTGAAATGGCGAATCATGACCGCCCACGCTTTCCGGCATGGCACATGATTGATTGATTGAATGAGGGTATCAGACACAATCACTACAATACAAACTACAACTATCGAGCTGTATTAGACACTACTCTGTACACTTGCCAAGAATTCAATGAACAAATAAATCAAATAAACAACACGGAACCTTACCCTTCGTCCGTCTTCACCTGCAGGACCACGAGGACCCTAAATTTGAGAAACAAATGTAAAAGTTATTATACTGAAAACAATGTACAATATAAAATTATTCTTCTCCTTCCTCTTGAATTTTGAATGCTTATTCTGTCTAGATACTTGTAGTGATGGTTTCAGGAGAACTAGTCAGTGTTTTGTAGATCTCGTTTGGAGACACAGTGATTAACATGCACATGAGTGTGCTCTTTCAGAGCAAACACTTGATGGCACCAGCAAGGATCTTGGTGAATGAATGCAATAACACATACATACCGGGTGTTTGTAAAATGTTACTGCTCTTTGTATGTAGAACAATGGTGAAAAATGACGTACATGACATCATCAAAAAATGTGGCTTCGCAATCCATCATGAAGCAACATGCAGCGAATGGCTGTTGTCTGCTAGAGTAATTCTTTGCACTCCAAAGAGGTGTTATCAACAAAAGAAGGAATTTTTTTGCGTTGAACAAGTATTTAAAAATGACGGTCGATACATACGGATGGTTGTTCAAAGATTTATAGCAAGATTTCCTGATAAACAACCTGCTCATCACATTATGGTTAGACATTTGTTGAATAAGTTTTCATGAATACTTCATTGGTACTTTCAAGCTTCCCCAAAACAGCATTAGACCATAGCAGTGACTATTGTAAATAATTTAATAAATCTTTTAGCACATTTTTTTATGATGTCATGTACTTAATATTTTAAAATTGGTCTACATACAAAGTGTAGTGAGACTTTACAAACACCCTGTACTGTACGTGTATTTCACGGGTGGTCAACGGTAAACTAAAGCATTCAGTTTCACGCCATGAGGCATGTTGGCTGTGTTACTGTACTGGCCTTGCATTGGTTTCAATACAATGACATGAGTTCTGGTCGTTCAAAAAGCAAAGGCAAACTACTGAAATATAAACTTGCCTAGGAATCACAAACAGCTAAAAACTGCTGGAGTTGACAGCTGTGTCCTGTAAAGGATATGTAACATACTTTTCTTAACTTTTAGTTTTCATGAGTCATCTGGTAATGCCTGTAGCTGTCAGTACCTCAGCATTTCTTTTATTATATTCTCAATATTATTCCCAAAAACCACATCTCCATTGCCTCCAGTGTCCACATATTTCATCACTCTTTGTCTAGCATTAGCACCCCTTCAGAACAACAGGCCTCAGAAAACCTTTCAGTCCTCCCCCACCTAACACTTTCATCAATTCTCATAAAAACCTTTCAGTCAACCCCCACCTAACACTTTCATCCATTCTCACCAGTTTTTCCCATTATATTTCCCTCTGTTTGTATTTCCAGCCTTCAATATATATTTCCTGTCATTCATACTGAGTAGTTCCCATGAAAACTTACACGTGAGCCTCTTTCTTTACTCTTTGTCTAGGATTGGCACCCCTACAGAACAACAGGCCCCACACAACCTTTCAGTCAACCCCCACCTAAAATTTTCATCCATTCTCACCAGTTTTTCACGTTATATCTCCCTCTGTTTGTATTTCCAGCCTTCAATATATATTTCCTGTCATTCATACCGTGTTCCCATGTAAACTTACACGTAAGCCTCTTTCTTTACTCTTTGTCTAGGACTGACACCCCTACAGAACAACAGGCCCCACAGAACCTTTCAGTCAACCCCCACCTAACATTTTCATCCAGTTTTTCCCATTATATCATACATTTCCCAATATATATTTCCTGGTATTCATACTGAGTAGTTCCCATGCATACTTACCCGTGGACCCGGTGGCCCAGGTGCTCCTTCTTGACCATCAGGACCAATCGGACCTCGTGGACCTTCTGGGCCCTGTTATGGAAGAGTTAAATACGCAACATATACAAATCTGTCAGCAAATAATTTATGTTTTTCCTTGCACTAATTTTTACAAGTTCTAATGTCTGTTGTTGTTGTTATAGGTCCCGATTCTGATGAGTTATCCACTCTTGGCAGCCTAATGTCATTCTTACGAAGATGAAGGTTGTTTCAAGTGTTAAAATATATACATTGCTACTACTATCTCTGAGGAGTGGCTGGCCAAGTGGAAAGAATGTTGGATTTTCCTTCGGGAGACCAGGGTTTGAATCCTCAGTAAGGTGTGGAGTTTTTTCTGTCGGGGGCAACAAGAAAACCGTAATCTGCACAACTTGCAGTGACTGCACTAGCCAGTCAGCCTTAATTCCTCAGGCTCAAGCCCCCCCCCCCCCCCCCCCATACACCGCAAGGTACTATATAAGCAGTAAGCGACAGTTTTTGACAGCTGCTATCTCTAGTTTCTTATAATAATTATTCTCATTGTGAAATTTCTCATTACTGTATCTTCAACATTTATTTTTCTCATGCCAACGTCTCTCCTTATTCTAATTTCTATCATTAATATAACTAAACCGGTCTCCGTGGCCACAGGCTTGTGAACGCGGTTTGTGAGCAGGGTACCAGGCGTTTGAAGCTCAGCTGCAACCGATTTATGCAGCAGACCATGTCGCGTTGTGTTGTAATGTGTTGGTATGGGAGCCGGTCGTTCAGAAAGCAATGGCAAATTACTGAACGTAACACTCGCATAGTACATCAACAGCAGCTGAAAAATGCTGGTGTTGACTGCAACATACCATAAGGGATACGCAACAAAATAAAAAAAAATATAATTCAAGGACCTTTTCCACGCCTTAATGTGAACTAGGCACACAGTGTCAGCCCCATATATTTACAGACCAATCAAAGCTCTTTGAATGATGTGGTCAGCCCCATATATTTACAGACCAATCAAAGCTCTTTGAATGATGTGGTCAGCCCCATATATTTACAGACCAATCAAAGCTCTTTGAATGATGTGGTCAGCCCCATATATTTACAGACCAATCAAAGCTCTTTGAATGATGTGGTCAGCCCCATATATTTACAGACCAATCAAAGCTCTTTGAATGATGTGGTCAGCCCCATATATTTACAGACCAATCAAAGCTCTTTGAATGATGTGGTCAGCCCCATATATTTACAGACCAATCAAAGCTCTTTGAATGATGTGGTCAGACCCATATATTTACAGACCAATCAAAGCTCTTTGAATGATGTGGTCAGCCCCATATATTTACAGACCAATCAAAGCTCTTTGAATGATGTGGTCAGCCCCATATATTTACAGACCAATCAAAGCTCTTTGAATGATGTGGTCAGCCCCATATATTTACAGACCAATCAAAGCTCTTTGAATGATGTGGTCAGCCCTATATATTTACAGACCAATCAAAGCTCTTTGAATGATGTGGTCAGCCCCATATATTTACAGACCAATCAAAGCTCTTTGAATGATGTGGTCAGCCCCATATATTTACAGACCAATCAAAGCTCTTTGAATGATGTGGTCAGCCCCATATATTTACAGACCAATCAAAGCTCTTTGAATGATGTGGTCAGCCCCATATATTTACAGACCAATCAAAGCTCTTTGAATGATGTGGTCAGCCCTATATATTTACAGACCAATCAAAGCTCTTTGAATGATGTGGTCAGCCCCATATATTTACAGACCAATCAAAGCTCTTTGAATGATGTGGTCAGCCCCATATATTTACAGACCAATCAAAGCTCTTTGAATGATGTGGTCAGCCCCATATATTTACAGACCAATCAAAGCTCTTTGAATGATATGGTCAGCCCCATATATTTACAGACCAATCAAAGCTCTTTGAATGATGTGGTCAGCCCCATATATTTACAGACCAATCAAAGCTCTTTGAATGATGGGGTCAGCCCTATATATTTACAGACCAATCAAAGCTCTTTGAATGATGGGGTCAGCCCCATATATTTACAGACCAATCAAAGCTCTTTGAATGATGTGGTCAGCCCCATATATTTACAGACCAATCAAAGCTCTTTGAATGATGTGGTCAGCCCCATATATTTACAGACCAATCAAAGCTCTTTGAATGATGTGGTCAGCCCCATATATTTACAGACCAATCAAAGCTCTTTGAATGATGTGGTCAGCCCCATATATTTACAGACCAATCAAAGCTCTTTGAATGATGTGGTCAGCCCCATATATTTACAGACCAATCAAAGTTCTTTGAATGATGTGGTCAGCCCCATATATTTACAGACCAATCAAAGCTCTTTGAATGATGTGGTCAGCCCCATATATTTACAGACCAATCAAAGCTCTTTGAATGATGTGGTCAGCCCCATATATTTACAGACCAATCAAAGCTCTTTGAATGATGTGGTCAGCCCCATATATTTACAGACCAATCAAAGCTCTTTGAATGATGTGGTCAGCCCCATATATTTACAGACCAATCAAAGCTCTTTGAATGATGTGGTCAGCCCCATATATTTACAGACCAATCAAAGCTCTTTGAATGATGTGGTCTGCCCTATATATTTACAGACCAATCAAAGCTCTTTGAATGATGTGGTCAGCCCCATATATTTACAGACCAATCAAAGCTCTTTGAATGATGTGGTCAGCCCCATATATTTACAGACCAATCAAAGCTCTTTGAATGATTGTGGTCAGCCCCATATATTTACAGACCAATCAAAGCTCTTTGAATGATGTGGTCAGCCCCATAAATTTACAGACCATCAAAGCTCTTTGAATGATGTGGTCAGCCCTATATATTTACAGACCAATCAAAGCTCTTTGAATGATGTGGTCAGCCCCATATATTTACAGACCAATCAAAGCTCTTTGAATGATGTGGTCAGCCCCATATATTTACAGACCAATCAAAGCTCTTTGAATGATGTGGTCAGCCCCATATATTTACAGACCAATCAAAGCTCTTTGAATGATGTGGTCAGCCCCATAAATTTACAGACCAATCGAAGCTCTTTGAATGATGTGGTCAGCCCCATATATTTACAGACCAATCGAAGCTCTTTGAATGATGTGGTCAGCCCCATATATTTACAGACCATCAAAGCTCTTTGAATGATGTGGTCAGCCCCATATATTTACAGACCAATCAAAGCTCTTTGAATGATGGGGTCAGTATCACATGAACCCTGTAATTCCCAAGACATATCCCAGCACCCACTTGAGGCTGGGTAGATCCCGGAGCCCACGTCAGCTGTAAACATCCGACCTCATATGGATTCCAACTCTGTCATCGAGCTGGGAGGCAAGCGTCCACAAAAATCAAATGCAAGATTAAATACACATGTTTGAAAGGAGGTTACAACAGTAAGGTCTCAAAACTCGTAGAGGAAAGACAAAGAAATGAGCATAAATAAACCACATGGCAACACTATCTTTCTTTCTGGGGTCCTGGAAGTCCCTTTGGACCCAACTCACCAAAATTAAGAATAATTATCTCAAATGACAACTAATATAATAAACATTCCCCTACATATGGTACGTTACACCTACCTTAGGTAATTATAATTGCCATGTCAAAAATTAATTTTAGTGAGTCATGTATTATTGATTATTGCACATTTTCCATGTGTTTTAATGCATATTCTTCTGTTTTTGTCTAAAATTAGCTTCTAAGTCAGTGGTTCTCAACCTTTTTTGGCCCATTCCCCCCTTCACCATATTTTCAGAACGCCATTCCCCCCCTTCCTATAACAAATTTGGCCCGTTCCCCCCTTCACCGTATTTTCAGAACGTCATTCCCCCCCTTTCATATTTCCTATCTAAAAATCCCCTCACCCCTACACAGTATACGTAAAAGTGGAAGGCAAATGTAATAGCATATACTAAAACAAGTCTAGACATCCACATAAAACATGATGTGTGGGTCTACTTACTTTATAAAATGAATTTTAGAAGGACGAGACATACATAACTGTAAAGTATGAAGGGAAAAACTATGTCAAGTAATCGGTTCTTGTATTAACACGATCTTGAAATGGTCTTCATTCCCCCCCTGGAAACCCTGAAATTCCCCCCTGGGGGGGAATTCCCCACCGGTTGAGAACCACTGTTCTAAGTGATATATGAATGAAATAATCTATGAGAGCAAAGAGATAACAAGGGCAGAATGTCAGATGGGCCTGCACACCTAACTCTGAACCCCTAAAGAAAAGTTTGTTCATTTGTTCTGTAACCTCACTTCAAGATGTGGAATCATACTTATATTTAGATAGCATGTAGACAAAGATGGGGAAGCAGAAAGACATATTCAAATAAGAACACAAAAGTCACAAGAAAGTTTCATAGCACTTGGAAATTTGTGGAAGTTTTCCAGGTGTCAAGGGATGTTTATGTTGTGGAAGTTTTCCAGGTGTCAAGGGATGTTTATATTGCGGAAGTTTTCCAGGTGTCAAGGGATGTTTATATTGTGGAAGTTTTCCAGGTGTCAAGGGATGTTTATATTGTGGAAGTTTTCCAGGTGTCAAGGGATGTTTATATTGTGGAAGTTTTCCAGGTGTCAAGGGATGTTTATGTTGTGGAAGTTTTCCAGGTGTCAAGGGATGTTTATATTGTGGAAGTTTTCCAGGTGTCAAGGGATGTTTATATTGTGGAAGTTTTCCAGGTGTCAAGGGATGTTTATATTGTGGAAGTTTTCCAGGTGTCAAGGGATGTTTATATTGTGGAAGTTTTCTAGGTGTCAATGGATGTTTATATTGTGGAAGTTTTCCATATTCAAGGGATGTTTATATTGTGGAAGTTTTCCAGGTGTCAAGGGATGTTTATATTGTGGAAGTTTTCCAGGTGTCAAGGGATGTTTATATTGTGGAAGTTTTCCAGGTGTCAAGGGATGTTTATATTGTGGAAGTTTTCCAGGTGTCAAGGGATGTTTATATCATGCAATGTGCAGACAGGTCCTCCAAGGTTTTTCAAACTTGTCTGAGAAAGCTATATCCACAATCCACTACCCTGGGAACAGAGGGAATTATATGATTCTGTTCTTATTGTGTAATAATGTGCACAGTTCAGACTGAGAATGGAACATGTATGTGTGTGCATGAGTACAATATTGACACTATCACAGGACACACATGAACTTACCCTGGGACCCTGGGGTCCTGGAGGTCCCTTTGGACCCGGCTCACCAACTGGTCCCTAGAAATGGACAATGTTAAACATGTCAACAACATCAGACATGAACAGCCTGCTGTCCACATTATCTAGAAAATCTTTGGCAATACAAAATTCCTGCACCATGACTGAGTTTTGATGATCACACATATCCACATACATCACATATTCACAATCTCTGTCTTCATCTGCCTCTGTTGCCTAATATTTTCTGACATAAGGTTAACTTTTCCAGTCCATCACTTCTGTTGATCATCATCATCACGTGCCATGCTGACTGGTGCGGGTGATCATGCTTCTCCATATCACACAATCTCCAATAGCATGTATCCGTTCATGAACTTAAATACTTCCAAGCCATGACACAAGGCCATCAAGAATCATCTTTTGCTGTCTTCCTCTATTTATTTTTGCCCAAATCTTTCCAGCTGTCACAATATGTTCAATGTTTCTGTTCTCATACTGTGGCCAAAAAATGCCAGCTGCCACTTTATGAACTTTGTGATAAGTTGTCTTTGTGTCTCGGCCTCTTTCTGATGTTTGTGATAATTTGTCTTTGCATCTTACTCTATTTTTGATATGTGTGATAACTTCTCTTAGTCTCTTAGCCTCTTTCAAAACATTCAGATCACTCATTTTGGCTGTCCGGAAGTCTCCGTGGTGAAGTGGTCATGCCGTCTGTCTCGGGCTCTAAAGGTTGTGGGTTTTATTCTGGACCGCATCCTTCGGTGCATTTTTTCGGAGACTCCTGGGGGTCATCGCTGGAGCTACGAAGTTTGTGCTTTGCAGCAACGCTTTCCGCGCTGCAGAAAGAGACTGAGCCATATGGGATAAAAACCCAGTGGAATTAAGTCGACACTGTCAACTTTAAGCAACTTTATTTTGGCAGTCCACAGAATGTTCAGTATTTTGTCAATAAAACCACACCACAAATATGTTTAAAACAGGGAAGGGTGGTATCAGCCACAACAACATTTAGCATGAGAATGGAAGGTGAGGCTGTGATGGCTTCTAAATGTTCTGCCCAGGTCATGCAGGTGTGTGGGCAATGACCAAACTGATAGACTGGCTGGTGCTGTCCCATTGGAGGTAGAGCTACTTGATAATAAAGATGTGGTAAAAGTTCTCTGATTCTTAAATTTAGTACTGATATCCATCCATCCATCCATCATGTGCCATGCTAATAAGCGTGGGCGGTCATGTTTTGCCATCTCACTCAATCACCAGAGTCCTGGATCAGCTCCGTGTTTCTGTCTCAACCATGCCATGTAGCCAAGCCATCCGGGTATTTACTTCTCAGTCTTCCCCTTGGTCTCTTCCCTTCAATCTTGCCAGTTGTTACCAAGTTCTCCAATTCATTTCTTCTCATAAAATGCCCAAAAAATTTTGACTGTCTACATCTAATGTCTGTAATCAGTTTACGATCTTCATTTGTTTCTTGAAGGACTTGTTCATTGGTTTTTCTGTCTGCCCATGGTATTCTTTGCATTTTCCTCAGAAACCACATTTCCACAGCCATCAGATGTTTTTCAGCTTGTCCGCTCATTGTCCACGCTTCACATCCATACAAAAGTACAGATTCTATGTAGCACTTCAACTCTCTTTTTCTCGTTTCAATTGATATCTTTTTATTGGTCAGTATGTTTTTCATCTTGCAAAAGGCTACCTTTGCAATGGCAATTCTTGTTCTAATTTCTTCAAGGCATGAGTATTGATATATACGTCTATAATTATAAACTGGAACCTGTGAACAAGTTTACGTACTGCTGCTATGATGTCAGTGGCAGACGTACCCTAGGTGCAGACATTGCTAACCACAAGCTTCAGCCACTCACCAATCATGTATGGAGACATCCCAACTGGGTCTATGGTGCTTACAGCTGGTCTCAGCAGCACTGTATGAGTGGATTGGTTTCATTTGAGACCAAAGACATTAATCACCAATGAGGTTTAAAAGATGAAAGATCTAAGGCGTCACAATAGATCAAAGATATTAATCATCAATGAGATTAAAAGGATAAAAGATCTATCATATCACACACACACACACACACACAAATGTTTTTCATATCCTTTACAGGACATCGCTGTCAACATCAGCATCTGTCAGCTGTATGTTGATTTCTTGGCAGCTCAGTAGTTTGCCATTGCTTTCTGAGCAGCCGGTTCACATACCCCATAAGTTACCGACGCAATTCGAACCACTGCTGATTCTCACCGTCGTCACATTACTTACGAGAGTATACGAGATTACGGAGAAATCTCGTGTACGCTAACCTCTAGGCCAGGAAGCCGGCATCATATCACAACAGACCAATAAAACATCAGTGAAATTAAAAAGATGAAAGACCTATCATATCACAAAAGACCTAAGACATTACTCATCAATGAAACTTAAAAGATGAAAGATCTAAGGAATCACAACAGACCAAAAACATCAGTGAAATTAAAAAGATGAAAGTTCTTAGAAATCACAACAGATAAAAAAGGAATCAACCCCTACCTCTGGCCCATTAAGTCCAGTGAGTCCTGGAAAGCCTGGATCTCCTCTATCTCCAGGTTCCCCGATCTCTCCGTCTTCCCCATCAGCACCCTGGGGGCCTTGGGGTCCCTGCAATAGAAATAATCAATATGAAAATAATCACAATATGTAACAAACAAAACAAGGCTATAGTAAACAATATAATATGCACCAAACAAACAAGGATATACTAAACAATACAACATATAACAAACAACGATATATTAAATAATACAATATATAACAAACAAGGATATATTAAATAATACAACATATAACAAACAAGGATATAGTTTAGTTTAGTTTAGTTGCTGGATCAACATCACGGCACATGGGTGCAACCCATAAGTGCTCCGTTCTCCTCCTAACTCAAACCTGAGTTTGGAGAAACTCAGCTCAGTGCACGAACTCCGTAGCACCGGCGACGATCCTAACAAACAAGGATATATTAAATAATACAATATATAACAAACAAGGATATATTAAACAATACAACATATAACAAACAAGGATACATTAAATAATACAACATTTAACAAACAAGGATATATTAAATAATACAACATTTAACAAACAAGGATATATTAAATAATACAACATATAACAAATAAGGATATATTAAATAATACAACATACAACAAACAAGGATATATTAAATAATACAACATATAACAAACAAGGATATATTAAATAATACAACATACAACAAACAAGGATATATTAAATAATACAACAATTAACAAACAAGGATATATTAAATAATACAACATATAACAAGCAAGGATATATTAAATAATACAACATATAACAAGCAAGGATATATTAAATAATACAACATATAACAAACAAGGATATATTAAACAATACAACATATAACAAACAAGGATATATTAAATAATACAACATATAACAAACAAGGATATATTAAATAATACCACATATAACAAGCAAGGATATATTAAATAATACAACATATAACAAACAAGGATATATTAAACAATACAACATATAACAAACAAGGATATATTAAATAATACAACATATAACAAACAAGGATATATTAAATAATACAACATATAACAAACAAGGATATATTAAATAATACAACATATAACAAACAAGGATATATTAAATAATACAACATATAACAAGAAAGGATATATTAAATAATACAACATATAACAAACAAGCATATATTAAATAATACAACATAACAAGCAAGGATATATTAAATAATACAACATATAACAAACAAGGATATATTAAATAATACAACATATAACAAACAAGGATATATTAAATAATACAACATATAACAAACAAGGATATATTAAATAATACAATATTAACAAACACATAGGGATATACTCAACAATAGAATGTGTAACAAACAGACAACGGTCTTTTAAACAATACACCATGTAACAATCAAGAATATATTAAACAATAGTCTTTGTAACAAACAAGAATATATTTAACAATACTGTATGTAACAAACAGGTCGATAATAAACGACACAATACGTAATGGTCAAATATCAACAGTAGGAAACATGACTTGGGCTTGTTACGTTGCAGCATTCAACAAATACACATACAGTTAATAAATGGCCACCACATTAAATGTACAGAAATTATATTTGTGAATGTTTTTTAGAAACAAAACTATAAATTTGTAAGGCATTTGACAACAGTAGCCCACAGACTGTCATAGTTCACTGGTTAAAACTACTGTTACAAAGCTGTGTATTACAACTTAACCACAAACACAAAACATGGATATTTTAAAGAATAGGATATTTAATCAATTAACAGACAGCAAGGATACACTACACACCACAATACTTAACACTACAAAACAAGGTTACATGGAAGTCTCTCTAGCGAAGTGGTTACACCCCCTGATCTGGGCTCCAAAGATTGTGAGTTCGAATTCAAGCTATGTCGTTCAGTTCACAAGCACAATTTTCCAGGATACTCCTGGGGGTCGTCACTGGAGCTAAATAGTTTGTTTTTTGTGTGAAGAAATCCTCTTCCTTTTAAACCCTCTTTCTAAATGAGGATACATTGCTTTTTTAATTTTTTGTTTTAGTTTTTGCATATCCTTTGACAGGACATCGCTGTCAATACAAGCATTTTACTGCTGTCGTTGATGCCTTGGCAAGTTTACGTTCAGTACTTTGCCACTGCTTTCTGAACGACCGGCTTTCATACCAATTCGTTAAAACCCAGCGCAACACGGTCTGCTGCCAAATCATGCACAGCCGTGTTTCAAGCGCGGGTAAGCAGGATTACCAACCACGTCCATAACCTCTTCGCCACGGAAACCGGCATGGATAAAATACACAATACAAGGATTACCAACACAAATCAAGAATACATTGTTCTTCTTCTACTTTTCTTATGCCAATGGAGGACTCTAGACCAACTCATGCTGAGCCATCCTTAGACTTGTCCTTGATGAATAATTGCAATTTTGAAGCAAAGTTTTTCTATATTATAAAGTAGCTAACCTCACACTAACTTGCCTCAATTGCCTCATATGATATGCATTTAATCTTTGCTTCCTTTAAATCCCCCCCACCCACCAACCCACACTTGAAGGATATATTACACAATTCAAGACTGAACAATGCAGAGAGCAAGCACTCTTTCAACAGCAAAACATTGAACAAAGACAAAATAACGTTGTATAATATATAAACACTTACAGGTGTGCCTGCTGGACCCTGTGGTCCACGCGGTCCATCTGGTCCATTCTCTCCCTGAAAGATTTCACAGAAAAAACATACAGAAAGTATACAATAAACACACGGCACAATAACTGTACTGAGTCTTAATACCTGTTCAAATGTAAATTGTAGCCGTTCTTTAATGAATCAAGGAGTAAACATAGAAGACATCATGTTTTGGCAAAACTGAGATATTGTTTTAGGCTATGAGACAAATACTCAATAAAATCAGGGGCAAAGTGGCTTTAAGGCTTTGTTCACCTCTGGCTATTGCAGACATGAGAGTTCATCTGAATTTGGACTCTAATTGTTATTTTTAAATAAGAAAGGACTGATCTGTTCCCCCTGATCCTGGGATAGTGGACCAGATGTCTTGCCGCCTCAGACAAGGGTGAAAACTTGCAGAGCCCGTGTGCACAATAAAAATCCCTGGCAAACTGGACATAAAAAATAGCAGACAGTTGCCCTGGATATGTTAAAAATGAGAAAACCCACCCACAACAAGAATATAACATGTGTGATTCTTGTAAACAGACATGTAGATACAGATTGTACGCTCACAGTGGTGTGATTCTCCTTGTGTGATCTATGGCAGGAAACTGGAGCTCTTATGGAGATATCAGTGGGCTATTTAAGTGGTGCATAACCAAACTATATAAACAACACATGACCTGTTGTAGATTGATGCCTCTAGAGAGATGCAGGGAATATTTATGCAATATATCTGTAGAACTAACATCCCTATACAGGAAATATATTCTTCTTCCTTCATCTGCCCTTTACCTACCACTGGGACATAGGCACTCAACCAAACCACACAGAGCCGTCCTATCTTTAGCTTTCTCCCGCAGCTCCCTACATGTCCTCCCAATATTATTCATATCTGTCTGTAATTCTCTTCTACCGGTGTTTTTAGGTCTCTTATTTCTTCTAGGAGAACTTTTTTATATAGAAAGAATATACACAGAAAGTAAGTATACAGAAAGGATATACAGAGAGATGAAGTACACAGAAAGGACAAACACAGAAAGTATATACACAGAAAGTAAATATGCAGAAAGGATATACACAGAGAGGAAGTACACAGAAAAGACATACACAGAAAGGAAGTATACAGAAAGAATATACACAGAAAGGAAGGTACACAGAAAGGAAGTATACAGAAAGGATATACACAGAAAGGATGCCTACAGAGAGAAAGTACACAGAAAGGATGTACACAGAAAGGAAGTACACAGAAAGTAAGCAAATCTCCCATCTGCTCAACAAATACAACTTTGATTCAACACGAGGATCCCCATTAATTACATCAGGAATCTACTCCTCACCCTGGATCCTCTCTCTCCTGCGGGGCCAGAACTACCAGCGGGTCCAGCAGGACCCTGGAACCCTGGCCCACCTGGGGGTCCAGGAGGTCCCACATCCCCATCTTGACCGCTGTCTCCTGGTCGGCCCTGAATGCCAGGAGCTCCTGTATTTCCTGGTGCCCCCTAAAGTGGGACACAACAAATGATAATTATAGAACCTAAGAAAATAGCTGACCCATAGAAACATTTCTTATTCAATATGAAATCAAAGCAATGTTTCTCCATTGTTAATCTGAACAAAGAAGACACAAGCAACAAGTAAAAGAAGGCTTCATTGATTCACTTCATATCACAATCAGTTCTGTAGTATGCACCAGATGAAATACAACAACATATGCCATGAAATACACTGTGCAATCTGTTGTTTGTGTTTTCTTTGTTCAAATTAAATATAAAATAAAAACAAATGAAATATCAAATCAAATCAAAGTAAATAGAAAATCAATCTAAAAGTACAGTAAGCAAAGACAAGAAGTATTTTCTTCAATTTAAGGCGTATTCAGTCTATTATGAAAGCTGTACATTTTTAGATCAATCGGCACTTGATGGGTAATTTGTTACATATCACGCCAACTGCCTTAACATGCTGAGAAATTTTCTGGTTCCCAATTTAAGCTGGGATGATCTGGATTGATGGCTGAAAATAGCAGTAGATAGGTAGGCATTAAGTTCATCAACAATGAGATCATCAAACAAATGTTCAGAGAAGAAAAACTTAATAGAAGAGCAAACAGAAAATAATGAAACAGATGACATCTTAACCACACCAGAACTGGTGCTGTCAGTTGCTGCATGCTGACAGAGACACTGGGGATGGGATCTCAGTGCCTGTGGACTTTTTCCACATGCAATGAGGATTCTGGTAACTAACTAACTAAACACAGAAATAACAGGAATATTAGCATATCGGGTTATTTAAACATAAGGTCAAAGATCCTTTTAAATGCATTAAGGCGTACTGGACTATGTTGTTAGTCCCACATTTGTATACACCAATCTGTTTATCATGGCCTTTGCCTCCCAAAACATCTCCTGAGCCGCATTTTAGGCTGGGTCAGGTTAGAAACCAAGATCAATTTTAAACAATCAAATTAGCCCTTTTGTGGATGGACCCCATGACCACCAGGTGAGCATCTAACCACCACAAAGCCATGTGCTCTGAACTTATAAGGCAGAATATTGACAACTGTAAGGATAAGATGTATACAGAACATCTAACATGGAATATGGGGTTAAAAGTGAGCCATAATTAAACAATCATCATCATGTGGCATGCCTAAAATCACCAGAACCCTGCATTAGCTGTGTACTAGTCTCCATTATGTCATGTCACCAGACTATCCAGGTATTTAACTATACAGTGGTACCTCAGGTTACGAACTTAATTCGTTCCAGAACTCGGTTCGTAACCCGAAACTTTTGTAACCTGAAACATTGAAATCAATGAAATAAAGACAATCAGTTTCAAGAAGAAAGTATAGTTCTTTTTTATTAACATCCGGTCGTTTACCTGACAAAACGCAAAGAATATGTGTACTTCACGTATTAAATAAAGAGAAAGAAAACAACCAAATGAATTAAATGTAAAATAAAAAGAGATTTAGTCTATCTTTATTACCAAGAAAATGATCATGGGAAATTTGTCACTTTCTTTGTTATTCTGAATCATTAGTTTCAGGAGTATCTTGTCGCTGTTTCTTGGCAGCCGACTGGGAATCTTTCTGCACCAAGAAACTATCAAGGGAAAATTGTCACTTTCTTTGCTGGAGAATCTTTCTGAAGTGGGCCATTGTGTTATCATTCATCAGGTTTACTGCCCTGTTAGCAACAAGTTGGTTTGGATGATGGTTCACAATGAAGTCTTCGACATCTGGCCACTTGCTGCAAATTTCTTTAATCCTGGCAATTGAAACAGTCACCAACTCCTCATCATCGGACAATTGCTCCTTCTTTAATATCTTTAGCTATTCATTCTGAAGATCCACAAGTTCATCTGTAGTACTGTTTGTACTGTAAGTGATCATTTGTCTCCAACGCTACACCTTGCTCTCTCTCTCTCTCTCTGACCTTCGTTCATAACCCGAGGCACTGTTCGTTACCCGAGACATAACATTTTCGATATTTTGTTCGTAACCTGAATTGTTCGTGATCTGAGGCGTTTGTAACCTGAGGTGCCACTGTATAAGAATACAGAGGTCTACAACGTACCAATGTGTGTGTAATAAGTGATTCAATGAGCATGATTCAGAAGGTTGAAGCTGGATCTGTACGTAGACAGTGGACTGAGTCGCTGCGGAAGTCTGTTGTCCGTGAAGTCACCTTCATCTTTGTCCTGGGACATGCGGGAGTCGAGGGAAATGAACGAGCTGATAAACTGGCTGGCTCTGCACCCCCTGTAGATGGCCAACCCATGGATCGTGACGATGTTATTAACGTCCTTAAAGATATGGCGAGAACAGAGGACTTTTACGTCAGTGAATCCACATCGCTGTCCAGGATGAAAGACTTGGGAGTAAGAATTGGCACGGCCAGACGCGAGAGGTACATCGGGAAAACGAGGTGCCTCGTCAACCAACACAGACCTGGCACTATTAGCCACCGGACGCTGATGCATATGCTGGAGGGAGGATCTGAGCACCTATAGACCTGTCCGGAGTGCAATGAAGATACCCCAACTGATAACTGATAACAGAGATCTACAAACACACGTGATCTACTTACATTAGCTCCAGGCTCACCAACAGGTCCTGGGGAGCCGGCTGCGCCCACCTCACCTGGTCTTCCTGGTTGTCCATCATGGCCTGACAAGAGAGCAAAATAAACGTGATGTAATTCCTGAGGGAATTCAAACACACAAGCCACTAACAGTAGACTGCACGATTTATTGCCTGGAATATTTCGCTGCATCTCATCAGAATAACTGAACGTGTACCAGTTTGGGTGGAAAAGCGAGTTAATTAGTCTTTAGGAATACCTATGCAGTCGACATGGGTGTCTATACTGATAGATCAGCTCGTGTCTGTTTCATAAATGTTGTCCACCAATGGCTAGAATAGTCATCTCTCATTCGGAAGACTCAGCTTCTAATCCCCACTAAGCCAAAGGACCAGAGATGAAATAAACACCTTTGCCTATCTGCTACATCATAACTGACTTAGATGAAGAGTTGTTAATCTAAAAGTGGAAGTAATACTCACTGTGTCTGTATCACTTCCTGATTTACTGTTTATTCTTACTCTGTATAATGTTTGTTTTCTATTATATCAGATTCAGTGCCATACATAAATCAAGTTTGGAGCACACAAAAAAGGAAAGCGGAAAATGAGTCACAGTTATGAATTAAAAGTTGTTAATATGGTAGCAGACGTTGTATTATATATCACATTAAAGGGGGTTGTATTAGGGAAACTAATGAATATAAGTCTATGGCAGATACGGGAAGTCGCTTAAGATGATTAATCATCCCATGGCACTGAATCAGATACATAGTTTTATTTAGAGGTCAGCACGACTGAGAGGTATAATACAGTAAACTTTCTCTTCTGATGGCAATATTTTGGGTTCGTTCCACACGTGTCAGATGGACTTCAATGTTGACTTAAGCTTCAGAAAGCAATGGCAAACTACTAAAGGTAAACCACAGACAGTGAATAGGGACTGGGGATGATTGCAATGTCCTACTAAGGACATCCTATTTATTGTTTAGTGGTGTTATTTGTGCAGTTCCTGGCAAAGCATGTAATTAAAATTCAAACATATCTGGCATGATTTCATGAATTCCCCGGGAAGGTTAACCCGGTCAACAAATGCCCGCAGAAGTCGGATGTGTCGGCCTAACGGAGCAAGAACGCAGCTCTGCTGTAAACAGGCACAACGCAATCACGTCCAAAAAAAAAAGAACTCCAGATGAACACAGAAGAAGAAGAAGAATTTCATGAATTTATTCTTATGCTTCTTCTGAAGTTTTATTGGCATTGTGGTGAAGGGGTTACAAATGCAATTCGCTATCCTGTATACACAGCTGCGGGCGATTTGGAAACAGACCATTGTGCACTGGTTTTAATACAATGGTATGAGTACCGATCATTCAGAAAGCAATGGCAAACTACTGAACGTAAACTTGCCAAGAAATCATTTAAAAAAACCAAAAAATGCTGGGACTGACTGTGATGTCCTGTAAAGGAGACGCAACAAACTTTTTCCTTGAAAAAATGAAAGTATATTTTCCATTCACTTAGATGTGGGACGTGCGTTACTGTGTTTACCTGACCGGATGTGTTTGTGAGGTATGGTATGTAAGGTGTGGTATGTAAGGTATGGTATGTAAGGTAAGGTTTGTGAGGTGTGGTATGTAAGGTAAGGTTTGTAAGGTAAGGTATGTAAGGTAAGGTATGTAAGGTGTGGTATGTAAGAGGCAATTTAGAAGCAAGTGGAAATCAGAGCATTCAGGCCACAAAACAGATCATGCATGTTGCCAACATTTTGTTTGTTGTATTTTTTGGCTATATGTAATTTCTTGGTAAGTTTATGTTCAGTAGTTTGCCAATGCTTTCTGAATGACTGGGTTCATACCACTGTATAAAAGCCAATGCAAGGCAGTCTGCTGCCAAATCACCTGCAACTGTGTTTCAACCGTGGTATGCAGGATTACCAATGTGCTGTAAATCCTTTGCCCCAGAACTGGATCAGTCAACAAGAACAAGCAATTGTTTTCAGACTCCACACAGGAAACAACAGCCAATACCATGTGTTTAAAGCATTAAAGATAGGAGATACTGATGAATTGATTACAGAACTGGTAAAATGACGGCTAATCAATTTTTGCGAGATTGACCAACAAAGAAAACTATTTTGGCCTACACCAACTCCATTTAATGACTAACTTTATGGAGATGTCAACAAGCTTATGTTGACTGCTGTTTTCTTATGATTAATTCATACTGACATCTGAGGGTGAATGAAGAAGAGGAAGTACATGAGTTTGCATTTGCTGTTTCCTCAGGATTCACAACCAACAAATCAGTGAATACTTAAATCAAGGTTGATGAAGAAACATGCAGGTACATTTTGTTGCTACGTTTTACTGACAAAGAATACAGGTTTTTCTTCTACTTCTCCTTTTTCTCCCTCTTCTTCTTTTGCCATGTTTCTCTGTCCTGGAGAGTATGTCACACCAGTTATGCACCTAAATGTCAGTGTGTTCAACTTTGGTGTGCATTTGTGTAAAGTCTGCCTGCTCTAAACAGATTTCATTCAAGCTAACAGGCTCTATCTACCCATAGATAGGTCTTCTTGACTAATAATTTTGGCCACATGGCCTATTCTTTGCAATTTCTGTGGAATTTTTAACATGTACAACCTGCATACAGCCCCTCCGGTTTTGCACCCTTACCTAAGTAGGCAAGTTATCTGATCTCACTATCTAAGAGGGACGTAGAGGTGTTTCCAAGGCACCAGGGCTGGGATCTATACTGGTTAAGACCTGCTGACATGTCCATGCCGTGCGTCCTGGGCAACAGGTCCCTTTGGGGACCTGGCTAACATCAGTAGGATCGATGATTCCTCCGAAGTCGGAGAGTATCTGCCTGCATGGTGAGGAACCACCAGTCTGCACACCAATAAGCCAGACATGGGACAACGGATACTCACGCAAACCTCAGGTCCGGTATAACATCACATTGATGTTGGACAACAGGATGTCTTCATCTGACATACAGGACTTCGCTGGGGTTCACAGCCGGGGGGTGGTGGGGGGGGGGGGGGGGGGGGGGGGCGTGATATTATATTCCAATGGTCTTTGGAAAAACTTCCAGCTCTCTGCAGGGAGCAAGCCCGAGACCTTCTGAGACTGACGTGGACACCATGACCTCTCAACCACAGCTCCCCGATACAAGGTTTTAATATCATCAGGTTTATGTTGACAGGTTCACTTACCATTAGATCCTTGAGAGCCCCGCGGGCCCTTAGACCCTGGTTGCCCTGGGAGGCCAATTTCTCCAGGGATGCCTGGAACACCAGGTTCACCTCTCTGACCCTGAGATCCTTGGGGTCCTTTAGGACCTTCAGACCCCTGTGATATGAAGACAATTGATATTATTAAAAGTAAAACATGTACAACATTCAGGGTGTTGATAACATAATGACATTGTGAGAACAGTGATTATCTCTGCCGGTTAAATAGTACATATTACATATGATTGGAGCGGCTGGCTGAGTGGCTGGAATACTTTGTTCTCCTTCAGGAGACCCGGGTTCGAATCATCTGTTAAGGTGTGGATGTTTTTCTCTCTGGGACAAAAAGAAAATCCGAATCTGCACAGTTTGCGGTGACAGCACTAGCCAGGCGGCCTGAATTCCTCAGGCTCAAGAGCTCCCCCCCCCCCCCCCCCCCCCCCCCCCGTTCTACACCGCAAGGTACGATATAGGCAATAGATGACAGTACATGCAGGGAATGCATGGTCCAAGGTATAGGATGCTTGTCCCCCATATTTGTGAGAGATGTATTCTATTCCTTGATAACACCAGATCTATTTGTCTGTCGGAGGTGACATAAACACCCTAGCCTGTACACAGTTCACAACTGCACTGGCAAAATGTCTTTATTCTTCATTCTGAAAAATCCTAAATAGAGACACCAGCAATATTACAAATGACTTTATAATAGATGTGCGGTCTGTCACGGACGGACGCATGCACGCACACACAGACACACAGACACACACATATATTATAATAATAAAACAGCAAGAAATCTCCATCAATTTTTTACATTCCCTGTAGAGAGTAGGGCTGCAAATGTTTACTTATTTCAATGCCCATCTATCTGTGCCAACTGCTTCAGCTCAATCTCCCAATTTCTTGTTATACCACTCTTATTAATGCTGTCTTTAGTCCTTCCTTCCTGATCTTGTATAATGGACTCCACCCAAAAAGTTAAGACTCCATTCCAATGCCACGATACTTTCATGTCAGCTCTGGACTCACTTCACTGGACTGACTTCAACTCAACATTCAAGGCAAGGTCAGCATAGTTGAATAGATAAGAGCACTCGTTCTTAAATATCCGTTGTGCTGATGCCATGGTAGTGGGTTGAACCCCTACACCAATCAGTTGAACTAAATTGTTGACTTCACGTCCTTGACGTGGGGGATGTAAATTACAAGGACCTCTGAAGTCAGAGTGTGTTCGCTTGATGGCGAGAGGACACAGGTAATGGGGAAAGCTAACCTACATGCAATAATCAGTTCAATGCACTAAAGTAGTAGCACGTGTATGAACTACACTTCGGGTCAAAGCGAGCAAACAAAAAAAAAAGCAACAGCAACATTCAATATCATTTGGCATGTTAGGTTAAGCATGTGGTGCTAGGTCCATATTGTTAGACCAATCAGCATTCAACGACTGATGCTGTCGATATCACCGAGCCACATTTAACTCCCCCCCCCCCCCCCCAAAAAAAAAAAACATGTCCTAGTAACCACTTTTACGAGTCTGGGATGATCCAAAAGGCATGTAGTCCAATCGAACATCCCCAGAGGACTCCGGAGTAGATGTCTCTGTCCATTTCCTAAGTGTATGCTCTCTCCATTGAAACTTTCCTATCTTGATTTCCATCTGTGTCAGCTGTTGATTGGTTTTCTTTCAAAATTCAACATTTATGACCACATGTAGTTTTCTACTCATCTGCGACATCTGTTGACAAATCTCCATCATTGTGCCCAAAAAGGCTCTAAATTATAACAACCATTTCAATTCACAACAGAAGTTAATATACGGCATTTCTGTTTCATGCATGCAATATTTAAAAGCATTATGAATTGGTTTAAAGGTTACAGGCAAGAGGGAAGACTTTGTTGCACAGGTTTCATTACATATGACTTGGTCTCTTTCCAATAGCAATTTATTGAAAGCATCATACAGAGCAGTGCCTTCATAGGCCTGCCAAGACCCCATCTCAGTTGATCACCAGTTTTGGATCAGATCTGTGTCTCCAAATATGCACTATAGCAAATTAAGGTGCATACTGAAACGTCTGTGAATGTGACACGTTATGGTTCAATACAAACACTTAAAACAACCACCCATTGTACCCTGGAGACATTATATTTTCCAGATATAGGAACACTTGATGTGGAGCAAAGCAACAGCTGATGAGCACTTGCATATGTCACTGCCAGCATATACCACTGGGCCAAGGAATGAGATCCCAACCAACAAACATACCACTGACATTTGATAGAATGGAAACATTCATACACAACAAAGCATAGATGACATGCTGCTGTAGTTGATACTCTTGGAAATTGCATATAAACATTACCCGACCGCCCTGCTCTCCACGAGGCCCCTTGTCACCACTTTTGCCAGGTAGACCTGGTGCTCCGTTACTGCCTGGGTGGCCTGATCTGCCGGTCTCTCCTGGCGTTCCCTGCAAAATGTCATACACAGAAATATCAATTGAGGCCACTAATATTGCTGATACATAAATTTGTATGTATTGTTTAGAGTGATCACAGAAGTAGAAGACAGAAGTCCAGACTAGAGGACACACTAGAATGTAAGAAAAGTGCAAAATTCATTTGTGTAAATGTGTAAACTGAGTAAATTATTCAATAACTGCAGACATCACACTTGAAAATATTTGCTACAACCTCCTTTTCTAGATCACACAATGAGTTTTTATTGCAAAAAGCTCTAATCTCCTCCTTTTTAAGATCACACAATGAGCTTTTATTGTAAATAGCTCTAATCTTTTGTGTTTAGATCACACAATGAGCTTTTATTGTAAACATCTCTAATCTCCTTCAGCATTCATATATATATATATATAAACATACAGATGTGTAGAAACTAACACAAGTTTTGTGCTTACAACACATTTATCAAAGTTTTCTGGGCAGCATATGCCTAACAGACAATAACCACAATGAAATATTGTGAGGTCATTACCTGATTAAGCACCATGGGATGATTAATCGTCTTAAGTGACTTCCTGTATCTGCCATTGGCTTATATACAGACGTTTTCCCTACGTAACTCCCTTTAATTTGATACATAATACAAAATGTCTGCTATTCATGTTAACAACTTTGAAGTTATAACTGTAACACACCTCAACTTCCCATTTCTACCATCCATTTTTGTTTGGTCCAAGCCTAATTTTTGTTTGGCATTAAATCTGGTAATACAAAGTTTTGTATGTTACAATAAATAGCCAGACTTTTTTAGTATACACAGACCAGAGTTTAATAACACATCCTTCTTTGTTTTATATATATGGAGATTAGCTGATGACACATAATGTGATGCTTGGCACATAAAGACTTAAGTACTTGAATGAGAACTGAGAGCTCAGCAATTTCTGCAGCAAGGACTGCTGACACTATGAAGCCAACAATGCTGCCAGGAGCTTAATCACTGAAATGTTACACCAGCAGTTGCACCCTATGGAGCTACACTCAACTGAGCCTGTGGCAGGGCTGTGTATTTGTTTCATAATCATCATCAAGTGCCATGCTGGCTGGCATAGGCGTTCATGACACTCCACAGATCTCGGTCTTTGGTTTTCTGGATCAACTCTACTGATGATATTCCTTCATGCCACTGTCTCAATCCATCCAGCATAATTTCTCCTGATCTGCCTCTGCCTCTCTTCCTCTTGATCTTTCCAGTCGTCACGATGTTCTCCAATGCCACTCTTCTCATCATACAACCAAAGAAAGCTGTCTATTTCTTATTGTTGTATATAATGTTCTAGTCTCATTAGCCTCTTTCACACTGAAATTGTGATGAAACTTTCATTATCAACACATCATCATGTGAATTGTGTTACACTGCTTCGTCAAGCCTGTGAATAAGTACATCTGACTTCGACTAGCACAATTTCAAAACAATGTTCCCTTAGTGAGTTTAAACCCAGAAGCCACGATACAATAACCTGCACAATTTAGTAGCATATTTTCCAGATGCATATTTTGGGGGTTTGCTTTTCCATGCATTTTGATTGTCCCCAGACTACCTACAAGACAGCAGGTTTGTGCCTCTCTTATTTTGGTTCCTACCCCTTGACCTGCCCTACGTGGAAGGCTCTACAAGTAGATGCGCTACCGTCAGCAAAGCTCATGGGGTCATTGGAACAGGCAAGTCTCTCTACCTTTACAAGGAGATAAATCAGAGGGGCGTTATTAACTACACAGTATATTTAACTGAATGTGTGCCAAACAAACAGTAGGTTTGGACCTAACAAACAGTAGGTTTGGACAAACAAACCATAGGTTTGGACCAAACAAACAGTACATTTGGACATAACAAACAATAGGTTTGGACCAAACAAACAGTAGGTTTGGACCTAAACAACAGTAGATTTGGACATAACAAAAATAGGTTTGGATCTAACAAAAATAGGTTTGCACCTAATAAACGGTAGGTTTGGATCAAACAAACAGTAGGTTTGGATCAAACAAACAGTAGGTTTGGACCAAACAAACAGTAGGTTTGGACAAAACAAACAATAGGTATGGACCAAACAAACAGAATGTTTGGACCTAACAAACAGTAGGTTTGGACCTAAAAAAACAGTAGATTTTCGACCAAACAAACAGTAGGTGTGAACATAAACAGTATGTTTGGACCTAACAAACAGTAGATTTGGACCAAACAAACAGTAGGTTTGGGCCAAACAACAAAAATGAATGAAGGAAAATGGGAAGTAGGGGTGTGTCACAGTTATGACTTAAAAGTTGCTAATATGGTACAGACATGTTTTATTATAACAAAATGACAACATATCAGTGATAAATAATCCCATGGCAGATACGGGAAGTGTCTTAACCCTTTACAGGGCAGACGCTTGTCCGTTTTGTAGCCCTGAACGGGCAAGATTTTTTCAGGTTCTGTAAAAATTTCGGGTCGCGTTAGTAAAATCATCACAAACAAGGTGTTAGTCAACCGATTTTAGTTAAATAAACAACACAATGAAGGGAAAAGCATGCAGAATATGTTACTCACGTGATTGTTGCCGGTAATCCATATATGAACACAAATATTTACGAAATACGGCATGTTGTTTGTGATTTTCCGTCATCTATACAGCAATTTACAAACACATTTTCAGAATCATAATCACTTACTTTAAAGTCCGACTCACGACTGCTAATGCAAAGTAACGCTTTGCACTGATATCTAGCTCCGATTAATAATCAACTTCGTGCCCTTTAATGTCATTTAAATTGAACAGAGCGAAATCTCGGCTATCACTTGAAGAATCGCCGAAATCCATTTTGAAAAACAGCGTAAAACTCCCGAAAACTATCAAAACAAGTCCGTAAAAGTCCGTTCAAAGTCATTGTAGCGCGTTTACAAATGGCGGCCACGTTGTCAAGCTATGGGCGAAAGTGAAAGTAGCCGACGGAAGTGTCGGAAAGCCGAGAGATCGCGTTTTTACAATGCATAATAGTATCGGCCGGAATCGGCCGTTACGCTCGTATTTAGAGACCGGCCGGTAAAGGACGCTACGCCTTGTAAAGGGTTAAGACGATTGATCATCCCTTGGCATTTAATCAGTGAAGTTGGCTTCCATGGCTGCACTGTCTTACCTTGATTCCTTGAGGACCTGCTGGTCCTGGTGAGCCATTTGCTCCTTGGGATCCTGGCAGTCCTGAAGGTCCTGGTCGTCCTGCGGGACCCGGCTCTCCTGGGAAACCTGATACCCCTTGGTCACCATTAGCACCTCGACGGCCAGGTATACCAGGGTCACCCTGTAAAATGTCAGGGTCATGGGTTTAACCTTAATATATGTCAGGGTCATAGGTTATCCATCATATATGTCAGGGTCATAGGTTTAGCCTTCATATATGTCAGGGTCATAGGTTTAATCATCATTAAACTCATCAAAAAATTTTCAGGGTCATTTTTACCATCATATATGTCAGAATCATATGTTTCACCAAAATATGTGTCAGGGTCATAGGTTTAACCTTCATATATGTCAGGGTCATAAGTTTAAACTTCATATATGTCAGGGTCATAGGTTTAACCTTCATATATGTCAAGGTCATATGATTAACCTTCATATATTCAAAACAATGTTTTCCCGTAGTGAATTTGAATAACGAAGACACAAACAATAGATTGCACGATTTATTGCCTGGCATATTTCGCTGCATCTCGTCAGGTACATACTGCAGAAATCACACAACTTACGTGAAATTAACTAGATAAATCCTTCAAGTTGAAATATACACAATTTCGCACAGTAATGTCACTTATCTACCACGGTAATTTTAAGCTGACTAGAAAGACATGTTAGTCAGCTTAAAATTACCGTGGTAGATAAGTGACATTACTGTGCGAAATTGTGTATATTTCAACTTGAAGGATTTATCTAGTTAATTTCACGTAAGTTGTGTGATTTCTGCAATATGTACCTGACGAGATGTAGCGAAATATGCCAGGCAATAAATCGTGCAATCTATTGTTTGTGTCTTCGTTATTCAAACCTTCATATATGTCAGTGTTATGTGTTTAACCTTCATATATGTCAGTGTTATGTGTTTCACCAATATATGTGTCAGGGTCATATGTTTAAACATCATATATGTCAGGGTCATATGTTAAACCATCATATATGTCAGGGTCATAGGTTTAACGTTATATATGTCAAGGTCATAGGTTTAACCTTCATATAAGTCAGGGTCATATGTTTCACCAACATATGTGTCAGGGTCATAGGTTTAACAACTTGGTGAGAACTGGCAAGATCGGGGGGAAGAGAATGATGGGAAGGCAGAGAAATAAATACCTGGATGGCTTGGCTACATGGTATGGTCAAAACAAGAACACAGAGCTGAACCACAACTCAGGTGATACTGTGAGATGGCAAAACATGACCACCCACACTTATCAAAATGGCACATGATGATGATGACAACAACTTATATTCCTGCCAGTTCTACCACACAGTCATTAGTGCAACAACTTACATTCCTGCCAGTTATATAATAAAGTCATTAGTACAACAACTTACATTCCTGCCAGTTCTATAATAAAGTCATTAGTACAACAACTTACATTCCTGCCAGTTCTATAATAAAGTCATTAGTACAACAACTTACATTCCTGCCAGTTCTATAATAAAGTCATTAGTACAACAACTTACATTCCTGCCAGTTCTATAATAAAGTCATTAGTACAGCAACTTACATTCCTGCCAGTTCTATAATAAAGTCATTAGTACAACAACTTACATTCCTGCCAGTTCTATAATAAAGTCATTAGTACAGCAACTTACATTCCTGCCAGTTCTATAATAAAGTCATTAGTACAACAACTTACATTCCTGCCAGTTCTATAATAAAGTCATTAGTACAACAACTTACATTCCTGCCCGTTTTATAATAAAGTCATTAGTAGAACAACTTACATTCCTGGCAGTTCTATCTCACAGTCATTAGTACAACAACTTACATTCCTGCCAATTCTATCACAGTCATTAGTACAACAACTTACATTCCTGCCAGTTATATAATAAAGTCATTAGTACAACAACTTACATTCCTGCCAGTTCTACCACACAGTCATTAGTACAACAACTTCATTCCTGCCAGTTCTATAATAAAGTCATTAGTACAGCAACTTACATTCCTGCCAGTTCTATAATAAAGTCATTAGTACAACAACTTACATTCCTGCCAGTTCTATAATAAAGTCATTAGTACAACAACTTATATTCCTGCCAGTTCTATAATAAAGTCATTAGTACAACAACTTACATTCCTGCCAGTTCTATAATAAAGTCATTAGTACAAGAACTTACATTCCTGCCAGTTCTATAGTACAACTGACATTCCTGCCAGTTCTATAATAAAGTCATTAGTACAGCAACTTACATTCCTGCCAGTTCTACCACACAGTCACTAGTACAACAACTTACATTCCTGCCAGTTCTACCACACAGTCACTAGTACAACAACTTACATTCCTGCCAGTTCTATAATAAAGTCATTAGTACAGCAACTTACATCCCTGCCAGTTCTATAATAAAGTCATTAGTACAACAACTTACATTCCTGCCAGTTCTATAATAAAGTCATTAGTACAGCAACTTACATTCCTGCCAGTTCTATAATAAAGTCATTAGTACAACTTACATTCCTGCCAGTTCTATAATAAAGTCATTAGTACAACAACTTACATTCCTGCCAGTTCTATAATAAAGTCATTAGTACAACAACTTACATTTCTGCCAGTTCTATAATAAAGTCATTAGTACAACAACTTACATTTCTGCCAGTTCTATAATAAAGTCATTAGTACAACAACTTACATTCCTCCCAGTTCTACCACCTTCTCCTGAGGGTCCAACTTCACCTTGTTCACCCTGAAACAGAAATGCCTTAGAATGTGCTGCCTGATCTCAGAAACCTCATTTCTAAAAGGTGATGTTAGAAAGTCACTGCAGGATTTAACTACTGCTGCAAAACATATCATTTTACAACAATGGTGTTTGAAAGTCACTGCAGGATTTAATTACAGCTGCAAAACATATCATTTTACAACAGTGGTGTTTGGAAGTCACTGCAGGATTTAACTACTGCTGCAAAACATATCATTTTACAACAGTGGTGTCAGAAAGTCAATATAAGATTTAACTACTGCTGCAAAACATATCATTTTACAACAGTGGTGTTTGAAAGTCACTGCAGGATTTAACTACTGCTGCAAAATATATCATTTTACAAGAGTGGTGTTAGAAAGTTAATGTAAGATTTAACTATTGCTGCAAAACATCATTTTACAACAATTAAGACAAATCTATAAATTTTTTTTGGCGCTCACTCGCTTTGAACTCAAGCGCAGTCCATAACACTATTTATAGTAGTGATGGACTGAATTCTGCGTGTGGATTAGCTTTCCCTATTAACAGTGTCTCTCACCATCAAGCAAACCCACTTCGACTTCAGAGGTACTTATAATTTACGCCCCCAAGTCAAGGACGACAGGTCAACATTTTAGTCCAGCTGTCCAGTGTAGGGGCTGAACCACTAACCTCGGCATCAGCACACCGGATGTTTAAGAACACGCGTTCTTATCCATTCGGCCATGCGGACCTGCACTGTAGGATTTAACTACTGCCCTGGGTATTGGGTTAGAGACTGGAGGAAACATCATCCATCTAGACCTACCTTCAGCCAGACCCAATGTACTGCCGTGGGTATTGGGTTAGAGACTGGAGGAAACATCATCCACCTAGACCTATCCTCAGTCAGAGTCTATGTGCTGCCCTGGATATTGGGTTAGAGACTGGAGGAAACATCATCCACCTAGATCTAACCTCAGCCAGACCCAATGTGCTGCCCTGAGTATTGGGTTAGAGACTGGAGGAAACATCATCCACCTAGACCTACCCTCAGCCAGACCCAATGTGCTGCCCTGAGTATTGGGTTAGGGACTGGAGGAAACATCATCCACCTAGACCTACCCTCAGCCAGACCCAATGTGCTGCTATGAATCATAACCTGGTTTTATCCTAAAATGCCTTTGTGCAGATGCCAAGCTCCAGTAGCAGTCTTGCACATCCCACAGGTTTCTGAGCTTCAAGAGGGGAAGAAGGGCAGTGCCACACAATCCTCGTGGCGATGGTACTCTGGCACCATGTCGGGGAAGAAGTCTCTACACCATCTCATCTCTGATATTTGCCAGCCCTTTTCAGAGCTCAAAAGATCTTAACACATCGAACTTGAGAGTTAAGAGTCAGTCTTCCATAGAATTCACCAACCAACCAACCACCCAACCAACCAACCATGCTGGCTTGACCCCAGAGCCTGATTTTACAAACAAATTGTTACGTTTACTGGCACATTAATGGGGGCCATTGATATCCACTGCAGGACTAGTTCTGCAAGAAATTTATCGGTCAAAGTCACTGCGGAGATAGTGCTCAGTTAGCAGGTCAGGTGTTGTCATAACCCCTGTGTTCACCTGATGTGAAAGGTTGCCCCACTCCCCTACTCTGCTGAGAATAATAAACTTTTCCCAAATCTCAATGTACAAGTATGAGATGAGGGTTCAACCGGGAAGGTTAACCCAGTCAACAAAACACCTGCAGATGTCGAATGTGTCGGCCTAATGGCGCAAAGCAGGCACAACGCAATCACATCTGAAAAAGCTCTCCTGATGAACGTAGAAGAAGAAGAGATGAGGGTTCACTGCTCTTACCTTGGGTCCTTGAGATCCTGTGTCACCTCTCTTGCCTGGAGATCCTGGGGCACCCTGAAATTATTAACAATAATTCATAGTCATGTTTGTCCTTGATCTTGGGTAAATCCTGAAATTACCAGTTAATTCACTGTAATGTTTGTCCTTGATCTAGGGAAAACCCTGAAATTATAGGTTTAATTTATATTATTTGTTTGTGATCTAGGGCACACCCTGAAATTATTATCAGTTAATTCCGTAGTGAAGGGGTTAGGATGCTGTTCGTAATCCCGCATACTGTGCTTGAAACATAGCTGCGGCGATTTGGCAGCAGACAGCTTTGTGTTGGTTTTTTTAAGAAAAGGTATGGGTGCCGGTTGTTCAGAAAGCAATGGCAAACTACTGAACGTAAACTTGCCCAGGAATCACGAAAAGCCAAAAAATGCTGGGGTTGACTGCTACGTCCTGTAAAGGATATGCAATTAACTTTCAACTAAAATTCATATATGTGTGTCACTGATTTAAGAGGAACCTGAAATAATCTGTTAAATCATTGTAATGGTTGTCCTTGATATAAGGGGCATCCTGAAATTATAACTTAATTCACTGCAATGTTTGTCACTGATCTAGGGGGCACCCTGAAATTATTATCAGTTAATTCATCAATGGTTATCACTGATCTAGGGGGCACCCTGAAATTATTATCAGTTAATTCATCAATGGTTGTCACTGATCTAGGGGGCACCCTGAAATTATTATCAGTTAATTCATCAATGGTTGTCACTGATCTAGGGGGCACCCTGAAATTATCAGTTAATTCATAAATGGTTGTCACTGATCTAGGGGGCACCCTGAAATTATCAGTTAATTCATTGTAATATTTGTCACTGATCTAGGGGGCACCCTGAAATTATCAGTTAATTCATTGTAATATTTGTCACTGATCTAGGGGGCACCCTGAAATTATCAGTTAATTCATAAATGTTTATCATTGATCTAGGGGGCACCCTGAAATTATCAGTTAATTCATTGTAATATTTGTCACTGATCTAGGGGGCACCCTGAAATTATCAGTTAATTCATTGTAATATTTGTCACTGATCTAGGGGGCACCCTGAAATTATTATCAGTTAATTCATAAATGGTTGTCACTGATCTAGGGGGCACCCTGAAATTATCAGTTAATTCATTGTAATATTTGTCACTGATCTAGGGGGCACACTGAAATTATCAGTTAATTCATTGTAATATTTGTCATTGATATAGGGGGTCCCCTGAAATTATCAGTTAATTCATTGTAATATTTGTCACTGATCTAGGGGGCACACTGAAATTATCAGTTAATTCATTGTAATATTTGTCACTGATCTAGGGGGCACACTGAAATTATCAGTTAATTCATTGTAATGTTTGTCACTGATCTAGGGGACACACTGAAATTATCATCATCTAATTCATAAATGTTTGTCATTGAAATAGGGGGTCCCCTGAAATTATCAGTTAATTCATTGTAATGTTTGTCAGTGGTACCTTGAAATTATTATCAAATTTTTTTTGCATATCCTATTTACAGGACATCGCTTTCAACACCAGCACTGCTGTTGTTGATGTCTTGGCAAGTTTACGTTCAGTAGTTTGCCATTTCTTTCTGAACGACCGGCTCCCTTACTCCCTTTGCCCCGGAGACCGGCTATTATCAATTACTGGCATTTAATTAATAGCAATGAACTGAAAGTTAATTAATTAAATATTACTAGTCAGTGTCAAGAAATGGTGTATTTAAGTCTAACAAAATGTTAATATGAATAAATTAAAAGAACTATGAGTCAATGGTGCAGCACCAAGAAATGAATATTTGTTTATCATGTTTTCAAAACCCATCAAATCATGAACAAGTCAATACAGAAAATAAAAACAAGTCAAACAAGATCAAAGGAAGCTCGTCTTCTAGAAGCACCAAGACACCATGCGTTGAATGATGTCTTGATTGCCAACGCCCCTTCTTTCACCAAGGAAAGTCTCCAGAACTGGCAACTGGAATGTTAGAACAATGTATAAAATGGGTAAACACATCACAACTAGTGACAGAGATGAAAAGTATAGAGAGGACATGGAAGGAGATGCAGGTGACAAAAAAAAAGGATCCAACAGCTTGTCATGAGTTGGTTGAGAGGCCATACTCCGCAGGAAAATAACAAGGAGAAGAAGAAATATAATGTTTGTACATAATAATGGTCTTTATGTTAGTTAGCCGGTCTCTGTGGCTAAGGGCTTGCGAACGAGGTTTGTGAGCCCGTAAACCCGGGTTCGAAACACAGCGATGCTGGTTTTTTCTAAAAAGGTATAGGTGCCGGTCATTCAGAAAGCAATGGCAAACTACTGAACGTAACATTTGCCCAGGAATCACGAACAGTGAAAATGCTGGGGTGGACTGCTATGTCCTGTGAAGGACATGCAACTTAATTTTTTTTTTTTTTAATGTTAATTACTTACTAGAAATGTCTGCCAATAGTAATAGATGTGGGGAATAGTTTTAAAATGTTTGTATTGTTCTCTTAAACACTTTTGTTTCTTGATGACTTTACTGCTGTCTGGACTTCCCATTTAGGAAGGTAAGCCTAGTTTACAATCAAATCAGTTTACAACTGTCTCAATGTTCGTAATGTGTAGACATTAAGTTATTTTATCATTCAGTGTTTATCATTATCGGCTTCTTCTCTGTTCTTTAAATAATCAATGAAGACATTTTTAATGTGTACTGTGCACAAGCATCTCCTCCTAGTTTTTCACCCTTATCTAAGAAAGCTAGACATGACATTCACTATCCTTGGGTCAGTGGGGCTTATAACAACCTTATACTGTAAAACTTCATAGCAACCGCATCCTATCAGGTCTGTTAGAGATAGAAGCATGTGTGATACATCTCAGCTCAAGCTAATTTTCAAATGACAAAATCTATCCACAAAAGAATATTTGTAGTGTGATTCTGGTATATGAACATTTCAATTTTCACTGGTGATATACAGAATTCATGCTCTGTGCTGAGATTCTCCTTGTGTGATCTATGGAAGAGGCTGGAGCACTTACAGAGGTATCTGTGTGAAATGAAAGGGATCTGTTATAAACCAAACCACCGGGAAGGTTAACCCAGTCAACAAAAGCCCGAAGAAGCTGGATGTGTTGGCCGAAAGGCCAACAAGACATTGGTCCAGTGAGCAAGCATCCACACAAATCTATGTGGGAGTTCAAGGAGCTCTCACTTACAGCAACATACATCCAGACAGCTGGGCTTCATGTAGAGACTTTGCTAGAACAAGAGTTAACAAGCAGAAGAAGAAGAAGAAGAAGAAGAAGAAGAAGAAGAAGAAGAAGAAGAAGAAGAAGAAGAAGAAGAAGAAGAAGAAGAAGAAGAAGAAGAAGAAGAAGAAGAAGAAGAAGAAGAAGAAGAAGAAGAAGAAGAGGAGGAGGAGGAGGAGGAGGAGGAGGAGGAGTTACAGTACTACTTACAAGGAGGCCAGTGTAGCCCTGTTCGCCCTGAATGCCAGGCTCACCTCTAGAACCGGGTCGACCTGGGGCTCCATTCTGTCCAGGGGGACCTGTGTATAAAAACAGTCATTTTTCAACAATCTCCCTTTTCAAAACAATCTTTTCCCATAGTGAATTTGAGCAATGATGACACAAACAATAGATTGTTTAATGCCTGGCATATTTTGCTGCATCTCGTCATCTTCTGCTTGTTCACTCTTGTTCTAGCAAAGTTCTAGCAGGCGTGCGGGGCGGCACCAGGCATATGGACTCCTGCGGGACATCCCCTGCCTCTTCCCTAGCAAGCAGGCAATGCTAGGGCGACCGGTTATTTCCTGCAATATACAAACTTTCTTTATGGAATTAATTCAACATGGGAAACGTCGCCGGAGCTACGGAGCACGTGCTCTGTGCTTGAAACATCTTTCAGAGGCTAGCGAAGAGAGAGAGGAGGAGAAGATGAGGAAATGCTGTGAGAAGAAGGCATAGAAATAGGAGGACAGGCGCCAGGAGAACAACACGAAAAGTGGAGAGACTAGGTTTCAACCATGTAAGAGTGGGATACTGGAATTGTCGTAGTGCCAGGCAGAGAGGTCCTGTATTGGAGAGGCTAATATATGATTTTGATGTCCTCATGCTCCAGGAACTAAATACAGACAAATACCAATGCCCTGGGTACGCCAGTTATATAAACCCTACTGGGCAGAAGAGACATGAGCAAGGTCTGCTGGTGAAGGAAGGAGTGAAGCATGTGGTACTTGACTTGAGCCAGTGGAATCACAGTGCAAGAGAGGTCCAGGGCATACAAATAGAGATTGGTGGCAGTTGGAACATCATAAATGTATATGCCACAGTGGACTGTTTTGTCAGAAAGGAACACTGGGACTGGCTTAAGGGATTGGAGGAATTACCAGGTGATAGGCTACTCATATTTGGAGACTTCAATGTGAGGAGCAGAGATTGGGACAGTAGTGGAAAAAACCGACAGGGAATTGCCCTTGCAGATGCCATGGTGAACTCTGATGTGGTCTGCATAAATGATGGTAGGCCGATTAGAATGGCAATGAGGCCTGGCGATGCAGACACAGCTATTGACTTGGCACTTGTCTCCCAGTCATCAGTCCTTGATGTAAAGTGGAATGTTTTGAATGACCATGGGAGTGATCACATGCCATGCTCAGTCTTGATCTCTATAAACCCAGGAAAGTTAAAGCTGGGAGAGCACGCAAGACCTTCCGGTATGAGTGGACCGATTGCCTTCTTGGACGCCTCAGACAAGGGGCATGCAACAGGACTGTTAAAACTCCTTTTGTGCAACCCCTATGGTGGACCCCAGGAGTAGACCATGCTTGGAAAGCAAACAGAGCTGCATTGAAGCAGCTAAAGAAAGTGTGACAGACACCTCGAAGCTCATGAGAGGAAGTGGACACAGCGGACAATGTCAAGAAAGACAAGGTGGAGGTTTTCAAGCGCTGTGCTGCAGAGGCCAAAAAGGCAAAATGGGAATGTTTCATGAAGGAGATTGGAGGTGATAGAACACTGCGAAAATTCTGGAAACTGCACAGGCAAATGCAGAGAAAAGATCGGCCTATGACAGTGGGAACAATTTATAGAGATGATGGTGTGCACGTGACAACAGACAAAGAGAAAGGGGAGGCGTTTCTCCAGAGATTTTTAGAGCAGATCAATCATAATGATGCGGACACCAGGGATGCAGTTAGAGAGGAGTTATCTGGCACCACGAAGAATATGCAGTATGAAGACATCATACGGGTGGAAGATGTTAAACACATTTTGAAAAAGGCAAAAGACACGGCACCAGGGCCCGATGGGGTCAGGTATGGCCACATGAAGGGTTTGAGCGATGCAGACCTGGAGGAGATGACCGACTGCTTTAACCAGAGCATTAGGACAGCATCAGTACCGCAGGATTGGGTGCACAGCTATCTCATCCCTCTCCCAAAACCATTCAAGGATCATTCAAAGCTTAGCGGCTTTAGAATCATCACCCTTCAAAATACATTTGGGAAGGTTCTAGAGAAGATAGGTGCTGTCAAGCTGCAAGAGTTTTTGGATAGGGGGAAGCTTCTTCCAAGAGGCCTGGGGAGCTACAGGCCAGGAAAAGATACCTGGCCAAATGCAGACACTTTTGCCTTTGACGTTTATGAGGAGTCCCAGAGTAGACAGGAAACGATGGCGGCAGCGCTTGATCTCGAGGATGCGTACAATAGAGTTCGCTATGATATTTTGATGACCGCACTGATGGAGAAGGGGGTCAATCCCTGGTTGGTGAACTGGATAGCAGCCGTCCTGCATTCTCGTTGGGTTGCTCTCCGTCTGGGTGCATGGACCTCAGAGCCACATATTTTAACCCCAGGACTGCCACAGGGATCTGCAGTCTCACCGGTGCTCTTTAACATGTATACGAGCAAGATTGCAAACCTAGAAGCACCAGGGGTTGGAAGAATACTAACATTTGCAGATGATATTCTTGCATACAGGCAGGGGAGAGATAGGGAGCAAACAGCCCAGGAGCTACAGGTGACAGTAGACAAAGTGATTGACTGGTGCAATGAAATGAGCGCTGTCATCCACCCGGAAAAGGCGGCTGTTTTGTGGTGCTCTCTGGACAACAAGATTGTGAGAGCTGATGTCCCAAGCCTCGCGATAGATGGTAGAAGCGTCAACAGAGAGAACAAACTGAAGTATCTGGGAATCACGTTTGACAGGAGCCTGTCCTTCAAGTACCATGTGGAGACGGTTGTGACAAGTCTCAAAAGGGACTCAATGCACTTAAAACTATGGCTGCAATGGACACAGAGCAGAGAATGCTTTTCACACTATGCCAGCACTTGATCCTCTCAGCGATTGATTATGGACTAGGACTGCTCACTGTCTCAAAGAGTCAGCTGGTGAAATTAGAGCGCATACAGAATGAAGCTATGCAAGTCATTCTGGGATGCACCAGAGACACCCCAATAGTATGTATGTGTTACATCCTTGGTCTGCCGACTGTTGCTGGTAGGCTCAAGGTGATGCAGGCGAAGGCATACCTCAGAGTAGCTGCAGACACAGATCACCCGTTGCATGAGGCGCTGGACGAAGTTAAGGGTCAGAGACTGATAAGAGGGAAATCATGGATAGCTCAGGCAGAGGATACGATCAGACAGGTGTGCCCCTTTGAGAACATTAGGCGAGGAGAGGAGTGGGTCGCGGAGCAGTCAGACTTGTGCAGAGTTATAATCACATTAAGCTGGGAGTGCAGGGAGTGGCCAGCAGGGGCCACGGAAGTGGAAATCCAGCAACTAATTCAGGATAATGCTCGCTCGGGTGATGTGTTTATCTACACAGATGGGTCGGTGTTGAGAGGTAGGAGAAGTGCATTGGGGTTCTTAGCAAAAGCTAATGGTCGACGTTTGGTGCAGGAGAGCCTGGCATATGATACCACAACACCTAGCTTAAGAATGGAGGTGGAGGCGGTCAGTATAGCCTTCCGGTGGATGGAGAATATGATACATACACACACATCGTTATTGTAACTGATTCAGAAAGCATGCTGAGGAAGGTGAGGATAGGCAAGATTCGGGCAGAGTGGCTTGCTTTGCTTCGGAGGTTACGGGGGCAAGCATCACCTGGATCTTTTCTCCGGGGCATGCAGGTGTGCTGGGGAATGAACAGGCGGACAGATTGGCTGGCTCTGCAAAACTTGGTGGAGTATTGATGCATGACAAGGCAGACGTAGTTGCGGCCTTGTGGGAGCACGTGTACACCTCAGAGGAGCAAATGGATCACCATGGTCTGGCAAGAATGAGACAGCGAGGAGTGACGAGAAGATCTGGCCGACGCTCGACGCTCAGAGGAAAGGCGAGACAGACATATAATCAGATTGCTACTGGTACTATTGGTGTTGGAACTCTTCGCTGGCTGCTGAGGATGGGGACGGATATGGGAATGCCCCGAATGCTGTGATGTTGGTTCCTAAATCAATCAATCAATCGTCAGGTAAATACTGCAGAATTCACACAACACAAACTAAAGCAATGAGATCAATCCTGTAAGCTGAAATATACAACACACATATTCACACAGAAACCTAAATTGTCTAATTTTAAACTATCATAACTTTTTGTTTGCACGAAGTTGGCTTTTGTAAATGAATGGCAATGGCCTCAGCCAGCTTTAACATGCGCCTATTTGGTATGTTAAACAACACACCAAATGCACCGTCTTTATCAACCACATCATCAGTTTCCAAAATATGGTGCCCTGCTGATAACGTGGGCGATTTGTGGTGTGTAGATTTTACCAGGTTACCGGAGTCTTTGTTTATTATTCTGTCGATCCATTTGGGTATGTGTTCTACCAACCTGTTGTTCAACCGTCTGACTGTTCTGCTTTTTGATTTGTCTTCCACCTTAAACTGGCCTTGTCTCGAGTCTGATCCTGACTGATACAAAGTATTATCCACATCAGATCTTTTACAGACATGAGAGCACACCATAAACCATTCAAATAAGCACAGCTACAAAGTCTGTTCAAAAAGCAAAAATACAGCCACATGGAGATTTAATACCTTAATCTCCTTTAAAATGCTCATCTAGGTACTGTACACATTTCTCCTAGCATTCCTGCCATTGTTGATGGATATTTCAAGAAGGTCCTTTTGGGAATAGAGCACAATATACCTATAGTGTTCCGCAAAATGCCTTCTCATAACACAAACTGGGCATTTTCAGCTAGGCCAACAGTTAAAAATTGCCAGAGGCCATGTTGGGAGAGTAGAGAGCGAGATAAACCAAAAGGATACTGTGTTTAGCCAAGAAGTTTGGATCAGATGTGAAGACTGCAACCGGACCTGTGGGTAATGGACAATTGGCAGCTCCATCATGACAGTGCACACGCCCGTTCTCCACATCGGGTTCCTGTGCTTCTACTGTACTGTCAACTGTTGCTGTTCCTCTACTGTACTGTCAACTGTCTTGCTGTTTCTCTACTGTACTGTCAACTGTGTTGCTGTTTCTCTACTGTACTGTCAACTGTCTTGCTGTTCCTCTACTGTACTGTCAACTGTGTTGCTGTTCCTCTACTGTACTGTCAACTGTGTTGCTGTTCCACTACTGTACTGTCAACTGTGTTGCTGTTCCTCTACTGTACTGTCAACTGTGTTGCTGTTCCTCTACTGTACTGTCAACTGTGTTGCTGTTCCTCTACTGTACTGTCAACTGTCTTGCTGTTTCTCTACTGTACTGTCAACTGTCTTGCTGTTTCTCTACTGTACTTTCAACTGTGTTGCTGTTTCTCTACTGTACTGTCAACTGTGTTGCTGTTCCTCTACTGTACTGTCAACTGTCTTGCTGTTCCTGTACTGTACTGTCAACTGTGTTGCTGTTCCTTTACTGTATGGTCAACTGTGTTGCTGTTCCTCTACTGTCCTGTCAACTTCTTGCAGTTATTCACTTACCTGGGTCCCCAGCAAAGCCTTTGTCGGCAGGCGGTCCCTGTGGGCCTGGTTGACCTGCTATGCCCCGTTCTCCGGGTCTCCCAGGTCGACCGGCTGGGCCATCTGGACCAGGCAGACCTTCCTCACCCTGACAAGACAAGGCAAATAAGAAAACATTAAACTCCCTGTCATCAGTCTGTTTAAAAAAATCAACACCCCTTTCATATGCCTGAAGGTGAATTGGACACGTGATTGCTAGACATATTTTTATAAACCAATCACAGGACACGTGTTGCTAGACATATTTTTATAAACCAATCACAGGACACGTGTTGCTAGACATATTTTTATAGACCAATCACAGGACACGTGTTGCTAGACATATTTTTATAAACCAATCACAGGACACGTGTTGCTAGACATAATTTTATAGACCAATCACTGGGCATGTGTTGCTAGACATATTTTTATAAACCAATCACAGGACACGTGTTGCTAGACATATTTTTATAGACCAATCACTGGGCATGTGTTGCTAAACATATTTTTATAAACCAATCACAGGACACGTGTTGCTAGACATATTTTTATAGACCAATCACAGGACACGTGTTGCTAGACATATTTTTATAAACCAATCACAGGACACGTGTTGCTAGACATAATTTTATAGACCAATCACTGGGCATGTGTTGCTAGACATATTTTTATAGACCAATCACTGGGCATGTGTTGCTAGACATATTTTTATAAACAAATCACAGGACACGTGATTGCTAGACATATTTTTATAGACCAATCACTGGGCATGTGTTGCTAGACATATTTTTATAGACCAATCACAGGACACGTGTTGCTAGACATATTTTTATAGACCAATCACAGGACACGTGATTGCTAGACATATTTTTATAGACCAATCACTGGGCACGTGTTGCTAGACATATTTTTATAAACCAATCACAGGACACGTGTTGCTAGACATATTTTTATAGACCAATCACAGGAACGTGTTGCTAGACATATTTTAATAGACCAATCAGCACTCACAGTGTATGAGTCAGTATCACGCCGGCCGCCTTTCCTTCCCACGCCATTTCCTGGTACCCAATTAAGGCTGGGCCAACTTATGAGCCCGGGTCAATTTTAAGGAATCTGATCCACCCCTGTTGAGTTGAGTTATAACTGACAGCACAGCACTCGCAGACATTTCCATACATGATGCGGCCTCATCTTCAACAACCAGCAAACGTCTCAATAATAATGGAACCAGTTGCTACCTGATTATGTCTCCATCTGGCCTTTCCCAAGAGATAATCCACCCCAAAGCGGATCAAACCCCTGACCACTGTATGGCAGGTGAGTGTCTAGCCACAAAGGTCCGCAGCTCCCTCATCAGTTTGTTGGTTACAAAAAAAGACAAATGAAAAAACAGAGAAATTCCCTACCTGGGCTAGGTTACAACAACAAAAAAGACTATTGAACAAGCATAGAAATTCCCTACCTGGGTTAGGTGGTTACAAAAACAGACTTGAACAAGCATAGAAATTCCCTACCTGGACTAGGTGGTTACACACAAAAAAAGACCATTGAACAAGCTTAGAAATTCCCTACCTGGACTAGGTGGTTACAAAAAAGACCATTGAACAAGCTTAGAAATTCCCTACTTGGACTAAGTGGTTACAAAAGAGACCATTGAACAAGCATAGAAAATCCCTACTTGGAATAGGTGGTTACAAAAAAAGACCATTGAACAAGCATAGAAAATCCCTACCTGGAATAGGTGGTTACAAAAAAAGACCATTGAACAAGCATAGAAAATTCTTACATGGGCTAGGTGGTTACAGAAGATTGCTGTAAAACTGAATCATTACTGGAATAGCACAGAAAAGAAGGAATCCAAATCATAGATTGTCTTCCTTTCACCTAAGGAAATCTTCAGAATTGACACCTGGAATGTTAGAGCTATGTATGAAATAGGTAAGACAGCACAAATGCCGGAGGAGAAGAAACATTAAAGCATTGGCATTTTGGGATTATGTGAATTTTCAGGTAGGGAATACGAAAAAAGGGGGTGGGGGGGGGGGATGATGTTCTCAAAATATGGTGAAGGGGGGCACGGGCCAAAAAAAGGTTGAGAACCACTGTGCTAATATCATATTTGATTTCTTCACAAAAGACACTAGTGAATTAAATAATCACGTTTTCCTGTGTAAACACTAACAAAATGGAGAAAACATCAATGACTTGTTTGTCTGTCATATAGAATGCAAGGGGAAATAAAATAAATGCTTACAGAATCTCCCTTTTCTCCTGCCTGGCCTGGACTTCCTGCATTACCCGGTGGTCCCTGAAACAGAAAATAACACAACAATTGTAGGATGAGCATGTCAGTGTGGTGACTCAATCTTCCAATACTGTTATCTAACTCCTAGACGATGCCGTGGATACACACAGCGATATAGTTACTCTCCTTCTAGCCTGGCATGCAGGGATATGAATTAATCACTCTTTATTTACTCTCATACCATCGAGGAATTTATCACTCCTGAAATACAAAATACCAATTACAGAATATTTACAGTCAGTGAAATACACAAAAAGGTTTTACAATATAACCATTGTCACACAAGATTGCACATTTTAAAATGACCTTAGCATCTTGCTTTTGCCATCAAGTCTGCCAGTTGTCAGAGTTCTCAAGTTTATTTCTCCAAAGGACAAGCGTTTTGAGCGACCGATGCTCACACCATTGTGAAAATCCGTGTAAACTGATCTGCTTTCAAACTGCCAGAGTTTGACTTTCAACGTGGTATGTTTGGACTGTCAAACCTAAGCCACGAGCGCTGATACAGTTATACAGAAAGTAACAGTATTCATTTGTCTTGTTCAGTATCCTGTTTAATGTTTTGTTAAGTCACTTCTTTAGCATCCTGTTTAGTGTCCTGTTTGTTATCATGTTTGGTGTCCTACTTATTATCATGTTTGGTGTCCTGTTTGTTATCATGTTTGGTGCCCTACTTATTATCATGTTTGGTGTCCTGTTTAATAATAATATCATGCTTAGTGTGCTGTTTACTATTATGTTTAGTGTCCTGTTTGTTGTCATGTTTGGTGCCTTACTTATTATCATGTTTGGTGTCCTGTTTAATATCATGCTAAGTGTGCTGTTTACTATTGTGTTTAGTGTCCTGTTTGTTGTCATGTTTAGTACTGTGTTTTATGGTTCTTTCGCCCTGCTACTGAGTTGAGGGCGCAGAGTGACACTGTGAGCTATAAATTTTGTGTGTGGTGCTTTTACATATGTCAGCAATTGTTTGCATTGTGAACTGCATGTTCAGAAAAATGGCGGCCAGCTGGTTGCTGAACTAGGTTGCCTTATGCAGTAATGTGTGGCTGCTGATATTTTTCGTGGCCGACTTATGGGTTGCCATTCTGGCAGCAGCATTATGCACAGTATACCTGTGCGGGCTGTTGGTTTGTCGAGACTCTTGACTGTTCCACTTTTCACATAGGGCAGTGAGAAGCATTTTGTGTGATATTCACTAACACAGGAAAGGAGCATAATCGGGCGACCTTTTGCCGTTAAGTTGGAACTGTTACTAACAACTGACTAACTAGTGCTGTGTTTAGTGTCCTTTTACTATCATGTTTTGCACCTAGTTTGGTGTCCTTTTATATCTTATGTACCTCACTAAGCCTTCATCATCCTCTGTTTAGTTGTAGGAGTGGCTGAGATGTTAGTGTCTACCTCAGGCTCACAAGTCACCAGGTTTCTATCCCAGCGTAGGGCCAGGCATTTTTACCAGAAGCATTGGTTTCTAACGATATCACACGCTCTGTGATCTGTTGGGTAGTTAGGATATACACCTAGTCTTCTTGGGTACAGAAGAACAACAGCAGGTCCCATGTGCACGTTGTGATAGTAAATTCCATGACAGTCGGACACTGTAAAGAGTAGGCCATGAGGCTGTGGCCCTGGCAAAATTGTTAGGAAAGAAAACCTACCCACTGTGAATGGAAACCACTAACTTGGATGGAATCTGTCTGGTAAAGATGATACATACACATGCTGAATTTGGACACTGACCTTTGAGGTGCGTAACTACATGTGACATACTCCTGGTGAAAGAAGAATAAGGAAGAAGGCGATCCACCTTTTAGATCTCTGTGGAGCTAAGTCCTAAGTCCTTGCCCATCACATGATAAGAGCTCTGGTCTTTCCCTAACTCGTTTATTTGGATGAATGTATAAAAATATCTGTTCATGTATTCATCCATTACTTATCTAATGAGAAAGCAAATTGGAGAAAAATAGAGGAAAAGAAACAAATACTTACAATAGGACCTGGTGGCCCAGTTTCACCTTGCTCACCAACGTCACCAGAAGGGCCCTAGGGAAACATAAAGGTGATTAGAATTTGCATAATCTTGTCTGTAAGGATAGCAATCTCATTCATACCAAAACCATGCGTGGTGTATGACTGGTTCTATCCTGTGAATCCCAACCGTCACATAATGTGTTGTACTTTTCACATTTGGATTGATGGGTTGTGAATTGGCTGGAAGTTAAGTCTAATGCAACAGGATTGTTAGCATAGTTGCCAGAAAGTTGTGCTGATAATGTTATGGGCCTGCTTTAGTGTGGTGTTTAGTGGTGGTGGTGGTTCCATGGTGATGTTGCTTCCTGTCAAGTACTGTCTAATGGTGGTGGTTCCATGGTAATGTAGCTTCCTGTCAAGTACTGTCTAATGGTGGTGATTCCATGGTAATGTAGCTTCCTGTCAAGTACTGTCTAATGGTGGTGATTCCATGGTGATGTAGCTTCCTGTCAAGTACTGTCTAATGGTGGTGATTCCATGGTGATGTAGCTTCCTGTCAAGTACTGTCTAATGGTGGTGATTCCATGGTAATGTAGCTTCCTGTCAAGTACTGTCTAATGGTGGTGATTCCATGGTAATGTAGCTTCCTGTCAAGTACTGTCTAATGGTGGTGGTTCCATGGTGATGTAGCTTCCTGTCAAGTACTGTCTAATGGTGGTGATTCCATGGTAATGTAGCTTCCTGTCAAGTACTGTCTAATGGTGGTGATTCCATGGTGATGTAGCTTCCTGTCAAGTACTGTCTAATGGTGGTGATTCCATGGTAATGTAGCTTCCTGTCAAGTACTGTCTAATGGTGGTGATTCCATGGTGATGTAGCTTCCTGTCAAGTACTGTCTAATGGTGGTGATTCCATGGTAATGTAGCTTCCTGTCAAGTACTGTCTAATGGTGGTGATTCCATGGTAATGTAGCTTCCTGTCAAGTACTGTCTAATGGTGGTGATTCCATGGTAATGTAGCTTCCTGTCAAGTACTGTCTAATGGTGGTGATTCCATGGTGATGTAGCTTCCTGTCAAGTACTGTCTAATGGTGGTGATTCCATGGTAATGTAGCTTCCTGTCAAGTACTGTCTAATGGTGGTGATTCCATGGTGATGTAGCTTCCTGTCAAGTACTGTTTAATGGTGGTGATTCCATGGTAATGTAGCTTCCTGTCAAGTACTGTCTAATGGTGGTGATTCCACAGTGACGTAGCTTTCTCCAAAGACTGCCTTCCCCTCTCCAAATTCAGAAAACAGCAGTATATTATAAATTCACAGTTTTAAAGAAGCATGATGATCTTTGGAATATTTGCCAGAGTCAGGACTCAAGTTTGTGGATAGGCAGCACTTAAAATAGATGCCCCAAGACTTGGCCAGTTAGAAACTGATTTTGCAAGTTCAGCAGTGTGTCATGTCAGTCAACATGTGCAATCTTACTTCACTATCACAATTATCATAAGAGTCTCCTATTAGGTTTAATATCACATGATCAAATTATTAAGGTATGTGTGCTTTGTCACCCTTCTGCCATTTTCTAATCAAGTTTGCCAGATGTCACAAAATTTCCAGTTTGTCTCTCCTCATAGATGCATTATGATTCAACAACTCAAACGGCAGAAGTAAAAGGAAAATGTCATCCCATGATAGATACTGCTGCTGCGGTGTGAAATGTTAAACCTGCACATATTCTAGTCATGGTTTAATGAGATGGGGTGATCAGTTCACTTCCTCATCAACTTTCCTTACTAGACAATGCTAACAATTGCCTGATACCTATCTTTATGAGGCCGAGTTGACCACAGAGTCATACTGTCAGATATCTTCTTCTTCTTTTGATGCTGAGCCGCCAGCATCTGCAGCCTATCTTGTTCCAGATGTATTGGTCACCCTTTCCTCTGGAGATAACAGAGATGGATCATGCTGCATGGGCAACACATGTTCTCTGATTTAATGCCCAGGCATCGTGCGATAGAAATCTAGCTCTAGTTCCAATTCACATACTTTCGTCTGCAAAGATGGCAAAGTGCCACTTACTGACTTACATACTGTCAGATGGAATAAGCCTGCAAACAAAGCTGAAAGTCTTAAAGCAGTCATATTATCCACACTGCTATATGCTTGTGAAACCTGGACTGTTGACCAGCGACATGCCAGGAAATTAAATCACTTCCACAGTCTGCCTTAGGAAGCTACTGAAGACCAAATGACAAGACAGGATCCCAGACACTGAAGTCCTAGAAAGAGCGTCTATGCCCAGTATCAACACTCTACTAATGAAGAATTAGATTTGCCGTGCTGGTCACTTTACTCGCATGCAGATCACAGGCTCCCTAAACAAATTTTTCATGACGAGCTGCGCTGTGGTAAACGCTCCCAAGGCGGCCAGAGGAAACGCTTTAAAGACACTCGGAAGATATTGCTTAAAGCTTTTGGAATTCATCACAGCACTTGGGAGACTGCTGCCAAAGACCAAAATTTGTGGCGTACATCATTACACAAGGGTGTCATCACTTGTGAAGCAAACAGGACTCCAAGAGCTGTGAACAAAAAGGCTGGACAAAAAAAAACCCACTGCAGGGGATCCTCCTCCTGGAATGTCAATCTTTCTTTGCCCACATTGTCAAAGAACATTAAAAGCCAGAATAGGCCTTACCAGCCATCTTAGAACTCACGGCTCAAGACTTTCAACCCAGTGGATGAAATGAATGGTCATCATCATTCTTGATGGACAAACACCACTGGTCAGAAGAAATAACCCTGCCTCTGCTGGGGTTTGACCCCAGACCACTGTCTTGACAGGCATATGCACTAGCCACTACAGCTTCACATCAGAAACATATACCAGGGGGATTCAAATGAAAACCTTAAAAGTGTGCTAGAAATTACAATAACCATGTCACTGTCTTGTAAATTGTCAATATTGTTTTCAAGGATGTCAAAAGCGTTAGACACATGACATCACGGTGCAGATGAACATGGTGACGTTATAAGGACAGTTTAAAGATGGCAGCCCCACTTTTGACATGCACCAAAGAGGAGCAGCATTCTGTTATCCGTTTTTTTATCAGTGAAGGGATGAAACCTATAGAAATCCATCGGTGAATGAAGGTCCTGTACGGTGATGCATGCCTGTCAGTCCAGCAAGTTTATGAGTGGAGTAGGAAGTTTCTAAACGGCGTGACTTCTGTGACAGGCTTTTCGGTCTGATGAAGAGGTAGAGCATGTTCTGTATGAGTGGTTACACATGGAACCATGAGAATTTTTTTCTACAGGAATCCAAGCACTTTAGTCGCTGGAGGATTTATCACAGTGGTGACTACATCGAAAAATGATACATGTATTCTTTACTTTTTAAGAATATATTCACCACCAAAAAAAAACATTTAAGGTTTTCATTTAAGGCCCCATTGTATGATTAATACAAGTTAACATCATTAAAAAAACAGTTACATTTCAAAGTTTCACCCACCTTGGGACCCTCAAGGCCAGATTGACCCGGGCTACCAGGGTCGCCATCTTCGCCAGATGGACCTGGGGGTCCTCTAGGTCCAGGAAAGCCACGCTCTCCCTGTCATTCATAAATGAGAGGAGTGTACAAGATGACTAAATTACATTCAACATTTGTCTTCATGCTATTTCAACAATCTTTTTCTCTCTCTTTCAGTCTATATTTGTCCCCTTTTTCTCTTCTTATGCCACTTCTCTCCCTCTCACATCATCCCCTCTTCACTAACATCTTCCCTAATTCTCTCCATCAGTCACTTCTCTTTCTTTCATATGCCATCACCTCCTCTTTGTTCCCATTCCTCTCTGTCACTTCTCAGTCACTCGTCTCCCTCTCGTATTCCACCACCCATCTTTGCTCCCACCCTCCCTCTTTCTCTCTGTCAGTCACTTATCTCCTTCTCTTACATCATCCACCCCACTTTGTTCCACCTTCCCTCTTTCTTTCCATCAGTCATTTCTCTCCCTCTTGCCATTATCTCTCCTTCAATGCTTTCTTCTCCCTCTCCTTCTATCTCTATTCCTCCCTCATTCTACCCCATCACTCCACCTCTCTCTCCATGTCACTTCTCTCCCTCTCTCTTACCATTATCCCTCCTTCTCTGCCTTCTTTCCCCTCTCCTTCTATCTCTATTCCTCCCCCGTTCTACCCCATCACTCCACCTCTCTCTCCATGTCACTTCTCTCTTACCATTATCTCTCCTTCACTGCCTTCTTCCCCCTCTCCTTCTATCTCTATTCCTCCATCACTCCACCTCTCTCTCTATGTCACTTCTCTCCCTCTCTCTTACCATTATCCCTCCTTCTTCCCCCTCTCTTTCTATCTCTGTTCCTCCCTCATTCTACCCCATCACTCCACCTCTCTCTCCATGTCACTTCTCTCCCTCTCTCTTACCATTACCCCTCCTTCACTGCCTTTTTCTCCCTCTCCTTCTATCTCTATTCCTCTCTCGTTCTACCCCATCACTCCACCTCTCTCTCCATATCACTTCTCTCCCTCTCTTACCATTATCCTTCCTTCACTGCCTTCTTCTCCCTCTCCTTCTATCTCTATTCCTCTCTCGTTCTACCCCATCACTCCACCTCTCTCCATATCACTTCTCTCCCTCTCTCTTACCATTACCCCTCCTTCACTGCCTTTTTCTCCCTCTCCTTCTATCTCTATTCCTCTCTCATTCTACCCCATCACTCCACCTCTCTCTCCATGTCACTTCTCTCCCTCTCTCTTACCATTATCCCTCCTTCACTGCCTTCTTCTCCCTCTCCTTCACTGCCTTCTTCCCCCTCTCCTTCTATCCCTATTCCCCCCTCGTTCTACCCCATCACTCCACCTCTCTCTCTATGTCACTTCTCTCCCTCTCTCTTACCACATTATCCCTCCTTCACTGCCTTCTTCTCCCTCTCCTTCTATCCCTATTCCTCCCCTTTTCTACATCCTCTATCCACTCAATGACCCTCTACTTACTGTGACGAAACGGATAAAGATCGACAGATCTCTTCATAATACCCCTTTGAAGGGAGTGCGATGCGTTGGTCTCCCTTGAATTAATATCAATTAATAGGGGATTCCCCATCGAAAAATAGTGCGGGGCGGAGCTATTCTAGTTATTTATAGAAATCTAGAATGTTCCCTCAAGTGCGTACGTGGTAGAGATCTCTAAGTTCACTAGTGCTACATGCAGCACGAGGTGGGGGAACTTATCGTGACTCTGGTTTTCTTCATGTATCATGAAAGTCACGCGGCCCGTGTAGGCGAGTGGAAGGCGCACTGACTTTGTCGTGGGCAGTCGCCCACCAAACCTCAGCGTAGACAGATCGCAGCCAAACAGGCTGATGTAATTTTGATGTCAATATTCGCGGCCAGTGCGGACATCTACAGTCAAGGGTTGTGATTCTTCAATCACAGGTTAGTTGAGTACTTATTCTATGATTTAATTGTTGTCGTAATGCCGTGCTGATTCCCGGAATGAATTAATTGCCGTCGTAAAATTGAGTTGTCGCGTAGCGTTATCCGTTACAGTTGGCGGTTTGCATTTTTAAGTAGGCTTTATCGATCAGCAATGTAATGTGTTACCTGACGGAACAAGCCGTGTTCCACCGCGAGTGATGTGTAAATAAAATAGGCCGAACGATGTGCTTTACAGTGTGCAGCAGTTACGGGTTTGGTTTATTCATTACGCAGGCAAGGCGACAGTTTGTCCGTCATGACATCAACATGCTAGACGCTGTAAATGATAAGGTATAGCTTATTATTAGAAATGTGTAATGTGCTTCGTGACATTAGAAAGGTAACGTACTTGTTCTATCAGTGAGGGTGATTTTTCGAGGAATCAAGGTGAAATCAGCAGTGGTGTATTTGCTGTGTGCAGATAGCAGTGTTATTCCGCGTAAGCCGAATGGCGTTGCATCGGTAGGATAACAATTGATAAGAAGTATTCAGGATACTCTTGTTACTGCTTGTTGTCATGTCCGTCCGCTAGGATGACCGTGCGTGTTCCATCTTACGGTTGTCTAGGCAGCGGGAGGTAGGCCGGTACCCCCAACCCGATCAGTAATAGGTCCAACCCAATGCCATCGTGCATGTCCGATGGATGAACATACCCGATCGAGGGTGATGCGGCGCTCCCTAATTCGAGGCCGAGGTGTCTAGATAGATCGAGGTTTGAACCTAACCGTTTCTGTCTCTAATATTCTACTCTTCTGGAACCCTGACTCGGTTCATGGAGTACTTGGAGTACTGCCGTGAAGTAGTAGTATAGGAGGGGCATAACCCCTCCCAAAAAGGTGGAGCCAGAGTTTGGTAGTGGAGTCTAGAGGTTTGCTACATTGGATGACGTGACTTAAGTCGTCACGGGACAAGGTACACGAGACCCACAGTAGCTGTGGGAAAGTGTAGTGGTGGATGGCCACCACAGCTGTGCTCGACCGGCACAGGTATGACTGACCTGAAAGATAGTCAGTGAATACAAGGGCAACTCAGGATCTGGGGCAGGGATCTCAGACCTGACACTATGGCTGTGATATGATTTTGCTATTTAAGTGTAACAAGTCATGAGTTCTCCTTAGTTAATGCTATAGTAATGAATTATCAGGAGTATAATTCATTATGGACATATAGTTATTAATGTGTGTAATTCATCAGTCCATGGGTGAAGGGATTGATGAATTGATGAGTCTGTCAGGAAGGAGAGGTCCGGCTGGACACCTTCTCGATACAGTAATCCCTACACTGAAAGGAAAGTAAGTGTATATGTTGATTGAGGATGGAAGATGAAACCGGATTGGACTGGCACCAGGCGAAGGATGCTTGACAGAGTCATACAGTCGACTCTGGTGCTAGGGGTTATATGTAGCCCAGAAGTTTTACTTGACTGAACAGGTGTGCTATTGCTTTTTCTACCATCATTATGCCTATATATTATAGTAACTAAGTAAGTCTATGATGTGATGATTTCATACTCATGTTGGTAGACATGAGGAATGTCTGAGTGGCAGGTGACAGGGTGGAGATGCTGGTAGTCTTTGTTGTAGTTGAGTACTCACACCAACCTCTCCGTGTTTCAGGATCTGTTATTACTATACAGTAGAAGATTCAAGAGCTGCACCATGAGCTCTATGGGCCCACTCATTCCAGTGCCTATCCAGAAGTTGATTGAGGCCATACTGGGAGTGGTTGTCTGAGTCTGCGAGATCAATGTTGGAAGGAGCTGAGTGCTGAATAAGTCGGTAGGTCTAGGTTAGGACCTCCGTCAAGAGTCCGACGAGTGTCATCCGATCCTGAGAGGATCCAACACTGAAACGTCTGGTGATTCAAGCCAGTGAAGCACTGGTGACATTCAGTCTCTGTGTAAACCTTGGTAATTGCCAGGTAGTGACCTTTCAAGTTGTGCAGAGTGATCATTGTTACCGGTCACCATGACCTGTGTTATATGCTTCTGGCCCGGCTGGGTTATGGGACACCATGTATCAGTTGATGCTTACATAGTGTTTTTACATTGGTTACCTTTATGAAGCCAACCTGTGGTCCAGTGAACTAGGACATTGATTACAACATGGGTGGAAACACCAGAGTGAAATGTTTAAGGTAGGGAGCTACCTCATGCCAACGTTATGAACTGTTGACAATGTTTGTGACGGTAGGGAGCTACCTCATGCCAACGTGATGAACTGTTGACAGTGTATGCTAGGTTGTGATTACTACCCATGGATCAGGGTAGTTACATGATACTGTGTGAAAATCTATTGTCCAAGGACATGGAACTAAGGTGAAGTGTTTAGTCACCTGATAGACTTTACCAGTGACATTGTGTGTTCGTGTGGAGCAACCGCTTATTATGTAAGTGACATATCAGTGTGTGGGTCACTGATGAGATAGAAGAGTGACCTGGCTCTTGTGTATTTTGAGACGGTGCTACATGTATTTTTTCTGCAAGTGGGAGACCGCTAATGTTCTAGGGTCGGCCCAGACTTCATCAGGAGTGGGACGAGGGAAATAGTACGACAGCAAGGAAGGATCCTTGTTCAGCAGTGCAGTGTCAGTCAGGCAGTGGTACTGCGCTTGATCAGCCCTTGCTTGGTTCTCTGGGTGAAGAGGGAACTTTGGAGAGGCAGCAGACCTTGGAGTTCCAGTCCACTGGAGGAGCCTGGGTGAGTCGCTACCACGACTGGACAACCGCACGGGCTCTCGTCCGCCTCCATGATGAATACTCATCTGCGTCTTTGATCTTGTACATAGTTCTTCTAGTCTGGCTTTCAGCCATCCTTCTCTGTGTTGTGGTTGACGTAGTTCAGAATTAAATTTTTGTTCTCTTAGCTATGACTTTGTGCAGTGATATGACTGGTGTCTGGTCCGAGCCCCCTTGGGGTTTGGAACCCTAGGTGAGGGAGGGAAGGTTAAGCTGTCCCGGCTTGTGTGGGGCCTGGTAGATGTAGAGTGCTATTGAGGTGGTTGGAGCAAAGGCAGGGGATAGTATCTATCGTGGCAAACCAGTCCAAGCCCCGGCGGTCTTGTCACAAGATAGAGTGGGGGCTCGTCCGGGATCTTCTCTTTGTTCTGACATCTCGTAGGAATAGGTTATAGTGTCATCTGTCCTATACCTATTATCTACTTGACGAGTAGGGCTACTGAAACCTTTCTCTTCGACGTGGACAGACATTTAGTTAAGTTAGTATAGATACATAGTTACAGTGTGGGTTGGAGTACAGTTCGCATTGTGATTGGGTATAGCATATCTATACTGATACTAAGTTATACTAAGCATGGCTACTCGTACTTTAGATTTAGCTAAGGTGCGGGCATCTGCAACTGAGATGGGATTGGAAGGTGAGGAATTCAAAGCCTATGTAATGGAAGTAGAGAGAGACTTCAGAGCAGAAGAGAGGGAGCGAAGAAAGTCAGAAATTGAGCTTGAAGCTCGAAAGGTAGCACTTGAAGAGCAAAAGTTGGTGGCAGACCAACAGGCACAAAAACTGGCAGCTGACCTAGAGTCTAAGAAATTAGATGCTAGGAAGTTGGAAATGGAACATGAGTTCCGTATGAAGCAACTTGAGGTAGAGGCTAAATTGGTTGGTGAGTCTGAGGGAGCAGTAGGTGGAGTAGCTTTACCTAGCTCATCAGTAGCCAGCAGACCAGCTTACCATGCTATGAAATGGCCGTTTCCACCATTTGAACCGGACCAAGAGAAGATAGATCAATTCTTAGAGAAGTTCGAGGCAATGTGTAAAGCTATGGGTTTAGAGCCTGAGCGTTGGAATCTTAAGCTTTCACAAGGACTCCGTGGCACCGCGTACGAAGTGTATGCGCGTCTTCCCCCAGGGATGGAAAATGATTATCCAACCCTGAAATCGGCTCTTTTGAAAAGATTCGAAATGACAGCCCATGCTTACAGGCGGAGGTTCAGAACTTCCAAGAGAGAACCAGGTGAGATGTTCTCGGCCTATAGTGTGAGGTTGAACTCATACCTGTTGAAGTGGATGGCCTTGGCCAATTTCAAAGAGGATTATGAGAGTCTGAGAGAGTTGATGGTGGTGGATCAAATGAAAATGCAGATGTCCAAGCCTTTAAGGAATTTCTTAGGGGAAAATGGGGCGGAAAGGCTAGACATAGTAAATAAGTTAGCTGAAAGGTATGTGGAAGTCTATGGTGAGACTGGGGATTCCAGTCAGACTGATTCACAGAAAAGGCAGAAGGGGCTTGATCAGAAGCCCAAGACCAAAGGTCCCAAAGAATCATCCAATGTAGCAGATCCTGTGGTAAAAGACTCTGGTAAGAAACCCGATAAGCAAAGCCCTCCCGCCTCCCCAAAACGGAAGTGGAGTAAGAGGTGGTGTAAGCACTGTAAGTCTCCTTCCCATAATACTGTAGATTGTCTGAGGAAGCCAAAGGACTTGCACTTTGCATGTCTCGCCTCTACTAGAGGTAGACCTAGCGAGACCACACCTAAGGGTCGGGAGAAACCAAAGTCTGAGAAATCACCTGCGATCGAAACGATAGAGGTGAATGGGAAGCAGGTGGAATGTCTATACGATACAGGATTGCAGTTTGAAGCTGTAATCTCATCCCACCTTGTGAGCCCAGGGCAGCTCACCGGCGAGACAAGAGAATTTCAGCTGGCCATGAGGAGCTCCGTAGCTATGGACGTGCCGATTGCTCGGATTGACATTCGGTGCAGGTATGTTACGGGTAGCATCCAGGCGGCTGTGCTGCCTGATCCTATTTACCCTTTGATCCTCGGTCGTCCGCATGTATTCCTGGGGGACCCCAGGGAACATTGTCTAGTGAGCGCTAGGCAGGCCAGGGCTAAGGATGGAGAAAGGCAGTGTGGTAAGGAAATAGACCATTCTCTTGCGAGGTTAGTGAGCAGTGCTCAAAGTAGGGACCCAACTTTGCGTCCTTACTTACTGGAGGTGTCCCAAAGTGCTGTCCCGCCAACTCCGGGTCAGTTCTATGTAGAAAACCGGTTGCTTTATCGTAGAGCCGGGCAAGGGGATAGCCAGTACGGTCAGATGGTAGTCCCTACTGACTACAGATCCCGCTTGATACATAGAGTGCATACCTTATCCTTAACCGGACATAAGGATGTGGGGACAACAGTCCAGTGTCTTTCCAGCCACTACCACTGGCCTGGAATGACAGGCGACGTGCGGAGATATATCCGGTCGTGCCCAACGTGTTGTCTGGCAGCACCAAAGCACAAGACCAAAAACGGTTTATCTCTGCAGATTGGAGATAGGGTTCTCGCGCTTCTCCCAATCGAGGGGGCGGAATTCGAACTCGGATGGCAGGGCCCTTTTCCTGTGGAGCGGATAATGTCCCGATCCACGTATGAGGTGAAGGTCCGCGGGGAATTGCGTAAGTTCCATTGTACTCTCCTTCAGAATTTGGAGAGGTCCGAGGTAGTTTCTCCACAAGGTAGTGCGACTACCATCGCGCTAGATTCGGTTCTGGGTCCAGACGAGGGCGAGGAAGACTCAGTCCTACGCAGTACATCCTGTGGGGAGGGTCTGCGGTCTCCTGAGCGTTCAACCGTAGATAGGGCGAACGGGCTCCGTCGGGAAGAGGCCCATGGTGTTAAGCACACTGGGAATCGAGGTCGGACAGGCGATGTCACAACTGGCACGACGGGATCGTCGGGTGACTCGATACGCCGACAGGCCCACTGTCCTTACTCGCGGGAGAGAAGGCAGGAGCAAGGGTACTCCAGACGAACCTGGAGTAAGCGACCATTCATTTCGGTTGACATCCGCGAACAGTCCACGAAGGTGATGCCTAGTCGGGATAGGAAATATCCTATTGTCGGAAGGGACGAACGAACCTTCAGTAAAGTAACCGATGGCCTGCAACAGGTGGATGCGGAACAGTCCAGTGTAGACCGATCCTGTAAGCCAATCACCAGGCCGTTACGTTTCGGGCCTAATCGCTGGAGATAACGTATGTTTGAGGCGGTGGTTGGTGACTCAGCATCCATACCATTCTGGTGGATCTCCGCAGGGAAAGTGAATGTTATGGAACGTCTTTTCCTGGGAATCCAATCTTGATAGAGTAGAGGTTCAGAGTTCAGACCGATCTTTGTCTAGTGAGTTCGACCGGGTCGACCATCTTAAGTGGGGGCCTATGTGACGAAACGGATAAAGATCGACAGATCTCTTCATAATACCCCTTTGAAGGGAGTGCGATGCGTTGGTCTCCCTTGAATTAATATCAATTAATAGGGGATTCCCCATCGAAAAATAGTGCGGGGCGGAGCTATTCTAGTTATTTATAGAAATCTAGAATGTTCCCTCAAGTGCGTACGTGGTAGAGATCTCTAAGTTCACTAGTGCTACATGCAGCACGAGGTGGGGGAACTTATCGTGACTCTGGTTTTCTTCATGTATCATGAAAGTCACGCGGCCCGTGTAGGCGAGTGGAAGGCGCACTGACTTTGTCGTGGGCAGTCGCCCACCAAACCTCAGCGTAGACAGATCGCAGCCAAACAGGCTGATGTAATTTTGATGTCAATATTCGCGGCCAGTGCGGACATCTACAGTCAAGGGTTGTGATTCTTCAATCACAGGTTAGTTGAGTACTTATTCTATGATTTAATTGTTGTCGTAATGCCGTGCTGATTCCCGGAATGAATTAATTGCCGTCGTAAAATTGAGTTGTCGCGTAGCGTTATCCGTTACAGTTGGCGGTTTGCATTTTTAAGTAGGCTTTATCGATCAGCAATGTAATGTGTTACCTGACGGAACAAGCCGTGTTCCACCACGAGTGATGTGTAAATAAAATAGGCCGAACGATGTGCTTTACAGTGTGTAGCAGTTACGGGTTTGGTTTATTCATTACGCAGGCAAGGCGACAGTTTGTCCGTCATGACATCAACATGCTAGACGCTGTAAATGATAAGGTATAGCTTATTATTAGAAATGTGTAATGTGCTTCGTGACATTAGAAAGGTAACGTACTTGTTCTATCAGTGAGGGTGATTTTTCGAGGAATCAAGGTGAAATCAGCAGTGGTGTATTTGCTGTGTGCAGATAGCAGTGTTATTCCGCGTAAGCCGAATGGCGTTGCATCGGTAGGATAACAATTGATAAGAAGTATTCAGGATACTCTTGTTACTGCTTGTTGTCATGTCCGTCCGCTAGGATGACCGTGCGTGTTCCATCTTACGGTTGTCTAGGCAGCGGGAGGTAGGCCGGTACCCCCAACCCGATCAGTAATAGGTCCAACCCAATGCCATCGTGCATGTCCGATGGATGAACATACCCGATCGAGGGTGATGCGGCGCTCCCTAATTCGAGGCCGAGGTGTCTAGATAGATCGAGGTTTGAACCTAACCGTTTCTGTCTCTAATATTCTACTCTTCTGGACCCCTGACTCGGTTCATGGAGTACTTGGAGTACTGCCGTGAAGTAGTAGTATAGGAGGGGCATAACCCCTCCCAAAAAGGTGGAGCCAGAGTTTGGTAGTGGAGTCTAGAGGTTTGCTACATTGGATGACGTGACTTAAGTCGTCACGGGACAAGGTACACGAGACCCACAGTAGCTGTGGGAAAGTGTAGTGGTGGATGGCCACCACAGCTGTGCTCGACCGGCACAGGTATGACTGACCTGAAAGATAGTCAGTGAATACAAGGGCAACTCAGGATCTGGGGCAGGGATCTCAGACCTGACACTATGGCTGTGATATGATTTTGCTATTTAAGTGTAACAAGTCATGAGTTCTCCTTAGTTAATGCTATAGTAATGAATTATCAGGAGTATAATTCATTATGGACATATAGTTATTAATGTGTGTAATTCATCAGTCCATGGGTGAAGGGATTGATGAATTGATGAGTCTGTCAGGAAGGAGAGGTCCGGCTGGACACCTTCTCGATACAGTAATCCCTACACTGAAAGGAAAGTAAGTGTATATGTTGATTGAGGATGGAAGATGAAACCGGATTGGACTGGCACCAGGCGAAGGATGCTTGACAGAGTCATACAGTCGACTCTGGTGCTAGGGGTTATATGTAGCCCAGAAGTTTTACTTGACTGAACAGGTGTGCTATTGCTTTTTCTACCATCATTATGCCTATATATTATAGTAACTAAGTAAGTCTATGATGTGATGATTTCATACTCATGTTGGTAGACATGAGGAATGTCTGAGTGGCAGGTGACAGGGTGGAGATGCTGGTAGTCTTTGTTGTAGTTGAGTACTCACACCAACCTCTCCGTGTTTCAGGATCTGTTATTACTATACAGTAGAAGATTCAAGAGCTGCACCATGAGCTCTATGGGCCCACTCATTCCAGTGCCTATCCAGAAGTTGATTGAGGCCATACTGGGAGTGGTTGTCTGAGTCTGCGAGATCAATGTTGGAAGGAGCTGAGTGCTGAATAAGTCGGTAGGTCTAGGTTAGGACCTCCGTCAAGAGTCCGACGAGTGTCATCCGATCCTGAGAGGATCCAACACTGAAACGTCTGGTGATTCAAGCCAGTGAAGCACTGGTGACATTCAGTCTCTGTGTAAACCTTGGTAATTGCCAGGTAGTGACCTTTCAAGTTGTGCAGAGTGATCATTGTTACCGGTCACCATGACCTGTGTTATATGCTTCTGGCCCGGCTGGGTTATGGGACACCATGTATCAGTTGATGCTTACATAGTGTTTTTACATTGGTTACCTTTATGAAGCCAACCTGTGGTCCAGTGAACTAGGACATTGATTACAACATGGGTGGAAACACCAGAGTGAAATGTTTAAGGTAGGGAGCTACCTCATGCCAACGTTATGAACTGTTGACAATGTTTGTGACGGTAGGGAGCTACCTCATGCCAACGTGATGAACTGTTGACAGTGTATGCTAGGTTGTGATTACTACCCATGGATCAGGGTAGTTACATGATACTGTGTGAAAATCTATTGTCCAAGGACATGGAACTAAGGTGAAGTGTTTAGTCACCTGATAGACTTTACCAGTGACATTGTGTGTTCGTGTGGAGCAACCGCTTATTATGTAAGTGACATATCAGTGTGTGGGTCACTGATGAGATAGAAGAGTGACCTGGCTCTTGTGTATTTTGAGACGGTGCTACATGTATTTTTTCTGCAAGTGGGAGACCGCTAATGTTCTAGGGTCGGCCCAGACTTCATCAGGAGTGGGACGAGGGAAATAGTACGACAGCAAGGAAGGATCCTTGTTCAGCAGTGCAGTGTCAGTCAGGCAGTGGTACTGCGCTTGATCAGCCCTTGCTTGGTTCTCTGGGTGAAGAGGGAACTTTGGAGAGGCAGCAGACCTTGGAGTTCCAGTCCACTGGAGGAGCCTGGGTGAGTCGCTACCACGACTGGACAACCGCACGGGCTCTCGTCCGCCTCCATGATGAATACTCATCTGCGTCTTTGATCTTGTACATAGTTCTTCTAGTCTGGCTTTCAGCCATCCTTCTCTGTGTTGTGGTTGACGTAGTTCAGAATTAAATTTTTGTTCTCTTAGCTATGACTTTGTGCAGTGATATGACTGGTGTCTGGTCCGAGCCCCCTTGGGGTTTGGAACCCTAGGTGAGGGAGGGAAGGTTAAGCTGTCCCGGCTTGTGTGGGGCCTGGTAGATGTAGAGTGCTATTGAGGTGGTTGGAGCAAAGGCAGGGGATAGTATCTATCGTGGCAAACCAGTCCAAGCCCCGGCGGTCTTGTCACACTTACAGGATAGCCTTCCCTGCCATGAGGACCCGTCTCTCCCGTAATTCCAGCAACTCCATCAACCCCTGGCTCCCCTGGGGTTCCTTGTTGTCCAGGATTTCCCTGAAACCCAGGTGGACCTTTAGGTCCAGTTGACCCCGGGTGACCAGGTTCTCCCTGTTATGGTGGAAACACAATAATTTGTTAGCTATTTAATTATAATATGAATCATTATATGTTATTCTTATATTATTCTGTCTTTTTTCTCTGCCTTACTTTGTTATTCCTTTCAACATCAGATGAGAGACAGAACAAAGCCATTATGTGGGCTATATACTAAGAAATGTTCATTACATCCACTATTCCATCTTTTATGGGGGTCTTCCCATGCTCAGTTTCCACTCTAAGTGACAATGTTGTTTGGGGCCTGCTGCTTTGGTGTAGTTTTGTTACATGACTGAGCCACTAAATTCACTGTCATTTGATAAAATTCAATGCCGACTCTGTAACTGCTTGTCTTCATATGTCATCACTTCTGACCTTGTCTCTTATTTTCATATTCAGCATTTTTTTTACAGACAATTAATCTATTTTGTTATATTTTTTCTTTCCTCGTTGGCTGTCAATGTCCAATATTATTGATCGTGTACATTACAAGTATTTGATACAATAATTGCGTACAAATGAAGGTGAAAACATGAGCAAACGCATGTGCCTGATATATGAAGCCCATAATCAGGCACTCTCATGATGTTTATACTTCACCTCGATACTGCAAGGTACAAGAGGAACATGATGAGATGAGATGAGATGAGACAAACTTATAAACAAATAGAAATTTCATTAGTATAGAATTTATATAGAATATAAAATTATTAACAAACAGCTATTTCTTTAGTATAGAATGAATATAGAAAGGAATCTTATCAACATATGGCAATTTTTAAAGTATAGAATGAATATAGAAAATCTTATCAACATTCCATGATTTCTTTAGCATAGAAAGAATAAAGAAAACAATCTTATTAAGTTACAGTGATTTCTTTACTGTAAAAAAAAAGTAAACTAAATCTACGTACCTCAGGACCAGTGAGACCTTGAAGTCCTCTTTCTCCTGTTGACCCTACATCTCCAGGAGGACCTCTTTGTCCTGGAGGTCCTGGCTGTCCTTCTTTCCCGGGGGACCCCTATTAACACAGATCAATTATAGAAACTGTTACATTGTTTCACAGGTAAATATTTCCTGTTAATACATGGAGATTTGTAATCGATGTCCTTGCTGTTCTATTTGACCTTCGCAGTCTGCTTTTACCTGGTTTTCTACCTTTCCTTCCCAGACAATTCCCACAGGTGTTAGTTAGGTGACAGATTATCCTCACAGCACATCACACTATTGAGTCCATAAGTGCTTGAATCCACTCCTCAGTATCTTCCTCATAGTGCAGAATCTGACACAAGTTCAGTGTTGATTGACTATAAATCTCTAGCCTTCCTGTTGAGGACTCTTCTCTGCCTTCTCCCCTTTTGACTTGATGGTCATTGGGGTGTGAAGTCTTAGGCCTTCACATATTCTAGGCCATAGCATAATGAGATGGGTTGGCCACTTCCCTTCCACGCCACATTTCCTTTCCAGAAAACTCTTAAAATTATCCAGGACCCATATTTATGAGGCTGGGTCAACTGAAGACCGACCCTGATGGGAAAAAACCATCCTGCTATAGCTGGATATTAAACCCTGACCACTGGTTTTGGATCCACATACAGTTTAGAAAAAATATGTCCTCACCTGAGGATTAGACCTGAACTGTTGTGATGGAAAGACAATAAACTGCTTATCGAGCTACTATAGAATGCACCCTCACATTTACAGAAAGAAACAGTGTTTAAGACTCCATAAGTGTCAGGATTTACAGTATAGTGGAGTACATTGTGTCATATTTAAGACTCCATGTGTCAGGATTTACAGTGTGATGGAGTACACTGTATCATTCTACCAAACACCTGCAAAAATCTATTGAAAATTTCAGTTTCATAATTCATTGTGTTGTTTCATTACTTCTTTGAAGTTCTTCTTCTTCTGTTCCTCTTTAAAGGGAAGTGCATCACTCCTAGTTACACACCTCAAAGGTCAGGGCATCACGACTTTGTCATGTAAGCTTTGCTTCCTCTAGACCAGTGGTTATCAACCTTTTTTGGCCCATGCACACCTTCACCATGAGTTCAGAATGCCATTCCCCCCCCCCCCCTTTCGTATTTCCTCCCTATAAATCCCCCTCCCCCCTTACACAGTATACGTAAAAATGGAAGCTAAATTTACTAAGACATACTAGAACAAGTCTAGACGTCTACATAAAATACAATTTCTTGGTCTACTTACGTTATAAAACGAATATCAGAAGGGTGAGAAGTACAGAACCATAAAGTATGGAGAAAAAAACAATATCAAGTAATCGGTTCTTGAATTAACGCGATCTTGAAATAATCTTATCCCTCCCCCCCTACCCCCCGGAAACCCTAAAATTCCATAATATAAGGTGCTTATAAGGTGGATATAAGGTGCTTGCCCCATAATTTTATAGACCAATCAGCATTTGAGGAGTGATGGGTAAACATCATCATCATCATCATGTGCCATGCTGATAAGCGTGGGAGGTCATGTTTTGCCATTTCACACGATCACCAGAGTCGTGAATCAGCTCTGTGTTCTTGTCTCGACCATACCACGTGGCCAAGCCATCTAGATATTTACTTCTCTGCCTTCCCCTTATTCTTTTCCCCTCAATCTTGCCAGTTGTCACCAAGTTCTCCAATTTATTTCACGCCATCAAAATTTATGCAATTGATTTATTTGGTTGTTTCGGGATTTGAAATTTAAATATTGAGCACAACCTACCACCGGCAACGCTGATCGCATTCTGGTATGAACCTAAGGCCTATCCACGTATTGCATATAATATTCCATATTGACGTGGATAGGCCTTAGGTTCATACCAGAATGCAATCAGCGTTGCCAGTGGTGGGTTGTGCTCAATATTTAAATATGCAATTGTGTTAATTGTATTAACAAAGTAATGATAGAAATAATCATGAACTGACTATTATATTAGACAAGAAGCCATGGTAAATTAGTAGCTAGCACACTTGCCTGCTGGCCTGGTAGTCAAATGTTCGAATCCCCATCAGGGTCAGAATTTGTTTAAAATTGGCCTGGGCTTGCAAGTTTAACTAAAATGGGCACCAGGACATACTCTGGGAAGACATAGCGGCTGGCAAGATATAGACCACATGACCCATTGAGTGCCACTTGGTCTATTAAAATACTGGATTAGCACCATACATTATTACCTCCTATGGACAACAATTCCTTTCAAATTAATTTCCGTAATGTGACAGATTTGGTCACACAATTATTAATCTGGGATTGGGATGGGCCCTAATTATAACTTCACTAATAGGGTAGTGCGTTCAAAATACAGCTGCATGCGATTTGGCAGCAGACCACCTTCCGTTGTTTATTTTACTCAAAACAGGATGGGTGCCAGTCATTCAGAAAGTAATGGCAAACTATTGAACGTAAACTTGCCAAGAAATCATGAACAGCCAAAAAATGCTGGGGTTGACTGCGACATGCTGTAAAGGATATGCAACACAGGGATAATAAAAAAATGACCTGACCATATACATACCCAATACACCTCACAGCGTAGAAAAGATGTCCTTTACTTGTACTTATTATAAAAGAAAGCTATGATATAATGTATACTCACTCTGTCTCCTTGGGGTCCCTGAGCTCCCTGCTGTCCTACACCACCAGGCTGCCCTGGGGGTCCCATCTCTCCTGCGGGTCCATCAGATCCAACTGGGCCCTGTGCAGAACAAATCTGTGTCAGTACCGTGCTTCATGAAGAATTTTCTCGGCAATTTAGTTTTATCAATCGAAGTGAGGAGAATAATTCTTAAGAGCTATACTGAGCCATTACTGATGTGTGGAAGTGAATCATGGACAATTAGCATACAAGAGAGGAATTATGTGGAAGCTGCAGAGATGTGGTTTTATAGAAGAATGGTGAGAACATAGTGGAGATATAGAAAGACTAATGAAGACATCTTGAAAGTTAACTCACAAAGAGAACTGGAGAACAGAAGAAGACACTCATGTTGGACTGATAGTGCATGGTTCGGAGATATAGATAGACTAATGAAGACATCTTGAAAGTTAACTCACAAAGAGAACTGGAGAACAGAGGAAGACACTCATGTTGGACTGATAGTGCATGGTTCGGAGATATAGAAAGACTAATGAAGACATCTTGAAAGTTAACTCACAAAGAGAACTGCAGAACAGAAGAAGACACTCATGTTGGACTAATAGTGCATTGTTCGGAGATATAGAAAGACTAATGAAGACATCTTGAAAGTTAACTCACAAAGAGAACTGGAGAACAGAAGAAGACACTCATGTTGGACTGATAGTGCATGGTTCCATTGCCTTGCTACTGGCTTAAGTGAATGGAGTGACACTGTGAGTGTGGATTTCATGTGCAGTGCTTTTACATCTGTCCACGGTTGTTTGTATAATGTATAATGAACTGCATGTTCAGAAAAATGGCAGCCAGCCGGTTGCTGAACTACCTGGGGTTGCTTTATGCAGTAATGTCTAGTGACTACTGCTTCCATCGATGATGAACTAGTTTTCATGGCGGACTTTTATGTTGGCATTCTGACTCATTAGTTGGAGTAAGCATCCATGTTAGACATTGGCAGCATAATGTCTTATGAATGTATACTTGTGCAGACTGTTGGTTTGTCGAGACTCCTGTCTGTTCCACTTTTCACATGGGGCAGTGAGAACCATTTTGTGTGATAATCACTCGCACAGGAACAGATCATGATGTGGCAGCACTTTGCCATGAAGTTGGAACCACGACTAACTAACTAGAAGACAGTCTACATTCTTTGGGAATGTCAGGGAAGTCGACAGCTGGAGTATGTCGTCACAATGGGAATGTAGGAGGGGAAGAGAGGCAGGAGGAGGCCAAGAGAGAAGATGCTGGATAGTTTGACATCATGGCATGGAGGAACTTCGGTATCAGAAATTTCCAGCACAAGAGACAGAAGTCTGTGGCCAGACATGACCACCAACTCCACATGGCAAGGACTATATGAAGATGTGTACTTTGATTTGCTATATGATATACAGAATTGAGTTACATCGAATCAAGAACCAACATCAAGCACTCGGGACATTCCCATATGTGCTCTGTCCTCATCTTCAAAAGCCAGCGAAGAGTCCCAGTACAAATAGTACTAGCTGGAGTCTGTTTATGTGTCCATCTGACCTTTCTGATGTGTCCATTTGACCTTTCTGATGTGTCCTTCGTCTATTATTATGTGTCGGTTTTCTTAAATTACCAAGCTTATTCTAATAATACACACATTATGAGTTGGTTTTGTTAAATTACCAAGCTTATTCTAAGAAGATACATATTATGTGTTGGTTTTGCGAAATTACCAAGTATATTCAAATAATACATACATCATGTGTTGGTTTTATTACATTAGCAATCTTATTCCAATAGCTGAGTCCAGGTAGCCTTCTGGAAATCCATTCCTAGACCCACATATGATAATGTCATCTTTGACAACAATGGACAGACAACATATATTATACTCACTGCGGGTCCAGGGGGCCCACTAGCCCCATCTGGTCCAACTAGACCTGGAGGGCCCTGAAAAATCATTTTTAAAAGATTCATGACTTATAGTTGGAGAATATCTGATGTTACAAAGTATAATATTTTCAATTAGCACAAAAATTGTGGCATTTAGCATAATATACAGAACAATTGTGGCAGTAATAAGAACTCCACTGAGACAGCATAGTAACCTAAGGTGATCTGTGATTTACTACAGCATTGTACCAACAGATAGTGGAATGATTTGCTGGTGAAATATTCCACAGGTGGAGTACTCTACAAGTACTTCTTCTCTTCCTCCATTTACCTCAGAGAAGTGTTGGGAGATGTAAAGATCCTTAATGCACTCTTTTTAAATGTTCTCTGTAAGTTGTTATTCATTTCTCTATGGCTGTTCTTGATACCAGGACTCCATCTATTTTATGTGGTCTTCCCTTTGCTCTGAATCCATTATTTCTTCAATGTGGCTCTTTGTGGCAGATGGTACCAAGGCATCCTTGTTAGGTGGCTAAACCATTTAATCTATTGTTCTTTAATGAAGTGCACGACTAGTTTCAGACCTAATCATCATCTAATTTTCTTAATCCTAATTCTATCTCTATAATTCTAGCTCTTCTGGGGAATCTCATTTCTGTTATGATTTTGGACTCATTTGTTGCAGTAAGTATCCATGTTAGACATCTGTAGCATAATGTCGGCCAAGAAATAGTTCTGATGTGATTGTCTTTAGTATTTACAGGTATCTTTCTATAGGACAGAAGTGGTACTACTTGTCCCTGTACTAAATTCTACAAATGGAACATTCCACAGGTGGAGTACTCTACACATGGAACATTCTACAGGTGGAGTATAGAAAAATGTGAACATGGTAAAAGAGGAGCAGTTTAAAGTTTAAGTGATCCACATATGGAGAACTAGAGTATTGAATCCCAATTACTGATATGTACAAACGTTAACAAGGAATTACAGATCATTAATGTTTAACCATTTTAATAATTTAACAACTTAACCATTCAAAAGGCAATTGATAATATTTTTAATCTTAAATGACGGATTAGCAACATTAATAATCATGAATTAACAAAATTATAAACCACTAATTATAAATTACTGATGAGTTAACAATTCTATAAACATAATTACTATTTATAAATTAGTGAAAGGTAAAATGACTTCTTTGAATTCATCATCATCATCAGGGTGTATAGTCAAGAACATCTAATTATGTCAGTCAACAGTCCCTCTTTCTCAAGAGCCTTTGCCTTCACCTCAATGACTTTTCATATCTGTGCAATGCAGCAATTTTTGTAGGTGTCGTCTTTTTTCTTGTCGGATGATGTCCTCTGGTGTTGTCAACTGAAGACCTCCATTATCTTCTCAGAATAAGCATTAAATAAGCTTAGTGATACTAAATATCCTTGTCCCTCTTAATTTCTCATTAGCACTTGTCTTGACAGTATAAATAAAATTATAAACCATAAATTATTGAAAGGTAAAATTATTAACCATAAATTTATGAAATGTAAATATTATAAACTATAAATTAATCATTTTTAAACACATTTAAGTAGGTCATGTACTTACACCTTCTCCATTTTTTATAAACGATAAATTAATACAATTGTTTAAACACATTTAAGTGGGTCATGTACTTACACCTTCTCCGTTGTTTCCAGGAGGCCCGGGTCGACCAACCTCTCCCTGTTTTTGAAAACACAACCAGGTTGTTAAATGATTCTCTGTATTGTGTTCATCATGAATTTAAAGAGTTATGAAAAAAAATATTTGAGAGTGGAGACAAATGCAGGAAAAGAATGTGAGAAAATGTAATGAGCGAACAGACAAGTTGAGTGAGTCCAGACAACAGCAAGTGGCTCAGACAGGTACCTGGCTTCTCATGTCATTCCAATATGTTTCAGTTATTTCTTTGTTGGTGCTCGCTCGCTTTGAACTCAAGCGTAGTCCATACACATGCTGCTACTTCTAGTAGCACTGGACTGGTTTTTGTGTGTGGATTAGCTTTCCCTATTACCAGTGTCCCTCACCGTCAGGTGAACCCATTCCGACTTCAGAGGTACTTGTAATTTCCGCCCAAAGTCAAGGATGAGAAGTCAACATTTGAGTCCAACTGACCGATGTAGGGGTGGAACTCCTTACCTCAACATCAGCACACGGGATGTTGAACAATGAGCGTTCTTACCCATTAAGCCATGTTGACCTTCTTTCAGCTTTTCTTATACAGGTCATACAGATTATTAGAAGTCAGCGTGATCTTGGGGCTTTATGTGGTTGTGCTTCAACTATGCGCCGGCGCAATTCGTAATCCCGCATAATACCACGGTCGAAACACATTTAATGGTATGAGTGCCGGTCGTTCAGAAAGCAATGGCAAACTACTGAACATAAACTCGCCCAGGAATCACAAACAGCCAAATAATATTGGGGTTGACTGATGCGCCCTGTATATGCTATGCAAGTGACTAACTGAAACTTCTGGCGTGCTGACATCAAGATAGTGTTCATTTCCTACACCGGTCAATTGGACTTTAACACTGTCTTCTTGTTCAGAGAGCAATGGCAAACTACTGAACGTAAAATTACCTAGTATATCAACCTAGGGTTTGGGTTGGTCACAATGTCCTGCAAAGAACCTGCACCATTTTATAGATTATCATGCTCAAACTCTTTCAGGTCCAGAAATGTCACACACAAATCCTCTTTTTCCAAGGCACAATTCTATAAAAGGGAACATATATTTGGTATTGAAGGAAAACTAACAGACAGATAATTGCCACTGGGTTAGCCAGAGTTCTTACTATGCTCTGACCAATCATAAAGTATAAGAACATACATGATGTGATGTTTGGGAAGCACTGGAAAGAACCCATTTCCAAGGGAAGAAATACTTGATGTTTTTTACTGTTTGTGTATGTCCTCCATTATTTGTGATCATGTTTATGTACAGCAGATTGCTTGTTTTTTAATTCATGTTGCCCCTTATATTCACTGCTTTTCCAAAGCTATATCCCTGCTTATGTGCATTCTGTTAGCTCTTTAAGTTCCAGAATTGTTCACAACAGGTGTCCACTGCGGGAAGCAACAGCTATAGAAGCATCTTGAGTGCCTGACTTTCAAAGAGGATTAATACATAATCAATACAACACTGAAGAAGCAAGATTTTTAAAACATTCTTTGACCAATGTCAATGTAGAACTTCATGAAAACTTGGGAAGATAATGTTGTGATTTCCCTTTGCCTTCCACAAAGGTGTAAGCCTTTTGTAGCAATTTCCAACTGCCAGGACAAGTGAGTGCTCAGTTTTGTTCAGTTGCAAAGATGTCCCCTTATACCTGTGGATAACCGGTCTCCATAAGAGACGAATGAAAGCAGAACAATATGTACAACTATAAATAAGAAAGAGACAAATGATGTTCTTTGATCACACAACGAGAAAAGAGCATTGGAAATCAGCATTAGCAAAGGCAGACCAAAAGAAATGATGCTGGATGGCCTGAGAAAGTGGCATGGAGGAATATCATCAAGACAATTGATTCAGAACACCAAGGACCATCATCATCTCATCTTGTTTCTCTAGTACCTTGTGGTGTCAAGGTGAAGCATAAACAGCAGTTTATAGGCTTCATATATCGAGAGGACCATGATCTGTGGAAATACTTTAATGCCGGTGCCATTTGATGATTGTGACCAAATGTAAAGAGTAAGAGAACACATTACGTGACGGCATTGATGCAATGAGAGCCAGATTTAGCATCACACACTGCTAGTGAATAAAAGAATTACAATTCAAACAGATGAACAAACATGAATAAACTACAGGAAACAAACTATTGCTAGTGACACTTACAATTGCACCAGGCTCTCCACGAGGGCCTCTCTCACCATCAATACCTTCCAGGCCTTTAGGACCAGCATCTCCTGGGACACCAGGCAAGCCACGGTTGCCAGGTATACCCTGAGTAGATAGACAATCATTTATTTTATTAGCAGATTATACTGTTAGTATTTACCACAAAGTGAAAAAGTGGAGGGGAAGTGTTCAAAAGGAAGAGACTGCATGAGTACACCATGAAGACACAGTTCAGTATCTGTTTGAGACTTACTACATCTGACTGTCAGTGACACAATGGATGCTCTGGAGTTAGTTATGGATATTGTGATAGTTACTAACAGTGTAAAAGAAAAGGTGTGTGTAGTGAGAACAAGACAAAATGACATGGCAGTGAGCTAAATGGTACATCCCATTGACAATACATACAAGGGTCAGTCAGAAAATAATGCACCACATGTTTTTTTTTTCTCAGTGAATAATAAAGACAGAAACATAAAATCCAGCATACTTCAACTGTGGAATATCTCTATTGTTTCTATTAAACTGCGCCATATTTGGATAATTAGAACAGCTACAGTAATCCATTAAAATGGCGTGAGTGTGAACAACATGCATTATAAACAGTAAACTGTAATAGAATTTCTGGTTGTGGAAAAGGAAACTGCGGTAAACATTCATGGATATTTGTGTGCGTGTATATGGAAGTTGTGCAGTTGATAGGAGCACCGTCAGTGGCAGGGCTCAAAGAGTTAAAGCTTCAGAAAGTGTAGGGACAGAGCTGTGAGGTGATGAGGGTGTATTTCATGAAGTTAAGAAATGGCTATGTGATCAGGAAAACACCTGGTACAATCAAGACATACATACACCTGTTTCACGCTGGCGAAAACCATACAGGTTTATGGGGATTATGTAGACAAATAGTATGTGTAGTGGAAATTCTATATTGTTCGTAAATTTCATTCATTTTTAACAAATAGTTTCCGAAAAATATGTAAGGTGCATATTAATTTCTGACTGTTCTTCATATGGTCTATGAAAAATCAGATTGTTATTAAAGTAGGACCATAATTTGCATGACTCAGTAGCTCACAATGGTAATGTAATCAGTGTTATGTCAGCAACAAGTTGCTGCTTCCTTCTGTCCCAGTTATACCTTTTAGTTTGAGGATAAGAAAATAATCTGTCTGGACAAGCACTTTGGGTGGGCTGAAAATAAGGTGGTATTCATTGCCTCTGCTCCTCAACTGCTTGTGGGTTCTGTCCCTCCACTGCTTGCGGGGTCTGCCACTTGTTCTGTTTCTCAGTGGTAAAGCTGTTAGTAGTATGCTGTTTAATTTAGTCTTGTTGCATGACCAAACCATCTTCTCGCTGTCTTCTGATTTTTTAAGGGTGCTCGCTCACTTTGAACTTAAATGTAGTCCATACACTTCTAATGCACAATTGATTTTTGTGTATGAATTAGCTTTCCCTATTACCAGTGTCCCTCACCATCAGACAAACCCACTCCGACGTCTGAGATAGATTTCTGAAAAAACCCGTCTGAGATAGATTTCTTATAAAACCCATTGCTTTCTGTGTTATCATTTCTGTTTCTCTCTCTTTATGTCATGTGAAATATTTTTTGCGGCATTCCATCTCTGCCTTTATCTCTTGATTTATTGTCTAGTTCTGGAACTGCTAATATAATGCCTGCAGGACAACAATGCTCTTGTTTTATCTATTGACATCTGTTTGTTCTGTAATTTGAGTACAGTCTGGTCAATAACCTGTTGAAGCTTACGTGTGCCTGAACTTTCTTAGACAATACTCTGATAACAGCTTGTGAAACCGAATCAACTCGAGAGTAATTTTAGTTGGGAAAAATGCCTGCCACTATGAATCAACATCTTGGCACTTGAGACACAACACCCATACACGTTCTGTCTCTCTCGGCAAATGTAGACATGGAGGAATGCTGACTGTTCCCCCAGCGTAGTGATTATGAATGCGTCTATGTTGTCCCCACCTATATGATCAATCCTATAGTGATGCCAAAAGACAAGTCGTAGTTGGATTTATTCATCAACCTCTGTCTCAGCCTATAGCAACCTGTCATATATGATGCATATTATGTCCTATAGGAGTGGAGGAATGCTGACTGTTCCCCCAGCGTAGTGATTATAAATGCATCTATGTTGTCCCCACCTATATGATCAATCCTACAGTGATGCCAAAAGACAAGTCGTAGTTGGATTTATTCATCAACCTCTGTCTCAGCCTATAGCAACCTGTCATATATGATGCATATTATGTCCTATAGGAGTGGAGGGATACTTACTGTTCCCCGAGCGTAGTGATTATAAATGCATCTATGTTGTCCCCACCTATATGATCAATATTATAGTGATGCCAAAAGACAAGTCGTAGTTGGATTTATTCATCAACCTCTGTCTCAGCCTGTAGCAACCTGTCATATATGATGCATATTATATATCCTATAGGAGGTCAGCATGGCCGAATGGATAAGAACACTTAAGTAGGGGTGACTATTTCTGACGATCAGAAACCTTCTGCCATGCTTGTTCTGCAGCAGTTTTTATCACTAACAGAATATAGAGTGGCACATGGGCTGGTGAACAAAGTACACGTACATAAAGCATGTACGTAAACCCCGTAAACCTAAAATGCTGGTGCACAAAGTACACGTAAATAAAGCATGAATCTTACCCTTCCTCCTTGTAAACCTAAAGTGCTGGTGCACAAAGTACATGTAAATAAAGCATGCATCTTATCCTTTCTCCTTGTAAACCTAAAGTGCTGGTGCACAAAGTACATGTACATAAAGCATGAATCTTACCCTTTCTCTCTGTAAACCTTAAGTGCTGATGAACAAAGTACATGTAAATAAAGCATGCATCTTACCCTTTCTCCCTGTAAACCTTAAGTGTTGGTACACAAAGTACATGTACATAAAGCATGAATCTTACCCTTTCTCCTTGTAAACCTTAAGTGTTGGTACACAAAGTACATGTACATAAAGCATGAATCTTACCCTTTCTCCTTGTAAACCTTAAGTGTTGGTACACAAGGTACATGTACATAAAGCATGAATCTTACCCTTTCTCCCTGTAAACCTAAAGTGCTGGTGCACAAAGTACATGTAAATAAAGCATGAATCTTACCCTTTCTCCCTGTAAACCTTAAGTGTTGGTACACAAGGTACATGTACATAAAGCATGAATCTTACCCTTTCTCCCTGTAAACCTTAAGTGTTGGTACACAAGGTATACATACATAAAGCATGAATCTCACCCTTTCTCCCTGTTAACCTAAAGTGCTGGTGCACAAAGTACATGTAAATAAAGCATGAATCTTACCCTTTCTCCCTGTAAACCTTAAGTGTTGGTACACAAGGTACATGTACATAAAGCATGAATCTTACCCTTTCTCCCTGTAAACCTTAAGTGTTGGTACACAAGGTATACATACATAAAGCATGAATCTCACCCTTTTTCCCTGTAAACCTTAAGTGTTGGTACACAAGGTACACGTACATAAAGCATGAATCTTACCCTTTCTCCCTGTTAACCTAAAGTGCTGATGAACAAAGTACATGTAAATAAAGACTGCATCTTACCCTTTCTCCCTGTAAACCTTAAGTGTTGGTACACAAAGTACATGTACATAAAGCATGAATCTTACCCTTTCTCCTTGTAAACCTTAAGTGTTGGTACACAAAGTACATGTACATAAAGCATGAATCTTACCCTTTCTCCTTGTAAACCTAAAGTGCTGGTGCACAAAGTACACGTAAATAAAGCATGAATCTTACCCTTTCTCCCTGTAAACCTTGTGAACCTGGGGGTCCTGGAGCACCACGCTCACCCTTAAGGAAACAATAAGTACATTTAATTACTGATGGAATGTTCGCATATCATTAACATTTCAATGTTTAGAAAGATGCAAACAAAAATATTTATTTGGTTAAAACTGGCATGGTAAAAGTGGAGTATGGTAAAGGTGAGTATGGTAAAAGGTGGAGTATGGTAAAGCTGGAGCATGGTAAAAGATGGAGTATGGTAAAAGTGGAGTATAGTAAAAGTGGAGAATAGTAAAAGTGAAGTATGGTAAAAGTGGAGTATGGTGAAAGTGGAGTATGGTACAAGTGGAGTATGGTAAAAGTGGAGAATGGTAAAAGTGAAGTATGGTAAAAGTGGAGTATGGTAAAAGTGGAGTATGGTGAAAGTGGAGTGTGGTACAAGTGGAGTATGGTAAAAAGTGGAGAATGGTAAAGGTGGAGTATGGTGAAAGTGGAGTATGGTAAAAGTGGAGTATGGTCAAAATGGAGATTATTATTATCTATTATCATTTCATGATACTCTGTCCATGCTATTACTCTGTCCCTCTCTCATTTCTATCACCTAGGCAACAGCCACCAGTCACTCCATTCACCATTTTGTTACCGACTTTGGCACTGTAACAATGAATTACAGATAATTAATTTTGTAACCATTTGATACTCACTGATAATAAACAAAACCTAGTCAAAAATCGTTGATGAAACATATAAGATCCATCTATCGTTAGGCATACTACAAGATCTATCAGCTGACATATGCTTAAAGAGCTCCAATATTGCAAATCGATCATTTATCATTATAATTTATCATTGTAATTTATCATTGTGATTTATAATGGTAATTTATCATTGTGATTTATTGTCATTTATCATTATCATTGTAATTTATCATCGTAATTTATCATTGCAATTTATCACTGTACTTTATCAGCAACTTACCCTATTTCCGGCAGGACCCAGCGAACCTGGCCGACCTTGATCACCTACAGCACCTGGGGATCCTTTCTCACCTGACGCACCTTTGTAGCCAGTTAAACCAGCTTCTCCCTATAGAAGATAGAAAAGTCCTGATATTATCGTGAATCTGTGTGAAGTGAACCAATGAAGAGACAAACTAAGGAAGTGGATGTAAACTGCACACAGACTCACTTGTGTGATTCAGTAATAACGCTGCTGGTTGAGAATCAGCTTGAAGACTGTGAGTTTAAGCTGATTATTTCAGTTAAAAAAGCTAGTTCCATATCCCATTCAGGACAGTGCAGTCCTGCATTTTTTATTTTTGTGATTTCTTGGCAAGTTTAAGTTCAGTAGTTTGCCATTGTTTTCTGAACGACCAGAACTCACACCATTGTATGAAAACCATTACAAGGCGGTCTGCTTCCAGATTACCCGCAGCTATGTTTCGAGCCCGGTATGCGGGATTATGAACTGCGTTCGCAACTCATTCGCCACAGCACCACATTCCAGTAGCAATTTGATTCAGAGTTCTTGTAGCTTTTCCTCTACATTCCGAGTATTGTTCAGACCCTCCGCTCACTCCCTTCTGAGCCAGTCCTTCCAGATATGGATACCCCATCTGTTCAGCAGTGCTCTCCACCAGAATCCAGAGAGTCTTCTTCACATCACAATTATCATAAAGTAGCTCTCCACCAGAGAAGCAGCAGCAACTGGTCCATCAATATGTTCATTGGCCTGGGCAGAAAATCCATATCTCTGTCCCATCGCATGATGCTAGCCATTCCACCCGGAACATGCCAGTTTGTACTTTTTGAAGCAAACTCTTAACTAATTCAGTGCCAAACAAAAATTAGGTTTGGACCACACAAGGTACACATTCAAATGAACAAATATTATAATGAAAATTTCTGTTCTCTGAGCATTGAAATTGCGGAAAATGCCACAAAATAAAACAAATAACACGATGATGTATGGCGATGTATATTATCTTTCTCTCCAATTGGGAGGTCACATTTGGCGATATATTATCCTTCGGTGCTGAATTAGTTAAGTCTGTTAACATATCCGGCTGTGTTGCCTTCCAATCGTCGGAAGGCTGCCATTGCAGCCTCAACCTCCATTCTCATGCTAGATGTTGTAGTGTATAAATATGAATCTGATCACTGGTTCAGGAGACCCATGAAACATTATTTCTCTTGTGTGTGTGTGCAAGTATGTGAGAAATTTACATACAGGAAAGCCCGATGAGCAGGGACTTTGTTGTTGTTGTTCTTCTTCTTCTGCATTCATCCGGAATATTTTTTGGATGTAATTGCTTTGAGCCTGTTTACAGCAAAGCTGTAATGTTTGCGTCCTTCGGCCGACACATCCGACTTCTGCGAGCATTTATGGACCGGGTTAACTTTCCCAGGTGGGACTTTGTTTTACATAGCATAATATAACATAGTTAGCTGCAGATCCTTTACATGATGTAGCAGTCAACCCCAGCATTTTCTGGCAGTTTGTGATTTCTTGGAAAGCTTAAATTCAGTAGTTTGCCATTGCTTTCTGAACCATAGGCACTCATACCATTGCATGAAAACCAACGCAAGGTAGTCTGCTGCCAAATCGCCCACAGCTGCGTTTTGAAAACAGTATTTGGGATTATGAATTGTGTCTTAAGCTCATCACCCCAGAGCCAGTAATATAAGATAGCATAACATCATTTAGTACATATGTGAACTTGATAACTGAGAAAGGAGATCCCTGAATCATTGACATTTAAAATAAAATATTGACTTAACAAGCCATAATTCTTCTGCACTACATAGTGTAACAGTTGCTGTACTTTCATAATAACCTATAACCTAGTACATGTCCGTGCTTCCACTTCACGCCGCTATAAGCAGTAGGTAGGAACACGTTTCCACTGTGTGTGGTTCCAGGACACTACCGTGTGTGGTTCAAGGACACTTACCGGAGAGCCCTTAGCACCTGCCTCGCCAGGCGATCCCCCGAGACCAACAGGACCTCTAGAACCTGGGAAGCCAGGACTACCTGGAGGACCTGCGTCGCCCTGAAATAAGACACTGGTGCTGTCAACAATAGGACTGTACAGAAATTATTTATTATAATAAATTTTATGTAAATAATTTATTAAGTTTTGAATACATAATTGTTTACTAATTTCCAAAAATAATTTATTAACTAAGTTTCGTATAAATAATTTATTAACTAATTTGTATAAATAATTTAAGAACTTAATTTTGTATAATTAATTCATTAACTGTGTTTAAATAAGTTATCAGCTAAATTTGTCATAAATAATTTATTAACTAAGTTTTGTATAAATAACTGATTAAAATATTTGCATAAAAAATTTATTAGCTAAGTTTTGCATAACAATTTATTAAGTAAACTTTACAAAAATAATTTATATAAGCTAAATTTTGAATAAACTATTTCTTAATAATTATTAATTAATCATTTAATCATTAGTAGTCATATTTTATGTGTGAATTATACATAAAGATTTTGAAAGGGATGTGCATGCATGTGTGTGCAAACGTGTGTGTGTGTGTGTGTGTGTGTGCGCGCGCGCGTGTGTGTGTGTGTTGTGAGCACAAGCACACATACACACACCCATCTACACACTGGTATTTAAAGAAATTTTACAATGAGAATAAAGTTAAAGGTACAAATGCTACACTGAGGATAAATATTGAAATACAGATACTATCTTGAACATAATGACTGAGATGCTAATGCTACACTGAACATAAATATTGAAATACAAATACTAAACTGAGTGTAAAGATTGAGATACAAATGCTACATTGAGCATGCAGATTGAGATACAAATGCTACCTTGAGCATAAAGATTGAGATACAAATGCTACAATGAGCATAAAGATTGAAATACACATGCTAGATTGAGCATAAAGATTGACATACAAATGCTACACTGAGCATACAGATTGAGATACAAATGCTACATAGAGCAAAAAGATTGAGGTACAAATGCTGTATTGAGCATAAAGATTGAGATACAAATGCTATATTCAGCATACAGATTGAGATACAAATGCTACATTGAGCATAAAGATTGAGATACAAATGCTACATTGAGCATAAAGATTGAAATACAACTGCTACATTGAGCATAAAGATTGAGATAGAAATGCTACATTGAGCATAAAGATTGAGATACAAATGCTACAATGAGCATAAAGATTAAGATACACATGCTAGATTGAGCATAAAGATTGACATACAAATGCTACACTGAGCATACAGATTGAGATACAAATGCTACATAGAGCAAAAAGATTGAGATACAAATGCTGTATTGAGCATAAAGATTGAAATACAAATGCTATATTCAGCATACAGATTGAGATACAAATGCTACATTGAGCATAAAGATTGAGCATAAAGAATGAGATACAAATGCTACATTGAGCATAAAGATTGAAATACAAATGTTACATTGAGCATAAAGATTGAGATATAAATGCTGCACAGAGCATAGTGATTGAGATACAAATGCTAGATTGAGTATAAAGATTGCATACAAGTGCTAGACTGAGTATCAAGGTTGAGATATAAGGGCTACATTGAGCATAAAGATTACATACAAATGCTACATTGAACACAAAGCTTGAATCAAGTGCTACATTGAACACAAAGATTGCACACAAGTGCTACATTGAGCATAAAGATTACACTCAAATGTTACATTGAGCATAAAGATTGAATACAAATGCTACATTGAGCATAAAGAATCATAAAGACTGAGTTACTTACTGGTGCCCCCTGCTCGCCAGGTGGTCCAGTCTGACCTGGTTCCCCGTTGATGCCCACTTCTCCGGTCTGCCCAGCGATGCCGTTCTCACCACGAGCTCCCTGTGGACCAATGGATCCCTTGGCACCGGCAGCACCCGCCTCACCTTTGGGACCTGGCTGTCCAGGTATGCCTGGGGGTCCAGTGGGGCCATTGGGACCTGGAGGTCCAGCTGGACCTGGCATGCCATCAACACCACGCAGACCCTGAATGAAAATTTACATAGCAATAAGAATGACATAAATAAAGATCTAAAAAGCTGGTCAGTCTCATCATCTCATCATGTTCATCTCATCATGCTGGGCAGTTATCAAATCAAATGAGCTTTTTAACAGATTCAGTGCCAGACAAAGAGTAGGTTTGGACCAAATAAAACATAATACAAACATCCGCATCTATGGCTTATGGGGTTAGTGAATGCAGTTTCTCAATTCCCTGATGGACAGGGTCGAGGGTTCTACTTCACAATCACTGCATGTAACTTTAATATGTGTTTATAATGTTATCTTTGTTCCTATTAATGTTATCATAGGGCCTGTTTACAATTGTTATAAGTTTTCCTTAATCACAAAGATTCTCAAAGTTTTGTTCATCTTGGCTCCACTTTCAGAAAGCAGATAAATTGAATTGTTCACTGATAAGAAATGCATGAATAAATAAAGCAAACGTCTTAATAGATTCATGAATGTGTGTGGCTAGATGTAGTGAATTCATTAATGGCTATTTGTGATTGTCTATGCAATTGTACATCTGTAGATTGTCATAGCTTTCTGAATGGCCCAAGCTCATATCATTGTGAAAATCAAAGCAAAGCGATCAGCTCTCAAATAACAAAATAACCAGCAGCTGACTTCAAACCTGGTAAGCAGAATTCACTACACCTAGCCACACACATTCATGCTTTATTATTCATGCATTTCTTATCAGTGAACAATTCACATTATCTGCCTTCTGAAAGAAGCCCAGATGAATAAAACTTTGAGGATCCTTGTGATTAAGAAAAACTTATAACAATGGTAAACAGGCCCTAGGATAACATTATTAGGAACAAAGGTAACATTATAAACACATATCACAGTTAGTTGCATGTCCTTTACAGGACATCACAATCAACCCCAGCATTTTGTGCCTGTTTGTAATTTCCTAGGCAATATTAGTTTCAATAATTTGCCAAGCATTTGGAACAACCGCCACTCATATCATCGAAATCAATGCAGGGAAATTTGCTTCCAAATCATCTGCAGCTGATTTCAAACTCTCGACCCAGTGTGTCGGGGAATTATAAAATGTGTTTACTACTACTAGACTACAGCAACTGCATAAATGACTATAGATAACATAAACGATTATAGATAGCATAAATGATTATAGATAACATAAATGATTATAGATAACATAAACGATTATAGATAACATAAACGATTATAGATAACATAAACGATTATAGATAACATAAATGATTATAGATAACATAAACGATTATAGATAACATAAATGATTATAGATAACATAAATGATTATAGATAACATAAACGATTATAGATAACATAAACGATTATAGATAACATAAATGATTATAGATAACATAAATGATTATAGATAACATAAAATGATTATAGATAACATAAATGATTATAAATAACATAAATAATTATAGATAACATAAACGATTATAGATAACATAAATGATTATAGATAACATAAATGATTATAGATAACATAAATGATTATAGATAACATAAACGATTATAGATAACATAAACTATTATAGATAACATAAACAATTATAGATAACATAAACGATTATAGATAACATAAATGATTATAGATAACATAAATGATTATAGATAACTATTTAAAAAGGGAGATCAGCATGGCATAATGGATAAGAGTGTTCATTCTTAAACATCTGGTGTGCTGATGCTAAGGTAAGGGGTTCAATTTCTACACTGGTCAGTTGGACTAAAATGTTGACTTCTTGTACTTGAATTGGGGATGTAAATTACAAGTATACCTCTGAAACTGAGTGGGTTTGCCTGATGGCGAGGGGCACTGGTAATAGGGAAAGCTAATCCACATGCAAAAATTAGTCCAGCACACCAGTAGTTATAACATGTGTATGGGCTATGCTTGAGTTCACAGAGAGTGAGAGAGAAAAAAAATTATTTTTTTTAATGTCAAGAATGCAGTTACGTGTGTTCAAATATTTAACACTTACTCCAGATCCAGCAGATCCATCTTCTCCTCGCTCGCCTGGAGGTCCTCTTGCTCCCTGAGGACCATCAGGACCTTGTGGTCCAGGAGGACCTGCAGGACCCTGAATTGAAACATAAATAGATTTATTAGTACCTGTAATTATCAGGGCCGATATATGAAAATTTTGGGACACGTTATGAGAGAAAATAAACTAGAGAACTTGGTAACAACTGGCAAGATTGAGGGAAAAGGAACAAGGGGAAGGCACAGAAGTCTTTTTATTATGGTATATGCTCCAAAAGTTCCATTTATCTTTTCATTACAGAATATGCCCAATAAATTCAATTTATCTTTTCACTGTGGTACAAGTATATAACCCATACATTTCATTTATCTTTTCATTGTGGTAAATAACCCATACATTTCATGTATCTTTTCATTGTGGTATATAACCCATACATTTCATGTATCTTTTCATTGTGGTATATAACCCATACATTTCATGTATCTTTTCATTGTGGTATGTAACCCATACATTTCATTTATCTTGTCATTGTGGTATATAACCCATACATTTCATGTATCTTTTCATTGTGGTATGTAACCCATACATTTCATTTATCTTGTCATTCTAGTTTTGTTCAGCGATCTTGAACACCTACAGCTCTCATTCCTCTCAAAATCCACGGATCCACCGTCACCAATTTCTTCAACATTTCATTCCTCATTGTCCAGTATTTGTATCCATGCAGAAAAAACAGGCCACAATATTTTAATAAGTGGATTTTTGTACTTGTGTGATATGTCTGTTTATCCTTATATTGCTTATTCATGGGAGGAGGGATGGAACCAACAACAACAACAAAATCACAAGTGAATCGTCTGACTAAACATGCAATGAACAATCACACATGACAAGTTTGTACAAAGGAAGAATATATAAATATTTATTTATAATCAGATTCGCTGGGCTGGTCACTTGACTCACATGCCGGATCACAGGCTCCCTAAACCAATTTTTTACGGCAAGCTGTGTTGTGGTAAATGCTCCTAAGGCGGTCAGAGGAAACGCTTTAAAGACACTCTGAAGATCTCACTAAAAGCTTTTGAAATTCATCACGATACATGGGAGACTGCTGCCAAAGGCCAAAATTTGTGGCGTACACCATTACACAATGATGCAGTCACTTGTGAAGCAAACAGAATTGCAACTGTGAAAAAAAGGCTGGTCAGAAAAACCACTGCAGGAGATCCTCCTCCTGGAACGTCAAGCATTCTTTGCCCACATTGTCAAAGAACATTTCGAGCCAAAATAGGCCTTACCAGCCATCTTAGAACTCATGGCTTCATACTTTCAACTCCACTGGATGAAATGAATGGTCATCATCATTCTTGATGGACAAACAACAACAAAGGAAGAATAGTCAATGATGAACTCTTGCAAATATCACTACATGGCATTGGACCAAGCATCTCTGAATCAGCAATAAAACCAACAGCAACAAAAATAATAGCATAACAAACAAGGATAACATTTTCAACTTGTCTTCATGACAATAACATAGGTTTTATGGTGATAGCCAACCTCGCTGATGTGTACTTCAATGAGTAAACTATTGACAGACATGACAGGTTGGAAAATAACATCAAGAGATGGACAAATACCAATTTGACAGAATGTATGGTCAGGTCGAGAGACAGTGTTGGAGATCCATTGCAGCCAATCTTCATTGTGAAGACGTCACCTGATTGATTGATCATACAGAGAGTCATCACACCTACTAGAGTTGAAGTGGCTCTACTATCCAGGTCATGCTTGTAAATGTGGAAATGAAAGGGGCAATAATTATTCCCAGGGAGAACACTGAAATGGCGCAAGGGAGATGTGATACTTTCTGTAAATGATTGTCTGTTGGATGAGGAAACACAATTCAATGAATACACGCAGCTATAATTAATGGAACCCAGAATCTAAATCAGCACTAGCATGAAGGATCATAATAGAATGTAAAGAAGGCGTAATCAACTGGCCACTGAAACTGTTTGTAACCATATTATCTGATATTTTCTGAAGGAGGTGAGGCATGGATGGGCATGTCCTGAGTGCCTATGTTTGATGACAATTTCTGTAACGTTGGCTTCATAGTTGTTTACAAGCACAATGATCTGCACAATGACATAACTGAACAACTGTAGAAAGAAACTAAATGCCAATCAATCTTCCCACAGTGCACTGACTGTAGATAGATAATATGTGGAGTTACATATTTACATTCTTATTTTTATCGGTTGTTGATGATGATTTCTGGCAACTGTGTATCATTAGCATTATAGTTTACCTCCAAGACTGATGATCTGCGCAAGGACATAATACCCTTGAACAACTGCTGAAAGAAACTTAGCACCAACCAATTTGCCCACAGTGCAGTGACAATACATGATATGTTGAATTACATATTAACATTTGAATGCTGACATTCTCTCCATGACTGAATAGTCATTTACAAATAATATGACCCGCAGGATCAACAAAACATTGTAACATCTTCTGTAAAGCAGAGGAACTTCCAATAAGTTTACCCAAATTTCCTCCATCACTGTAACCACCTGAGAAGTGCTAACCCATTTGCATTTACTTACATGTTCTCCATGAGGGCCATCTGCCCCTCGTTTCCCAGGGAAGCCAACGTACCCCCTGTGGCCCTTCACACCTGGTGCTCCAGAAATACCTGGGTCTCCATTGGGGCCCTAAAATATTCAAGTGATTACAACAGGTAATAATTAATTATGTCATAGATATTTGTAAAGTCTGTTTTTTTTTTTAAATGATATTACAATTAAACAAATAATGGTTGTGTATATAACATAATTTCAGAACTAACTGTTATTCAATTTCTGAGTATTATCCCAATACCAGGGCACAACCCTTATTCAAGTAAACAAACAAACACTCCTGAAGCAGTTTTATGCTAAGGGTTTGTGATGTAATAACGCCATCACATTCTGTAGGCCTGAGAGCAAGGAGGAATCGGTGGCCAATATTTCCCTCACTGTGGCAAGTGATGAACCCCGCATCGAAGTCGCGTCTGACTGTGCTCATGACATTACCAACGAAGTTCGCTAACAACTTCAACGAAGTTCGCTAAAAACTTCGTTAAACTATCCCATACTAGGACACAAACCGGACTTCAGTATGGGGTAACAAATACTTGTACTCCAGTACTAGGACACAAGATTATCCCAGTACTTGGAACAACCTTATCCCATTATTATGACACTCCCTAACCCTTGTACTAGGAAACAAGCTTATCCCTGTACTAGGACATCGTATCCCAGTACTAGGACACAAACTTATCCCAGTACAAGGACACACCTTATTTCAGTACTGGGACACAACCTTATTTCAGTACTGGGACACAACCTTATCCAAGGTCTGGGACATAAACCTTACTCCAGTACTAGGACATAAACCAGACTCCAATATGAATGATAAAGATGATGATGAGCCTGACAATGATAAACTTACCCTACTACCGGGAGCTCCTAATGCACCAGGCTGCCCATTTTTCCCAACATCACCCTGTACAGACAAAGAGAAGACATTGCACAATTAGACATGAACTGTATTCCCAAAGCACCCATGTACAGATGCTGTGATGATGAAGGTTTGTATGAGAAATATCTGATGACAGGTGTTCATCTCTTTAAGTTGTTTTTTTTTTTTTAAATAACGATTAAGGTAATGTAATATATTTTATAATGTGGATATGAAACATATTTAGAAAACCTGTTCTTAGTTTAACTAGCACCTTATTTCTCTAGAACACAAACAAGGAAAATAAAAACATAGTTTATACACACTCACATGCATGTATGCCCGCAGACACACACACAGAGAAAGAAAGAGAGAGAGAGAGAGAGAGAGAGAGAAAGAGAGAGAGAGAGAGAGAGAGAGAAGAGAGAGAGAGAGAGAGAGAGAGAGAGAGAGAGAGAGAGAGAGAGAGAGAGAGAGAGAGAGAGAGTGTATATATAGAAATGAGATGTGATTTACGTTCAGTAGTTTGCCATTGCTTTCTGAATAACAGACTCTCATAAGATTGTTAAAAATCAATCCAAGGTGGTCTGCTTCCAAATCGCTCCAGCTGATTTATAACTTGGTATGCAGGATTGTGAAATGTGTTCATTACCCTTTAGTCACACCGTTATGTGTGAAATCATTCAAATAATGCATTTTCAGATACATTCAATCATTGTAATACACTGTCCCCACTTTCTCTCAATTATTTTGTTTTATATAGTCAATCATTGTATCTTTACTGTCTTCAGTTTCTCTCATTCCTGTTTTTACACATGAAATCATTTCATTTTTACTGTCTTCATTTTCTCATATTCTTGATTTTGACACAACCAATCATTTTAATTTTACTATCTTCATTTTCTCTCATTCTTAATTTTGACACACCCAATCATTTTAATTTTACAGTCTTCATTTTCTCTCACTCTTTTTTACATGTTCAACAGACAACTTATTTATACTGTCTTCACTTTCTCCCATTCATATATGTATGCTGTTCATGTTCATGTGATTCTTTTTTCTTGTTAAGTATCTTCATCTTCGCTTCTTTCATGCCTCCTTACCTCAGGTCCTGCAGGTCCTGGAGGACCTGGAATGCCACGGGTCCCGAAAGGTCCCTGTGAATAATTATTTACAGAAATTACTGAACTACTGCTTCGAATTACTTCACTTAACTACTAGCTTTAAGATGAGGAAACAACAGTACTACACAACAATCTTAAGGAGTAACTTTGCTGGAGGAGCTGTGGTAGTGTAGTGGCTAGAAGCTTATCTGCTAGCCTGATGGATATGGTTTGAATCCACAATGAGACAGATTTCAAAAATTGACCTGGGGCATCCAGGTCGACCTAGTCTAAAATGGATACCAGGAAATCCTTGGGAAATAAAGGCGGCTGGCGTGATACCAACCACATCAAATACTGAGTGGTAATTGGTCTATACAGATATGGGTCTAGCATCACATGCTTTTATTGCCCCCCCCCCCCCCACATAACAAGGCCATTTGACTCGTGCTCTGTAGGTTGTGGGTTCGATTCCGGGCCGCACCCTTCGGTTTACGAGTTAAATGTATCGGAGACTCCTGTGGGTCGTTGCTAAAAGCTACGGAGTTCGTGCTTTGTGCGACGCTTTCCGTGCTGCGGAAAGAGACCGAGCTATATGGGATAAAACCCGGTGCAATGAAGTCGACCCTATCGACTTTTTTTTTTTCCATGATCAGATTACTATGTTCAGCGTATCTAAATAAAGAGATGTGTTGCTTCCATGAACCAGTTATCAAAATGCGGCCATGGCAACTGCCCCGATGTCTTTTCCTCCTCTATCTCCTGGAGCCAAATTTGTGCTCTCAAGGCATCAAAGAGCACATTTGTAGGAAGTGGTCTAAAGTCTGCAGGTCATTTTTTGGCATGTGCACTGGTCAGTAAGAATGGCTTTCATTTTGAAGAAATGGGCTTCTAATCAACAGTGCCCTATGTGGAGTCTACAAATGGTGGTTTGCTGTATTGTGTCTGACAGATTGCATGTCAACACTGATCTAATTATTCAAGGCAGTGAAATTCTCAAAGTTTTCAACATCCATACCACCGTTCTTCATTGAGACTTTCAGGGTGACTTTGTATTTCTCCTTTTTGTTTTGTTTTGCCATGAGCTTACATACCTAAATCAAGTTTACCTTAGCAGATTTTTCTATAGCAGATTTTTTCTTATGAGGCGGGATGACAATAATGATGCTTTGATGTGAAAATGCAGCTAATATGGGTTGACCATACTGCCCGCATAAAAAGAGTTTATTCTGACTCTTAGTGACACCAACAAAATGGTCGGTTGACTGGTATATCCACTGGAAGACTGAGTTTCAACTTTTAAGACCCAAAGCACTGGCGTACTGAAATACCACGTCTGTGCTGCAGAGATCTCCTTCCCCTCTCTAAGCTCAGAAACCAGTGGGTAAAGCAAGATCAGTATTGGGATTTCACATCTGTGGAGATGCATATTAAAATGTAGTTAAGTTAGTTGCATATCCTCTATTGGACATTGCAGTCAACCCCAGCATTTTTTGACTGTCTGCAATTTCTTGATAAGTTTACGTGCTTTTGTGCTTTTTGTTTACGTGTCATTGCTTTCTGAACGACCGGTGCTCATACCATTTTATAAAAACCAAAGCAAGACAGTCTGCTGCCAAATCGCCCACAGCTGTGTTTCGAACGTGGTATGCAGGATTACAAACTGTGTCCATAACCCCTTCACCACAGAACCAGGATTAAAATGTAACCAGGACATAATTCAGTACAGACTGGCTGGGATTAAACCTAGATTGGCCTGGTTATATTTCCTAAAAGCTAACAGGCATAACAGTTAAAGAAGAAGGAAGAAAAAAAAGGTTATTATTAACTGATTCGATGCCAACCGTCACTCAGTTGACAAACAGTCTCAACTGTTTTGCCCCTTTGTCACTGTATTGGCAAGATCTTGGCAGTCCATTTGTTTGTTTCGTTTGCGAACCTAGCTTAATTTTAATGCTCCAAAATGACGTTTTTCACAAGAAGAAGGTTTTTCATTTACACACAGGCCACGAGAGACTGAAAATGACTAAATTTTGAGGAGAATTTCTTATTTAAAGTTCTGTTTACTTTTCTTATTTGACAACGGCAACGGCCTTGATTCTCGGCCTCACATATTTACATTAGATAATAGTTTTAAACAATGTTAGATTGTAGTTATTCTGATTTAAAGGACTTTGTGAACGATTCTAAACTGATAGCACATGCTAAATGTGGTTGTTCAGTTAAAATTAATTATTTATGAATGTAAACAAAACTAACCGGCTACCTTAGCTGGTTAGCCGCTAACCGTGAAAGTTTGTCATCATGTCGAATTAGCTAATGGGCCACACTTGTGCCCCTAAAGTTTGCTTTGCCTATCACAAAGTATTTAAGGAGTATTTAAATAATTAAATATAAAAGAATAATAATTATAACTAAATAATAAAATAGTGTACATACTGTTATTAAGTAGAAAACAGTCAAAACCTGTCTCGTGATTTTCCGACATTTTCCATTTTATGTGACAATGATGCACTTCAAAATATGATGTTTTTATTGTGTTTTACTGGTGTTATGGAGCCATTCTAGTGATATTGGTTTAGCAAAGTGGTGTAGTTATCAAAATTCAGTATGTTTCATTGGATTATAAACAGCATTGGAGCAGTAGCGCCTTGGTAAGTGGAAATTTTACGTAATTGTCAACCCTGTCTTCAATTTTTTTTTACAACATCTGCTAATATTATTATTACATTTCTGCCCTATAGCAACAATAGCAATACTAACGTGTTCCTTGTGCAATGCCCTTTAATTTGATATATAATAGAATATATTTGCTACTATTTTAACAATTTTTAGACCATTATTATGACACACCCCTACTTCCCATTTTCTGTCATCAATTTCTGCTTGGGCCAAACCCACTTTTTGTTTGGCACTGAATCAGTTAAGAATAAAAACTCTACTCCTGGGACAAGCCTATAAATGCTGTCTTTCCAAGGAGAAGTCAAAGGAGGCTGATCATGACTGTCCCTGCTTTGAGCTAGTTCACTACACATTAATACCATCCTTGCTTCATTGATCCAAATGAAAGACAAAGCTGAAGAAGGTTCTAACTTGGCTAACAATCATATCTGCATCTATTGTTAGGTCTTGTTGAACATAACAGAAATGGACAGTTAACAGGAACAAAATGGGTTACTTAACAACCCAGATAACTGCAACAAGCTAAAGACATGCGCGAAAATATACTTACAGGGGGTCCTGGGTCACCGGCCTCACCCCGTTGTCCTGTCACACCTGGGGGTCCTTGAGGTCCAGGTGATCCGCTACTACCTCGAGGACCCATTGGTCCCTAAGGGAAGACAGAAATCATTCAGTGTATATAATGTGTACTTCAATATGATCAGTCAGCAGAGAACCTAGATCATCAAAACTGCTCACTTTCTGTCATTTCTCTCCAGTGATAAATATTTATTTGCACTCACTCGCTTTGAGCTCAAGCGTAGTCCATACACACTACTTCTTGTAGTACTGGGCTTAATTTTGTGTATGAATTCACTTTCCCTACAACTAGTGTCCCTCACCATCAGGCGAACCCACTCCGACTATAAAGATACTTGTAATTTACATCCCCAAGTCAAGGACGTGAAGTCAACATTTAAGTCCAACTGTCCGGTGTAGGGGTTGAACACCTTACCTATGTATCAGCACACTGGATGTTTAAGAACGTGTGTTTTTATTCATTCGGCCACGCTGACCTCCTTGATAAATTTATCTGTAGACATATACTCCAATAGATAATATATACAATTAAAGTGACAGAACAAAGTGACAGAACAAAGCCATAGAACAAAGAAACATAACAAAGCAACAGAACAAAGCAATAGAACAAAGAAACAGAACAAAGCAACAGAACAAATTGACAGAACAAAGTGGCAGAACAAAGAAACACAACATAGTGACAGAACAAAGCAACAGAACAAAGAAACAGAACAAAGCAACAGAACAAAGTGACAGAACAAAGAAATAGAACATAGTGACAGAACAAAGAAACAGAACATAGTGACAGAACAAAGTGACAGAACAAAGCAACAGAATAACAGAACAAAGTGACAGAACAAAGTGACAGAACAAAGCAACAGAATAACAGAACAAATTGACAGAACAAAGTGACAGAACAAAGCAACAGAACAAAGTGACAACAAAGCAACAGAACAAAGTGACAACAAGACAAAGGAAACAGAACTGTCAAAGAATTGAACACTCACCACTTGTGCCTGGAGGTAATTGGGTTGGAAGGCACTGCCCCCTGCCTTGACAGAGAAAGCATTTGGGTAATATGCCCTGTATGCGTCATCGGCCGTCTGTTGATAAAATTGCCAGAAAACAATAAATTAAAACAAAGTTGATGAATTCATAAACAAATTAAACAGTGCATTAACTCTGTCAGTCCCAAGCAACATGATGTGTGATTGGCTATTGTCTCAAAGTCATGTAATAGGTTATGTTGGCTCTTATCTGTGAATCTCAGTCATTAATTTTTTTTTTTGCGCTCACTCGCTTTGGACTGAAGCCTATTCCATACACACTATTTATAGTATTGATGGAACGAATTTTGCGTGTGGATTAGCTTTCCCTTTTAACAGTGTCCCTCGCCATCAGGCGGACCCACTCCGACTTCAGAGGTAGTCATGTAATGTGTTATATCGGCTATTGTCTGTGAATCTCAGTCATGTAATGTATTAATTGGCTCTTGTCTGTGAATCTCAGTCATGTAATGTGTTATATTGGCTCTTATCTGTGAATCTCAGTCATATTATGTGTTCTCATTCATGCAATTATGAAAACAGCAGCATATATTGCATCTATCTACTTCATTATATTAATGTGGACTAAAACAGCTGAATATGTTCTGCAGGATTTTCCTCTCTACAAGTTCAGAAAACTATACTGGCCCATTGAACTCCAAGCTGTATAAACTAATAAAGAACTTTTACTTTTAAAAACAGTTGAAGTCATGAAGTGAACTTACCTGGCAGTGTAATCCTCACAGGCAGTGATCACAAGAAGAAGAAGGGTATAGAAATATACATGAGAAAGAAAGAAGAATAGTCGCTGGCATTGGTTAGGACACACCCACACACACACATTGAAAACATACACCTGATAATAGTACAGGGTGTATTTTTAATGACTGTGCAGTGTTTGAAAATATTGCTGGTCCAAGTTTTGTATTTACCTATTATGTTGCATGAACTTTACAGAGAGTGAATACAAAACTTGGGCCGGCAATATTTTCAAACGCTGCATAGTCATTAAAAATGCCGGTCTCCCTGGCAGAGGGATTAAACGACTTTCTCCGTAATCCCATTTATCCACGTAGGGTCTTGCAGCGCGCGAGAATTGGTAGTGGTTCTCGCCATGTTGGTGACTTACGGGATAAGTCAGCTGGCCGCTCAGAAAGCAATGGCAAACTACTGAGCGTAATCATGCCAAGAAATCAACAAGAGAGGTAAAATGCTGGTGTTGACAGCGATGTCCTGTAAAGGATATGCGAATAAAAAATATTTTTTTTTAAATAGTCATTAAAAATACACCTGACATAACAAAACAGACCTTTTCATGGAACCCACAGGGCAAATGAAAGGAGAGAGAACTAAAAAGTAAGGATAAGAGAATTAGAGATGAGTGATATGGGAAGGACATGGAGGGAGCTTCAGAAGGTAAATAAGGCAGAATTGTCTGACATGAGTTGGCTGGGGAGGGGGGAATGCTCCATGAGGGATAAAGGGCAGAGAAAGATGATATAACTAGAAAGTCAGTTCTATGGAATCCAGAGGGCCCACGAAAAGGATGGAGACCTAAAAATTAATGAAGAAGAGAATTATTGACATAGATGAGAAATGTGGTGAGGACATGGGGGGAGATGCAGGAGATAGTAAAAATTAATGGAGAAAAGAATTACAGACAGAGATGAGTAATGTGGTGAGGACATGTAAGGGAGATGCAGGAGATAGTAACAATTAATGGAGAAGAGAATTATATACAGAGATGTGGTGAGGACATGGAGGGAGATGCAGGAGATAGTAAAAATTAATGGAGAAGAGAATTACAGAGATGAGTAATGTGGTGAGGACATGGAGGGAGATGCAGGAGATAGTAACAATTAATGGAGAAGAAAATTATAGACAGAGATGTGGTGAGGACATGGAGGGAGATGCAGGAGATAGTAACAATTAATGGAGAAGAGAATTACAGACAGAGATGAGTAATGTGGTGAGGACATGGAGGGAGATGCAGGAGATAGTAACAATTAATGGAGAAGAGAATTATAGACAGAGATGTGGTGAGGACATGGAGGGAGATGCAGGAGATAGTAACAATTAATGGAGAAGAGAATTATAGACAGAGATGTGGTGAGGACATGGAGGGAGATGCAGGAGATAGTAACAATTAATGGAGAAGAGAATTACAGACAAAGATGAGTAATGTGGTGAGGACATGGAGGGAGATGCAGGAGATAGTAACAATTAATGGAGAAGAGAATTATAGACAGAGATGTGGTGAGGACATGGAGGGAGAAGCAAGAGATAGTAACAATTAATGGAGAAGAGAATTATAGACAGAGATGTTATGAGGACATGGAGGGAGATGCAGGAGATAGTAACAATTAATGGAGAAGAGAATTACAGACAGAGATGTGGTGAGGACGTGGAGGGAGATGCAGGAGATAGTAAAAATTAATGGAGAAAAGAATTATAGACAGAGATGAGTAATGTGGTGAGGACATGAAGGGAAATGCAGGAGACAGTAACAATTAATGGAGAAGAGAATTATAGACAGAGATGCAGGAGATAGTAACAATTAATGGAGAAGATAATTACAGACAGAGATGTGGTGAGGACATGCAGGGAGATGCAGGAGATAGAAAAATTAATGGAGAAAAGAATTATAGACAAAGATGAGTAATGTGGTGAGGACATGGAGGGAAATGCAGGAGATAGTAACAATTAATGGAGAAGAGAATTATAGACAGAGATGTGATGAGGACATGGAGGGAGATGCAGGAGATAGTAACAATTAATGGAGAAGAGAATTATAGACAGAGATGAGTAATGTGGTGAGGACATGGAGGGAGATGCAGGAGATAGTAACAATTAATGGAGAAGAGAATTATAGACAGAGATGAGTAATGTGTTGAGGACATGGAAGGGAGATGCAGGAGATAGTAACAATTAATGGAGAAGAGAATTATAGACAGAGATGTGATGAGGACATGGAGGGAGATGCAGGAGATAGTAAAAATTAATGGAGAAAAGAATTATAGACAGAGATGAGTAATATGTTGAGGACATGGAAGGGAGATGCAGGAGATAGTAACAATTAATGGAGAAGAGAATTATAGACAGAGATGTGATGAGGACATGGAGGGAGATGCAGGAGATAATAAAAATTAATGGAGAAAAGAATTATAGACAGAGATGAGTAATGTGGTGAGGACATGGAGGGAGATGCAGGAGATAGTAAAAATTAATGGAGAAGAGAATTATAGACAGAGATGAGTAATGTGTTGAGGACATGGAAGGGAGATGCAGGAGATAGTAAAAATTAATGGAGAAAAGAATTATAGACAGAGATGAGTAATGTGTTGAGGACATGGAAGGGAGATGCAGGAGATAGTAACAATTAATGGAGAAGAGAATTATAGACAGAGATGTGATGAGGACATGGAGGGAGATGCAGGAGATAATAAAAATTAATGGAGAAAAGAATTATAGACAGAGATGAGTAATGTGGTGAGGACATGGAGGGAGATGCAGGAGATAGTAAAAATTAATGGAGAAGAGAATTATAGACAGAGATGAGTAATGTGTTGAGGACATGGAAGGGAGATGCAGGAGATAGTAAAAATTAATGGAGAAAAGAATTATAGACAGAGATGAGTAATGTGTTGAGGACATGGAAGGGAGATGCAGGAGATAGTAACAATTAATGGAGAAGAGAATTATAGACAGAGATGTGATGAGGACATGGAGGGAGATGCAGGAGATAATAAAAATTAATGGAGAAAAGAATTATAGACAGAGATGAGTAATGTGGTGAGGACATGGAGGGAAATGCAGGAGATAGTAAAAATAGGACTGCTTGACATGAGCTGGTTGTAGGGGAGTGAGGGGGGGAGGGGGGCTATGCTTCAATGGGAAATAAATGGTAGCTGTTCCTGAAACAAAACTCCTCTCAGACTTACCATGTCAGGATGGCCAGAGGGACCTGAGGCACCTGGGATCCCATTTACCCCGTCAGGGCCTGGATCTCCCTGGAGATAGACAGTGCAATCAACATCATTATAAATGAGAGACAGTGGAATCAACATCATCATAAATGAGAGGCAGTGGAATCAACATCATTATAAATGAAAAGCAGTGCAATCAACATCATTATAAATGAGAGAGAGTGTAATCGACATCATTATAAATGAGGGGGGGGGGGAACAGTGCAATCAACATCATTATAAATGAGGGGGAGGGGGGAACAGTGCAATCAACATCATTATAAATGAGAGACAGTGTAATCAACAACATTATAAATGAAAAACAGTGCAATCAACATCACATACATGAAAAACAGTACAATCAACATCATTATAAATGAGGGGGAGGGGGGTACAGTGCAATCAACATCATTATAAATGAGGGGGAGGGGGGAACAGTGCAATCAACATCATTATAAATGAGAGTGTGATCAACATCATTATAAATTAGAGACAGTGCAATCAACACCATCATTTTTATACAAATATGTCATGACATCTTATCACAAAGAGCTGATTAAGAAGAATTAATTGAACTGAATTTTAGCTCTAAACAGTTCAAGAAGATTTGCAGTATGATTATACCAAAAATAGTTAAGAGGAAAACCAAAATTGCCAGGAATAATTGTGCAGACACCAAAGACATTGTTGTGAACTTACCGGCTCCCCTAATCTGCCTGGATAGCCTTGGTTCCCAGGGGGTCCTGATTGACCCTGTGAATAAATAGTGTTAAACAGTCAGGTGTTAGGTTTTGGAACAATGCGATGATTCTTCCTCCTCTTCTTTCTTCATATATCTTTAATGAATATTTCATAGTTGTTGATTGATATCTTCAAATCTCCGTCTTCTTCAAGGATCATCAGGCCTGACTGGCCCTATTAATAGCAAAAGTAAAGTAAAGGATTGTAGTCCATTACCCCATATGGACAAGAATCACCTTCGGATTAATAAGCCTGTGAGGTTAAAACCATAAGCGGCTGACTCAGACACAGGACTATCATTCTGAGCCGTTGATGGACCCTAACTATAACTTCCTCTTGAAGTCGAACGGGGTAGGGGTAATGGTGAAATCGAATCGAACTTAAAATTAAAAAGGATCCTTTTACACAGCTCATGTGCATTGGGCACATGGTGCTGAACCCACATTGTTACAGACAAATCGGTACTTGCTGACCGCCTTGGTGGCTGCTGTGGACAGCATCTTGCTGACCACCATGAACCCCCAAGGCATTTCCTGGTACCCATTTTAGGCTGGCTCAACCTGCGAGCCTAGGTCAGTTTTTATAAATCTGCCCCAGTGGATTCAAACCCTTGATCACTGGGCTGATAGGCAAACATCTAGCTACTACAGGTACTATATAGCACTTCAGCACTCTCTTTCTTATATTCAATGAAAGTGATTTATTGCATAAGATGCTTTATGGAGAATCGTAGCACCAGCAAAGATCCAAGCATGTGTACAGCAGAATCACACACTGTATATATTTTGCAGGTAGCATATCTAATTTAGAATTTGACCTGGCACGTGGCCTATTTGGCCTGCTCCTTTTTATTTCCAACTGACGACTGGTGTTTAATATGTGCAATGTGTACATGAGTATTCCAAGTTGTTGGCTCTTGTCTGAGAAGGCTAGACGTCTGATTCACAGCCCTAGGTTCGGGAGAGTTCATACCCTATTTGCTCTTATTTTGTAAAATTCCAAACAGGCAACACCGTGATACAAACCTGGTCTGCTTAAGCCTAAGGCAGACACTGTAACATCAGATCTACTCTGCTCCCTCCCATGCTGTAATTGCTAAGTATTACAAATATACCAACATATACACAATAAGTATGGCTTACCCTGAGAGCAGTTAGTGCCTCCCCTAGCAGCTGTAACACAAAAATGACAGCAGTTTTCAAATATGAACAGAGCACAGTAAATAGTTCAAGTCATTCTACAGCAAAAGATTCTTTCACACTTTACTCAGTTGTAACCTGTGTATTTCCCCTCTGAGCACTGAACTTGAACCACCTAAAACTTGTGTGGGAAACATTACCGATTGAAGCCTATTCCCAGACAAACTGTGAATTACGACATGATTACATCCTAATATTCCTCTCCACAGATGTGAGGTTTCAGTACCACTTTTGCACACCCTGCTGGTTGCTGAGATTGGAGAGGGGAAGGAGAGCTTTGTAAATCAGTCTATGATATGTTATTCTGGTAACAGACCAGAAGAAAAGTGTCGCCCAATCTCAACCCAATAGATGCCAGCATCTTTTAGGGTGGATACGACCTGAATGTCAATGCACTGGACTTAAGAATTAAAGCTTAGTCTTCCAGATGACTCACAAACAACAACTACCCATGTATTTGTGAACAAAATAGCATAATCAAAATGCAACAGAAAACATCCTAATTACAGCAAGTAACAAAGAAGATTAACAGAACTTGGTGATTTTGATGATTATGATGATTACTATCTTTCCCTGCCTCCCAAAAAGATATAGAATAAATAATGCCAGTCGTAAATTAACACAGACTGCAGTGGAGCTAATAGCTCTATTTTGGGGTGTGTATTGACCAAATCCTCTCTTCACCTCCATGGGTGGACATCCTGGGTAGACACTAGACAAGCTAACGATCAGAAGATCGATCATGGTCTCCACTGTGATGCAGCCTGTCAAGAACTCAAACACTGTATGCTACAAGAGTGCAAGACAGTCACAGCTATTCCCCATGCTGATTGTAGATAATCAACACCCACGTCTTGCACTCGCCACAAAGACAGCTCATGTGCATGCTCAATATCTTGCTTGCCTACCATGGTAGAATCTGGTGAGCACAAGCCTCATTACGAGATGAGAACAACTTAAACATCTTGTGACAACTGAAAAGATTTGTGGAAAGAGAGGCAGAGTAAAACAATGAGAGACCATTCTTGACAGCCTCTTGTATCACAGAAAAGTGTCAGCACATGAACTGATATATGCTGTTGGAGATTGCAGGCATTATCACCCAAGCAAATTGGCAAGACACCTTGGAATCAAATTATTCACTAATCAACTATAATAAGAGTGATTTTTTTTAAGGTGTTTGATATAACACAGCAATAAATTAACATGACAAGGAACATGAAAATCTAGGTCATAGAATGAAATACTGAAAAGACAAGAAGCAAAATAACCCCCCCCCCCCCCCCCCCCCCCCAAAAAAAAATAAAATAAAAAACACTTGTTTAAAAAAAGTAAATAGTCAAGAACTTTCAGTCAGGACCATGTTAGATTTCCAGCTGTTGCGATAGTGTTGCTGAAACCAGACTTCCACAAATGTAGCAAGCAGGCACAAATAATCTAATGGCCAGATTTATAGAATAGGTAAACCAAACGAATGTCAAGTTTTCCATGAATGAACAGATGTGGAGGCATGTAAACTTGAGACTACAGATGCTTTATATTTGATTGGACAAATGAGGGTGTGAATCAACTTGGTATTTAACAGATGCAAATGACTACATCCAATCTCTCTTGCCTCTACCTCTCTCTCTCTCTCTCTCTCTGTGCGTGCATGCGTGCATGTGCATGCATGTGCATGTGTGAGTGCATTTTGCGTTTTAAAGCCTTTCGACTGCACAGGGATTCGTGAAGACTGATTAACTCTCCTTTCCACCGGTTTATGTCTGGCTACTCGATATACTGTCTTTCCTTTCTACCCCTGTAAGTTGTTGGCATTCACCCTGGAATCTTTAATGCAGTTTAAATGATACAATATATTGTTTGTGGCTTCTGCATTTGAAATAATCTGTCTCAATTGTCCCAGTCTTCAGAGCTGCATTTTGTGAGGTCATGTCCTATTTCTTCTTCTTCTTCTTTTGCGTTTGTCCGGAATGAATGTTGTTTTGGACATAATTGTGTTGTGTCTGTTTACAGCAGAGCTGCGATATTTAGCCTTTCGGCCGACACATCTGACTTCTTCAGGCATTTGTTGACCGGGTTAACCTTCCGGGTGTGTCCTATATAATGACTAGTTTATCAACCACTGTGCACGTATTATGCTGTTCAACGTTCATAGCTATCTGGCAACGAACAACTGCACCTAACACAACACTGACACCCAACAACACAACACTGACACCCAACAACACAACACAGTTTGACACCCAACAACACAACACAGTTTGACACCCAACAACACAACACAGTTTGACACCCAACAACACAACACAGTTTGACACCCAACAACACAACACAGTTTGACACCCAACAACACAACACAGTTTGACACCCAACAACACAACCCAGTTTGACACCTGCCACATAGCTATTGCAGAAAACACATGATGCAGGGAGGATAAAAGGAAAATCCCTAAGTATGTAGCAAAGTGGATAGTGCACCAAAAGCCAGAGATGCAAAGATACGTCACACTGACGCGAACATAACAACCAAGGGAAACGCTGTGGAGCCATCTTAATAAGCAGTTGTGTTTTTTAATTGTGGAACCAAATTCGTGTGGCAGTTGGATGTTTGGATGTAATCTTCAAGTGATATTCAAGTGGATAACAGGAGGAAGCATTCGTTGAGGAGACGCCATGGGTCTAAGAACAGTGGACCGAAGATTAGACCAATCTTGCATGAACGTAACGACAAGGATCTGAAAGAACATTGGAATTGAAATAGGCGGAGCGTCAAGGTGAATGATGCAGACATAGATATTAATTCATTTGTGGATGCTTTAAGTAGATGTTGTCCCTGTGTAACGGGAGCTCTATGATGCCACTAGAATCTTATCCTGTAATTCTGTAACGCCGAATTAAAAGGTGTTGAACTTTCACTGGAGCTACGCTTGTTATTTCACATTCACAAGTTCACGAGGTGAGACTTTGTAAATGTTCTAATTGACGAGCTAATTAATGCACTTTGTAGATTCTGAATACGTTATCATGGCACAGCAGATGCGGATCTACTATGCGGCAATATGGGGACTCTTCTCGAGCTGAATTTATCGTCAACATTGCTCCCGCCACTATCTTCAAGTAATTTAAAGAATTAGCTTGCACATCAGAAATAATCCAGACACTGTAACCAAACCTGCACAACACGACACTGGATAGTTTTCCCACAGTCTACTTTAATACGACGTTGATTTTGTATTCGGCTCGATCCATTGAATGAATGTTAAATCGTTACCAATATGCCATAAGTTAATAATGCAATCACGGGTTCGTAATTACCACTGCGCAACCCCCATGCCAAGGAGCAGACATATATATATAGTCTGGTCCTCCTTGATTGTCACCGACATCTCTGTTTCGACTCCTAATGACCGTTGAGCACAGGCCAAAGACAGCCATTGTAACCAAACCTGCACAACACGACACTGGATAGTTTTCCCACAGTCTACTTTAATATGACGATTTTGACATTTCGATAACACAAGCATTCGCTCCACAGAAAAGTTCCAAATATACCTGACAACATACACATCCTATTCTAAAAGAGCGGCGTAGTATTAGCCGTGCTGTAGTGACAAGAAACCATGTCCGACGTGGACGCCAGCTCAAGTCCAACTGATCTACAGTGACGTTTTGTGCTTGCGCCAAAACGTCTTGCACACTTTTCATTCTTTTGTAACCAATGCCGTGCAAAGTGTGTCTTACAATCGTCTCGCTGTTTACGTCTTGTCACAGGACTGTGCAAGACTCTAAGCCACCTGTACTTAATAATCCATAGCCTGATCCAGGTGTATGGCAACACCCAACAACACAACACAGTTTGACACCCAACAACACAACACAGTTTGACACCCAACAACACAACACAGTTTGACACTCAACAGCAACAGTGGTACTCACAGCAGTTCTGGTCTCTGCAGAATCTACAATACACAAAAAATATAACACAGTAAGTGACCATAGTGAACACAGCATACACTGTCAGACACTGTACAATATCTGTTAAGTTTATAGAAATAAGAGTCGCATTGGCGCAGCGGCTGGCACACTTTGCCTGAAACCCTGTTGGTCATATATTCAAATCCTCAATTAGGTGGATTATTAGACATTGACATGAGTGCCAGATCTGGTCAGAATAATACTGGTACTAGGAAAAGTCCTGGGAAATAAAGGTGGCTTGTGTCATACCAGCCACATGACCCATAGAGTGGTGACTGGTCTATAAAACATGGTGCCAGCAACATATACCCAATACACCTCAATGTATGTGAAATGGTCCTTTACTCTAACATAAATACTACCCCAAAAAGGATATAATCCCAAACTACCCCATAAAGCAGTAATTGCCTGACTACACAGAGGATCTCACATTAGACTACCCCAAAGAGGATATAATCCCAAACTACCCCATAAAGTAGTAATTGCCTGACTACACAGAGGATCTCACATTAGACTACCCCAAAGAGGATATAATCCCAAACTACCCCATAAAGCAGTAATTGCCTGACCACACAGAGGATCTCACATTAGACTACCCCAAAGAGGATATAATCCCAAACTACCCCATAAAGCAGTAATTGCCTGACTACACAGAGGATCTCACATTAGACTACCCCAAAGAGGATATAATCCCAAACTACCCCATAAAGCAGTAATTGCCTGACTACACAGAGGATCTCACATTAGACTACCCCAAAGAGGATATAATCCCAAACTACCCCTTAAAGCAGTAATTGCCTGACTACACAGAGGATCTCACATTAGACTACCCCAAAGAGGATATAATCCCAAACTACCCCATAAAGCAGTAATTGCCTGACTACACAGAGGATCTCACATTAGACTACCCCAAAGAGGATATAATCCCAAACTACCCCATAAAGCAGTAATTGCCTGACTACACAGAGGATCTCACATTAGACTACCCCAAAGAGGATATAATCCCAAACTACCCCATAAAGCAGTAATTGCCTGACTACACAGAGGATCTCACATTAGACTACCCCAAAGAGGATATAATCCCAAACTACCCCATAAAGCAGTAATTGCCTGACTACGCAGAGGATCTCACATTAGACTACCCCAAAGAGGATATAATCCCAAACTACCCCATAAAGCAGTAATTGCCTGACTACGCAGAGGATCTCACATTAGACTACCCCAAAAAGGATATAATCCCAAACTACCCCATAAAGCAGTAATTGCCTGACTACACAGAGGATCTCACATTAGACTACCCCATGACTGCACCAGCTAGGAGGCTTTAATTAATCAATATCAACAGATCACACACCCCAATCCCCTCCCTCTGTCCTACAGCGCAAAGAGCAATAGACAGTAATGACAGTTGTTTTACATGGATGATCTCATCTCAGGCTACCCCAAGGAAGAGCTGATCCCACACTACAACATACAGGACCTAATCCCACAGTACAACACAGAGGATCTAATCCCACACAACACACAGGATCTAATCCCACACTATAACACAGAGGATCTAATCCAACACTACAACACACAGGATCTAATCCCACACTACAACACACAGGATCTAATCCCACACTACAACACACAGGATCTAATCCCACACTAAAACACACAGGATCTAATCCCACACTACAACACACAGGATCTAATCCCACACTACAACACACAGGATCTAATCCCACACTACAACACAGAGGATTTATTCCTACACTACAACACACAGGATCTAATCCCACACTACAACACACAGGATCTAATCCCACACTACAACACACAGGATCTAATCCCACACTACAACACAGAGGATTTATTCCTACACTACAACACAGAGGATTTATTCCTACACTACAACACACAGGATCTAATCCCACACTACAACACACAGGATCTAATCCCACACTACAACACACAAGATCTAATCCCACACTACAACACACAGGATCTAATCCCACACTACACCACACAGGATCTAATCCCACACTACAACACAGAGGATTTATTCCTACACTACAACACACAGGCTCTAATCCCACACTACAACCCACAGGATCTAATCCCACACTACAACACACAGGATCTAATCTCACACTACAACACACAAGATCTAATCCCACACTACAACACACAAGATCTAATCCCACACTACAACACACAGGATCTAATCCCACATTACAACACACAGGATCTAATCCCACACTACAATACACAGGATCTAATCCCACACTACAACACACAGGATCTAATCCCACACTACAACATACAGGAGCTAATCCCACACAACACACAGGATCTAATACCACACTACAACACACAGGATCTAATCCCACACTACAACACACAGTATCTAATCTCACACTACAACACACAGGATCTAATCCCACACTACAACACACAGGAGCTAATACCACACTACAACACACAGGATCTAATCCCACACTACAACATACAGGAGCTAATCCCACACAACACACAGGATCTAATCCCACACTACAACACACAGGATCTAATCCCACACTACAACACACAGGATCTAATACCACACTACAACACACAGGATCTAATCCCACACTACAAGATACAGGAGCTAATCCCACACAACACACAGGGTCTAATCCCACACTACAACACACAGGATCTAATACCACACTACAACACACAGGATCTAATACCACACTACAACACACAGGATCTAATCCCACACTACAACACACAGGATCTAATCCCACACTACAACATACAGGAGCTAATCCCACACAACACACAGCATCTAATCCCACACTACAACACACAGGATCTAACCCCACACAACAACACAGAGGATCTAATCCCACACTACAACACACAGGATCTAATCCCACACTACAACACACAGGATCTAATCCCACACTACAACATACAGGAGCTAATCCCACACAACACACAGCATCTAATCCCACACTACAACACACAGGATCTAACCCCACACAACAACACAGAGGATCTAATCCCACACAACAACACAGAGGATCTAATCCCACACTACAACACACAGGATCTAATCCCACACTACAACACACAGGATCTAATCCCACACTACAACACAGAGGATTTATTCCTACACTACAACACAGAGGATTTATTCCTACACTACAACACAGAGGATTTATTCCTACACTACAACACAGAGGATTTATTCCTACACTACAACACAGAGGATTTATTCCTACACTACAACACAGAGGATTTATTCCTACACAACAACACAGAGGATTTATTTCTACACTACAACACACAGGATTTATTCCTACACTACAACACAGAGGATTTATTCCTACACTACAACACAGAGGATTTATTCCTACACTACAACACAGAGGATTTATTTCTACACTACAACACACAGGATCTAATCCCACACTACAACACAGAGGATTTATTCCTACACTACAACACAGAGGATTTATTCCTACACTACAACACACAGGATCTAACCCCACACTACAACACAGAGGATTTATTCCTACACTACAACACACAGGATCTAATCCCACACTACAACACACAGGATCTAATCCCACACTACAACACACAGGATCTAATCCCACACTACAACACAGAGGATCTAATCCCACACTACAACACACAGGATCTAATACCACACTACAACACACAGGATCTAATCCCACACTACAAGATACAGGAGCTAATCCCACACAACACACAGGATCTAATCCCACACTACAACACACAGGATCTAATCCCACACTACAACACACAGGATCTAATACCACACTACAACACACAGGATCTAATACCACACTACAACACACAGGATCTAATCCCACACTACAACACACAGGATCTAATCCCACACTACAACATACAGGAGCTAATCCCACACAACACACAGCATCTAATCCCACACTACAACACACAGGATCTAACCCCACACAACAACACAGAGGATCTAATCCCACACTACAACACACAGGATCTAATCCCACACTACAACACACAGGATCTAATCCCACACTACAACATACAGGAGCTAATCCCACACAACACACAGCATCTAATCCCACACTACAACACACAGGATCTAACCCCACACAACAACACAGAGGATCTAATCCCACACAACAACACAGAGGATCTAATCCCACACTACAACACACAGGATCTAATCCCACACTACAACACACAGGATCTAATCCCACACTACAACACAGAGGATTTATTCCTACACTACAACACAGAGGATTTATTCCTACACTACAACACAGAGGATTTATTCCTACACTACAACACAGAGGATTTATTCCTACACTACAACACAGAGGATTTATTCCTACACTACAACACAGAGGATTTATTCCTACACAACAACACAGAGGATTTATTTCTACACTACAACACACAGGATTTATTCCTACACTACAACACAGAGGATTTATTCCTACACTACAACACAGAGGATTTATTCCTACACTACAACACAGAGGATTTATTTCTACACTACAACACACAGGATCTAATCCCACACTACAACACACAGGATCTAATCCCACACTACAACACACAGGATCTAATCCCACACTACAACACACAGGATCTAACCCCACACTACAACACAGAGGATTTATTCCTACACTACAACACACAGGATCTAATCCCACACTACAACACACAGGATCTAATCCCACACTACAACACACAGGATCTAATCCCACACTACAACACAGAGGATCTAATCCCACACTACAACACACAGGATCTAATACCACACTACAACACACAGGATCTAATCCCACACTACAAGATACAGGAGCTAATCCCACACAACACACAGGATCTAATCCCACACTACAACACACAGGATCTAATCCCACACTACAACACACAGGATCTAATACCACACTACAACACACAGGATCTAATACCACACTACAACACACAGGATCTAATCCCACACTACAACACACAGGATCTAATCCCACACTACAACATACAGGAGCTAATCCCACACAACACACAGCATCTAATCCCACACTACAACACACAGGATCTAACCCCACACAACAACACAGAGGATCTAATCCCACACTACAACACACAGGATCTAATCCCACACTACAACACACAGGATCTAATCCCACACTACAACATACAGGAGCTAATCCCACACAACACACAGCATCTAATCCCACACTACAACACACAGGATCTAACCCCACACAACAACACAGAGGATCTAATCCCACACTACAACACACAGGATCTAATCCCACACTACAACACACAGGATCTAATCCCACACTACAACACAGAGGATTTATTCCTACACTACAACACAGAGGATTTATTCCTACACTACAACACAGAGGATTTATTCCTACACTAAAACACAGAGGATTTATTCCTACACTACAACACAGAAGATTTATTCCTACACTACAACACAGAGGATTTATTCCTACACTACAACACAGAGGATTTATTTCTACACTACAACACACAGGATCTAATCCCACACTACAACACAGAGGATTTATTCCTACACTACAACACAGAGGATTTATTCCTACACTACAACACACAGGATCTAACCCCACACTACAACACAGAGGATTTATTCCTACACTACAACACACAGGATCTAATCCCACACTACAACACACAGGATCTAATCCCACACTACAACACACAGGATCTAATCCCACACTACAACACAGAGGATTTATTCCTACACTACAACACAGAGGATTTATTCCTACACTACAACACACAGGATCTAACCCCACACTACAACACAGAGGATTTATTCCTACACTACAACACACAGGATCTAATCCCACACTACAACACACAGGATCTAATCCCATACTACAACACACAGGATCTAATCCCACACTACAACACAAAGAATCTAATCCCACATTACAACACAGAGGATTTATTCCTACACTATAACACACAGGATCTAATCCCACACTACAACACACAGGATCTAATCCCACACTACAACACAAAGAATCTAATACCACACTAAAACACAGAGGATTTATTCCTACACTACAACACACAGGATCTAATTCCACACTACAACACACAGGATCTAATCCCACACTACAACACAAAGAATCTAATCCCACACTACAACACAGAGGATTTATTCCTACACTACAACACACAGGATCTAATCCTACACTACAACACACAGGATCTAATCCCACACTACAACACACAGGATCTAATCCCACACTACAACACACAGGATCTAATCCCACACTACAACACAGAGGATTTATTCCTACACTACAACACACAGGATCTAATCCCACACTACAACACACAGGATCTAATCCCACACTACAACACAGAGGATTTATTCCTACACTACAACACACAGGATCTAATCCCACACTACAACACACAGGATCTAATCCCACACTACAACACAGAGGATTTATTCCTACACTACAACACAAAGAATCTAATCCCACACTACAACACAGAGGATTTATTCCTACACTACAACACACAGGATCTAATCCCACACTACAACACACAGGATCTAATCCCACACTACAACACACAGGATCTAACCCACACTACAACACACAGGATCTAATCCCACACTACAACACACAGGATCTAATCCCACACTACAACACAGAGGATTTATTCCTACACTACAACACACAGGATCTAATCCCACACTACAACACACAGGATCTAATCCCACACTACAACACACAGGATCTAATCCCACACTACAACACAGAGGATTTATTCCTACACTACAACACAAAGAATCTAATCCCACACTACAACACAGAGGATTTATTCCTACACTACAACACACAGGATCTAACCCCACACTACAACACACAGGATCTAATCCCACACTACAACACACAGCATCTAGTCCTACAATACCACACACAGGATCTAACCCCACACTACAATACACACACTCTACCCCAATATTTACACAACAGTAGACAGACAGGTGGTTAAAAACTTACCAAACTTATTACAGTGGATAAACTGGCACAAAACCTTGCCATTGACACATTCACACTGCAGACATTCCTTGCTTTCTAGAGGGAACCAGGTGTCTTCATGCAGGTATTCCTCACCCTTGTAAAAACAACCTGGAGAGATAGTCAACACAATGTAAACCAATAGTGCAGTCACTTTATGTGGGGGGATTTACTGCAGAGAAGATTCCAGCACCTATGGACTTGATGATAATCTGAACTGAACAATATAAAATAAACACACTTCTGTGTTGAATTCTCTAGCAGACTCACATATCACATGGTAATATAGGAGGTATTTTTAATGACTGTGGGGTTTTTGAAAATATTGCCGCTCCAAGTTTTGTATTCATCCTCTGTGAACTCATACAACATAAAAGGTAAATACAAAACTTGGAGCGGCAATATTTTCAAAACCCCAGTCATTAAATATACACCCTGTATATTATTAACTGATTAAGTTCATAACATATATAGACAACATATGTAAAGAAACCGGCCAAACAGAGACCGCAAGAACACTGCATGACGAGAACACAGAAGAAGACCATCTGCAAATCTAACCATTAGAGAATTCCTGTTTGCGGACGAGCAAGCACTAATAGCAAAATCAGAAGCTGAATTACAAGACCACATGAATAGTCTAAACGAAATGTGTAGGGAACATAACATGAAAATTAGCACAATTAAAACAGAGGTAATGACTATAACTAAAGAAGAAAAAGCAACATTGATTCACCTAAAGGAACATCCCTTGAAACAAGTAAAGAGTTTCAAGTACCTAGGAAGTATAATATCATCAAATGGCAAATCAGAAGACGAGATCAAAAATAGATGCAATAAGGCAAACCAACTCATTGGACAAATGGCACCAATAACAAAGAACAAACATATATCAATAACTACTAAGAAAGCATTTTACAACACAATCTTCCTACCAACTCTATGTTACCAATGCCAAACCTGGACAATGGCAGAAAAAGAGAAAAGTAAAATCACACAAGAGAAATGAGATTCCTGAGAAGAATACTCAACGTATCAAGAAGAGATAAGATCAGAAATGACGAAATCAGGACTAAAGTGGGGGTTATAGCTGCACTAGATTTTATTAGAAGGCAGCAAGTCAAATGGTTTGGCCATGCAAGTAGGTTACCAACTAACAGTATACCACAGCAAGCAATGATGTACAGACCAGATGGAAGCAGAGGAAGATGCCAACCACATAAACGATGGACGCAGGGAATAACAGAGTCCATGGGAATATCGATACATGAAGCCCATAAGTGGGCACTCTCCCGCTGTTTATACTTCACCTCGACACTGCAAGGTACAAGAGGAACATGACGAGATGAGATGAGATGAGAGATTATTCAGTGCCATGGGATGATTAATTGTCTTAAGCGGCTTCCTGTATCTGCCATGGGCTTATATAGTGGCTGAAGTGTCAGTGCATTATAATACAACATGTCTGTTACCATATTCGTAACTTTTCAGTTATAACTGTGACACACCCGTATTTCCCATTTTCAACCACTCAGTTGTGTTTGATCCAACCTTATGTTTTGTTTGGCATAGAATTTGTTAAGTATTTGCGTACTTTAATAACAGCAGATGGAAAATGTATTCAGGAAGTCAAATTTACAAAACCCCAAGGAAAAGCAGCATTTCACCAGATGAAGAATATTCTCTCCAATTTAGCTTTGTCAATCGAGCTAAAGAAAAGAGTTCTTAATAGCTATATTTAGCCAGTCCTGATGTGCAGAAGCAAATCATGGACAATTAGCAGAGAAGTGAGGAATTATGTAGAAGCTGCAGAGATCTGGTTTTTTAGAAGAATGATGAGAACACTATCCATCAATCATGTGCCATGCCAGAAAGCATGGGCGGTCATGATTCGCCATGTCACTCGATCATCAGAGTCGTGGATCAGCTCAGTGTTCTTGTCTCAACCATGCCACGTGGCCAAGCCATCTTGGTATCTACTTCTCTGTCTTCCTCTTGTTCTTTTCCCCTTGATCTTGTCAATCGTCACCAAGTTCTCAAATTTATTTCTTCTCATATCGTGTCCACAAAATTGTGACTGTCTGCGTCTAATTTTTCTAATCAGTGTACGATTTTCATTTGTTTCTTGTAGGACTTGGTCATTGGTTTTTCTGTCTGTCCATGGTATTCTTTGCATTCTCCTCAGAAACCACATTTCCACAGCCATCAGATGTTTTTCAGCTTGACTGCTCATTGTCCACGCTTCACATCCATACAACAATACAGAGAACACTATGGGTGGACAGAAAGAACAATGAAGATGTCCTGAAAGAAGTTAATTCACAAAGAGAACTGGTTACTTGCATCAGAAGAAGACAGCCTGCATTCTTTAGGCGTGTCATGAGACGGGGAAAGTTGGAGTATGTGGTCACAACGGGAAGGCTGGAAGGGAAAAAAGACAGGAGGAGACCAAGAGAGGAGATGCTGGACAGTTTGACATCATGACATGGAGGAACGTCGGTATAAAAAATGGCGATACGAGACAGAAGGCTGTGGAAAGACATGATCACCAATGCCACATGGCATGGACTTGGTATGGACTTTAAGATAAAGAATATATTATAAACATAATCTTGTCCTTGTTGCTACAGCTTTCAAGTATAAAACATAAAGACTAAGTACCCATAATGTCAAAGGGATATTAAGAGTCTGATCTCCATGAATGAATGAACTGTATTTTAAAAGGGTTTGTTGTTCGTCTGCTCATGGAGATGAAAGTCTTAATGAAGATATAGGAGGAGGTTATATGTTGAAAGTTTGAGAACCTTTCAAGTTATGTTATTTCAACTCAAATAACACATGGCAATATATTATAAATATGTTCTTGTCTACTTTGCTACAGCTTTCAAGTGTAAGGAGTAAGGCTAAGCACGAGGGGGCTTCAAATGAAAACCTTAAATGTTTTTTTTTGTGTATAAATATATTCTGATTAAAAAAAAGCAAAGAACAAATGTATCATTTTTCAATGTAGTCACCACTTCATGCAATGCAAGTTCCCTATCACCGATGAAATGCTTGGATTCCTAAAGAAAAAATTTATCTGGGGTCACTACTCGGTGTGTCTGACCCGGTCGTGAACAGTCTATCACAGAAGTCATGCCATTTTGAAACTTCCTACTCAACTCATACATTTGCTGGACTGACAGTCAGTCAGTCAGTTAGTTAGTCGTGGTTCTAACTTCACAGCAACGGGTTGTCCCCATATTGCTCCGTTCCTGTGCCAGTGAATATCACACAAAATGCTCCTCACTGCCCAATGTGAACAATGGAATAGACAGGAGTCTCGGCAAGCCAACAGCTCGCGCAGGTACACTGTGCATAATGCCGCCGCCAGAATGCAAACACAAAAGTCCTCCATGAAAAATACAGTTCAACATCGATGGAAACGGCAGTCACCAAAATGACTTCATTGACCCAGGTTTTATCCCATATGGCTCGGTCTCTTTCCGCAGGACAACCTGCCGAAAGCACCACACAAAGCACAAACTCTGTAGCTCCAGCGGTGACTCCCAGGAGTCACCTGAAAAATGCTCTCGTGAGCCGAAAAGGCAAACCAGTCAATCCAGCAACAGCCAGCCGCCATCGTTCCGAACATGCAGTTCACGCTACAAACAACCGCGGACAGATGTAAAAGCATTTCATGCGAAACTCACAGCTCACAGTGTCACACCACGCACTCACTCAGTAGCAGGGCGACGGAACCATATCCTCCTTAGTCACCTCTTATGACGTGCATGGTAGGCAACAGTGTTACTATTCTTTGCTCTCCGGTATGGGCCCCGGCAACACACAGGCACACATATGGACTGACAGGCATGCATCACCATACTGGAGCTTCATTCGTCGATGACTTTCACTGATCAAACTACCGATAACAGAACAGTGCTCCTCTATGGTACATGTCAAAAGTGGGACGGCCAGTGGAGATCAAACTCCATGACATTATAGATATGAGGGGGATTCAAATGAAAACCTTAAAAGTGTGATAGAAATTACAATAACCATTACTCATTGTCTTGTAACCTGTCAATATTCTTGTTAAGGCTGTCAAGAGTGTTCAGCACGTGACATCACGGTTCAGAATAACACATTGACGTCATAAGGACAGTTTACGTCCTTATGACGTCAATGTGTTATTCTGAACCGTGATGTCACGTGCTGAACACTCTTGACAGCCTTAACAAGAATATTGACAGGTTACAAGACAATGAGTAATGGTTATTGTAATTTCTATCACACTTTTAAGGTTTTCATTTGAATCCCCCTCGTATCTATAATGTCATGGAGTTTGATCTCCATGTAGATATGGGAGGAGGCCCTATATGAAGTATATGTGTTTAAAGTTTGAGCACCCTTAAAGTTATGTGACAACTTAAATAACACATGCCAATAAATCAATATGAATTCTGAATATATTATTATTATAAATAATATGCTATTTTCCTCTTTGCTACAGCTTTCAAGTATAATGAGTAAGACTAAGTTTCTAAGAACTTATTAGTAAGAAGTACTCGTACTTAGTACTCGCAGTCACCTATCAATCTATCTAATCTTTACTTTTTACTAGTTTTTACTTATGTCATTTCACTTCATCAACAAAACAGGGCAGTGACTTGGTAAATGGTAAATCACTAAACGGAGCTAAGACTGAAAACAAATTAACGTAAAACGTGAATATGGAACTCAACAACCGAAATAAACACATATAGTCGAATGTTTCGATCGCAGTCTTCTTCAAATAAAGATAAAATTAGGATACAAAACTACAAAATAAAAAAAGCGTGAAAAACGTAAACGACAACCCATACATCCTAGCACAAACACAGGTATTGACTGACTGACGGCAAAGTAAAAAGAAGGAAAACATGAGACAATTGAAGTGAAACGAATTGGAGGGGAATAGAAATTCTAAACAACGTATTCGCTTAAAAGTTAGTTGCATATAGTTTTACATGATGTCGCAGTCAACCCCAGCATTTTTTTGTTTTTGTGATTTCTTGGCAAGTTTACGTTCAGTAGTTTGTCATTGCTGTCTGAACGACCGGCATTCATCATATTGTATGAAACTAACGTAAGGCGGCGACGGAGGCGAAGAAGAAGAAGAAGAAGAAGAAGAGGAAAAAAAAAAGAAGAAGAAGAAGAAGAAGAAGAAGTTAGTTAGTTAGTTAGTTAGTTAGTTAGTTAGTTAGTTAGTCGACAGATCATCCTCACTGCACATCGAACCATTCAGCCCATAAGTGCTCGGATCCCCTCCTCAGCAAATCCCGCAGCGTGTAGCGGCTAACGACACCAGTTCTGTGCTGGTTTATCAATCTTCTTTGGCTTCCTGCGTAGTGTTCTTGTTTGACCACACCTCTTTTAATTTGCTGTTCTCGCAGTCTGACCATGGTTGTAGATTCACAGTCATCACTTGGTTCTCGCAAAAGTCTTACTTCTCGTAGAGCATTCAGAATGTCAGCCTGGTCCATGGCGCGTCAGCCCTCCACAGTAGCCTCACCTGCGAACTTGTCAGCCCGCTCATTTCCTTGTACTCCCGCATGCCCTGTCACGAAGATGAAACAGCTTTATCAGCCGAGACCGCTCCAGATACAGCAACCACTCTCTTCGGATCCACCTCGTCTCTATCCTCTTGATCATGTTCATTGAGTCGCTAAGGAAACAAGCCCTAGTGAATGTCTGTGTCTCGAGCCATGTTATTGCTTTACTTACTGCCATGAATTCCATAGTCAGGCTACTTGTGGTCTCAACAAAAGCACCAAAGTCCTTCTTCACAATTCTCCCTCCGGTCCGCACCGTAAAGGCCCATGAGCTTTTCACTTGTCGGACGACTGACCCATCTGTGTAAATGACGGCATCACCGTCTAAAGAATTCTCGAAAACTCGAGAAGAAGAAGAAGAAGAAGAAGAAGAAGAAGAAGAAGAAGAAGAAGAAGAAGAAGAAGAAGAAGAAGAAGAAGAAGAAGAAGAAGAAGAAGAAGAAGAAGAAGAAGAAGAAGAAGAAGAAGTGTTACTAGAATAACCAGCATCTAACCCTAGCGACATAAGCTGAGTGAGACAGACCCTCCTTGGATTTGTCTGCAGTGCCTGGATGCCGATATTCTTCATTAAGTAACCATTAACTGCATATGACATGAAGTCTGCTGGTTTGAAACCATCCCCTTTGCCACGGTAGCAAATTCCTTCACCACCCCACCACTCAAACACCCCAGAAATGTGAGGAACCAGGGCTCGCACTGACAAATATTTACACGTCCACAGACGAAAACCCAGCGGGCGTACTCTGGCGGGTTTTAATTCATCTTTCAATGTAAGTGTGTTCCTGAACCCTTATCTCCCAGGCAACAGTTCTATAACGACTCGCAGGTAAAGTCCTGGTTCCCATAAAGAAATGGCAAGTCGGTGCTGATTCAGCTTACGAAAACTCGCACATAAGCAATTCTGTTTTTATTACACGCGAGACGGGGTGATATTATTTTCCAGTGCATTGCCTGTAGATTCTGCTTTAAGAATACTCACGTTTAAATACAAAGTGAATTATGCTAGCGTTTTGAAGTTGTAATGAATAACGATTCTTTTTAGATAAGATTGATTCGTTCGTTGTGGAAGTTGCAGTTTTTAAGTGCAGGTCAGGTGCAACGCATTTATCTCCTTCTTGTCCATGCTGCGCGGGGTTGGTGATCATGTCTGTCCACAGCCTTCTGTTTCTTGTGCTGCCAATCATTTTTGAAACCGATGTTCCTCCATGTCATGATGTCAAACTGCCCAGCATCTTCTCTCTAGGTCTGTCCCTACCTCTCCTCCTCACCAACCTTCCGTTGTTGCGCAATACCCCTGCTATATTGATGACAACTGGCAACGGAAAGCGTCGCACAAAGCACGACCTCCGTAGCGCTAGCGACGACCCACGGGAGTCTCCGAAAAATTTCACTCTTGAACCGAGGGACGCAGCTCGGAATCGAAGCCCGAGTCAAACGGCTTGACTACATCGCCACGGAGACTCCCGAGAGGGGGGAGAACAAGGGGAAGTCAGAGAAGTAAATACCTGGATGGCTTGGCCATGTTGTATGGTCGAGTCAATAACACTGAGCTGATCCACGACTCTGGTGATCGAGTGAGATGGCGAGTCATAACCGTCCACGCTTATCGGCATGGCACATGGTGATGATGGTCTTCTCGTGACATGCAAACAGAATGTGGGCTGTCTTCTTCTGATAGTAGTAACCAGTTCTCTTTGTGAGTTACCTTCTTTCAAGAAATCTTTACTGCTTGTCATATCCGTCCACAATATGATCATCATTCTTCTATAAAACCACATCTCAGAAGTTTCGAATTGAACGACGACTGTCGATTGCTCTTCAAAGACTGGAACAACTGGGTGGATAGTGGAGTGGGACAGATGGAGCTGCAGAAATTAGATTTTTAAGAGTATGCATCTTTTCCATTGCAACATACACCTGTGAGATCTGGACACTTACTAAACAAGCTGAACAGCGCATAAATGCCTTTGAATATAAGTGTTATAGACGGGTTATAAGAATATCTTGGGTAAAGAAAATAACTAATGCATCCATACTTCAAGAGCTGAATATTGAAGAGGGTTGGCTATTAAAGACGATAAAACAAAGAAAATTGATATATTATGGTCACTTGAAATGTCATGATGCAGTTTTGATTGGAGACAATAAACAGGACCTGCGACATTTAGTAGATGCGGTTGTTGCACACAGTGAGCAACTAGGGTTAGAATTGAATAGTAAGAAGACACAGCTTATGGTCGTCACTGAGAAGAAGGAAATATCACAATGTGATATACGAGTAAATGGGCATATTCTTAAGCAAGTTAATCGGTACAGTTATCTCGGAACAGTCATAACATCTGATGGGAGATGCCTTGAAGATATTAGAACAAGAATTGCCATTGCGAAGATATCCTTTTGCAAGATGAAAAACATACTGACCAATAAAAAGATAATTGAAACGAGAAAAAGTGTTGAAATGCTACATAGTGCGTACTTCTGTATGGATGTAAAGCGTGGACAATGTGCAGTCAAGCTGAAAAACATCTGATGCTGAGGAAATGTGGTTTCTGAGGAAAATTGAAAGAATACCATGGACAGACATAACAACCAGTGAACAAGTCCTTCAAGAAACAAATGAAGATCGTAAACTGATTAGAGTCATTAGACGTTGACAGTCAAAATTTTGTGGGCATGTTATGAGAAGAAATGAATTGGAGAACTTGGTGACAACTGGCAAGATCGAATGGAACAGACCAAGGGGAAGACCGAGAAGTAAATACCTGGATGGATTCCCACGTGGCATGGTTGAGATAGAAACACGGAGCTGATCCATGACTCTGGTGATTTATTGAGATGGCAAAACATGACCGCCCACGCTTATCGGCATGGCACATTATGGATGGATGGAAACTTCATGAGAGTTTGGAGAGAACAATAATGGAGGGGTATATGCCTGGGAGCCGGCTTCCTGGCCTAGAGGTTAGCGACTTTTCTCCGTAATCTCGTATACTCTCGTAAGTAACGTGACGACGGTGAGAATCAGCAGTGGTTCGAATCGCGTCGGTAACTTACAGGGTATGTGAGCCGGCCGCTCAAAAAGCAATGGCGTAATCTTGCCAAGAAATCAACAATCAGCTGAAAGATGCTGATGTTGACAGCAATGTCCTGTAAAGGATATGCAAACAACAAAACAACAATATGCCTGGGAAGAGAGGAAGAGGAAGGCCAAAGAGAAGATGGGTGCAGGATGTGGCGGATGATCTCCAGATGGGTGTATCGGACGCGGGACATCTTGCTTGTGATCGAGAAGTTTCCGGAAGGTTTTTATGGGAGCTAGATCTGCAAAGGACATGCTACTGAATGAATGAATGAATGAATGAATGAATGAATGAATGAATGAATGAATGAATGAATGAATGAATGAATGAATGAATGAATGAATGAATGAATGAATGAATGAATGAACGAACGAACGAACGAAGCTTCGACATAATTCCTCACTTGTCTGATAATTGTTCACGATTCGCTCCCAAACATCGGGACAGGCTCAATATAGCTCGAAAGAATTCTTTTCTCAAACTCGATTGGCAAAGATAAATTGCAGATTATATTCTTCATGTTATGACACGAAATACTGAACCAATAAAGTTTGGGCAGGTGAAAATGCAAGGCCGTATTTCCGTGTTCTTGTTTCACATATAGTTCTTGTCATTCCAGCAAGGTTTGAGGATACCAGACATGTGTTAGAGATTGCTCCAACTACATAACTTAATTAGACAACAGTAGACAACGTATACTTACACCATAGGAAATATACACTTTTAGCACCGACATCGTAAGACTCTAACATAGATAATATATCGCTCACCCATTTTTCTTTGCATATCCTTTTTACAGGACATCACAGTCAACACCAGCATTTCTGCCGCTGTGATCTCTTGGCAAGTTTACGTTCAGTAGTTTGCCATTGCTTTCTGATCGACCGGCACCGATACCAACGCAAAACCAACGCAACGCAGTCTGCTGCCAAGTCACGCGCAGCTGTGTTTCGAACGTGGGTAAACGGGATTACGAACCGCGTCCGTAAGCCCTTCGTCACGGAGATAGCAGACTCTAACATATATAATATAGAGTTCTACCATAAATAAAACATACAGTTCTACCAAAGACACCGTATGACTCTGACATAGATAATATATAGCAGACGCTAACATAGATAATATAGAGTTCTACCATAAATAAAACTTTCAGTTCTACCAAAGACAACGTATGACTCTAACATTGATAATTTATAATAGACACTGATATACAAGTGACAATATATAGCTCTATCATAAATAGAACATGCAGTACTACCAAAGACAAGGTATGACTCTAACATTGATAATGATTAATATATAATAGACTCTGATATACAAGTGACAATATATAGCTCTATCATAAATAGAACATGCAGTTCTACCACAGACAACGTATGACTCTAATGAATAGCTCTACCTTAAATAAATTACATCTCTGCGACAGATATAATAATGTTCTACCAACGATAAAATATCATCATCATGTTCTATGATGATAATCGCGGGCGATCATGATTCGCCATCGCCCATAATCACCACAATCGTGGATCAGCTCTGTGCTCTTTGTTTCGACCATTCCATGTGGCCAAGGCATCTAAATAATTATTTATCTGCCTTCCCCTTATTCTTGTGCCACCAATCTCGTCAGTTGTCACTAAGTTTCCCAGTTTATTTCTTCTCATTAAAGATGTCGACTGTCTACGTCTAATTTCTTTAATCAGTTTGCGGCTTTCATTTGCCTCTTGTAGGACTTGCTAATTGGTTTTTCGGTCTGTCCATGGTATTCTTTGCATTTTCATCAGAAACCACATTTCCACTGTTATTCGATGTTTATTAACTTTTGTGCTTATTGTCTACGTTTCACATCCATTCAAATGTACATGTTCATTGTAGCACTTCAACACTCTTTTTTTCGCTGTTTACATCTATAATAATATAGATGTACCATAGATACAATACAGCTGTTAGTTGCATATTCTTTACAGGACGCCGCAGTCAACCTTAGCATTTTTGGCTGTTTGTGATTTCTTGGCAAGATTACGTTCAGTAGTTTGCCATTACTTTCTGAACAACCGGCACTCGTATATTTTGTTTATAAAAACCAACACAGGACGGTGTGCTGCCAAATCTCCCGCAGCTGTTTTTAAAACGCGGTATGCGCGATTACGAAATGCGCCCGTAACCTCTACGCCACAGAGCCAGCATACAGCTTTACGAAAGATAAAATACAGCTGTAAGATAGATAAAATACAGCTGTAAGATAGATAAAATACAACTGTAAGATAGATAAAATACAGCTATAAGATAGATAAAATACATCTGTAAGATAGATAAGATACAGCTGTAAGATAGATAAAATACAGCTGTAAGATCGATAAAATACAGCTCTACTTTACATTTTTCTTATTGCCTCCCTAGAGATAAAATACAGCTCTACTTTAGATTTTCTTTTATTGCCTCACTAAAGATAAAATACAGCTCTACCTTATATATATATATATATATATATATATATATATATATATATATATATATATATATATATATATATATATATATATATATATATATATATATATATTCAGTTACCTTACTAAAGCTCTGCCTTAGATTGAAAATACAGCTCTACTTTAGATGTTATTTTTAGTGCCTCACTAAAGAAAAAATACAGCTTAGTCGTAGATGTTTATTTTAAATTGCCTAACCAAAGATAAAATACAGCTCTACCTTAGATAAAATATTACATCCACCATATACAGCATAGTGGGTTTACGGTACAAGCCCCATTTGCTTACAGACAATCCGGTACTCGATGGGTGCTATGAGCAGAATTCATGCCTAGCTATTGACATATCACAATAACTAGGAAATTCCCGATTCATAGCACCAAATTCGTAGCAGTAGCACCGGCCAGGAACGCAATGAACGTATACTATAATGCATATAGGCTATCAGTATTTTGTTCGTATATCCATCCATCCATCATGTCAAAAGTCAGTCAAATTTCTTTGGGCATGTTATGATAAGAAAGGACCTGGTGAACTGATGACAACAGGCAAGATCGACGGGAAGAGACCAAGGGGAAGACCAAGAAGTAAATACCTTGATGGCTTGGCCACGTGGCATAGTCGAGACAGAAACACGGAGCTGATCCACGACTCTGGTGATCGAGTGAGATGGCACAGCATGACCACCCACGCTTATCCGCATGGCACATGATGGATGTATCTCCAGTATCATATATGGTATTCAGGAGTCTGGTAGCTTTATCTATTCTGTATTCTTCTAACGCATTAATCATTTCTGTTGTGATGCTGTCCGAACAGGGGGTCTTGCCAGTTTTCAAATGGTTAAGAGCATTCAGAGCCTCCATCTTCAAAATTGATGGTCCTTCATTATTATTTTGAATATCATACTGTTCTTCTCTGTTATAATAATAATGGTTTTTCACATAATCTGACTTTACATGTAAAATCTGATCTTTTTCTATTATGATTTTCCCATCTTTTGTCTTTAGGCAGCCTGCTGATGTATGTGTTCTTTGATTAGTAAGCTCCTGAATTCTTTTGTGCATTGGTTTGGTATTTTACTGTCGTGTTGTTTTTCAATTTATATGCAATTTTTCTCGAGCCATCTTCTTTTGCTTCCTTACATAATGTTCTGACTTTTCTGTGATTTTCTTTATATTTGGCAGGATTATTTTTATTCTGTCTTCTTGTTCCCATTAGTTGTAAAATTTCTTCAGTCGTCCATGTCTGACTATCCACTTTCGTTAATTTTTGAATAGTTTTTTCTGCAGCTAAACTGATTGAATTCTTCAACATTTCCCATTGATTATCCACATCTTGAAATAGGATCTCTAGATCAGACAATATATGAAATTTGTTCTTTGCTTCTACGTTAAAATTATCTTGTATTTCTTTGTAAGTTTTCAATTTGCACAAATCATATTTAGTCTAGACTTGTTCTAGTATATGTTATTAAATTTAGCTTCCATTTTTACGTATACTGTGTAGGGGAGGAGGAATTTATAGGGAGGAAATACGAAGGGGGGGGGGGATAACGTGCGTGATTACTTCAAAGTACCGCGGATATGGGGGTTAAGAATTTTTAAGTAACAATGCTAATGAAATTGTGAAAAAAAAGTATAAGTTTGAGATGGAGAAGGAGATTGCACCCAAGAAATTGAAGCAAGCGTCGAATGGACAGAGCGACGAAGGCAAAATACATTCTCACACTTCTCAGTGACTGAAACTACCATACTTTACAGATAGAGATAATATTCAAGCATATCTGGGCAGATATGAGGCAGCGGTAGAGGCTTTAGGACGTCCAGAAGCAGAATACGATATGTGGCTCAGTGAATATCTTACGAGGAAGGCATTGGACACGATGTTCAATCTACTAGAGGCAGAAAGAAATAGTTATACGATTCTGCGTCAACGCCTGCTTACGAAGCTCAGTCTGACTGAACATGGATACAGAACTAAGTTCAGACAATTTGTGCCAGAGAATAATCAGGACTTTAGAGACTTTGTCAATACTTTGAAGAATGTCTTTAATAAATGGCTATAGCTAGCAGAAGTAGGAGGAGACTTCAATCGTCTAGTGGACCTGATGTTATGAGACAAGGTATTATCGTCATGTAATACAGACTTGGTGGCTTTCTTTCAAGAACGCAAAACAAAGGACACTGAAACAATGTTCCAGTTAGGGCAAAACTACATGACAGTAACCCTAATTTTACGATTGGCAGACAAACCGAAGAAATAGTCTGTGCGGCCTACACTAAATAGGATCAGAATCCAGTTATCAGACAAAGGTCAAAAAGTGTTGATTCAGCACAGTTATGATCAACAGGGACGTCAATACTATGGTTACCGTAGCAACCATTTTAGCAAATCAGGAAGGGGAACTATAAGAGACAACAGAATTTTAACTCTGGGTGTATTCGCTGTGGCAGTTGGAGGCACAACTCAACAACCTGTAATGTACAACCATCTAATGGGCCAACAACAAAAAACAGGAGGAAGGGTATTATTTGTTTCAAATGTGGGGGTAAGGGTCATATCCGGTATCAGTGTATAGTGGAGGATACTGAGCACTCAAATGCAGCCCATGTGATTGAGACACATCTACACAGAGAGCTGTGAGGCATGCAAGCCACTGTTTGACAAAAACAGTCAGCCTCTCTTGATGTGTAGTCATCCATTCCCAACATTATCATTAGTGCACACAGGAGGCAATCCTAAGCTACACCATAGGTTGGTCAATGATAATACAGCTTTAACTCTTAAATATTTACGGTGTACGACCATTGAAGTGAGAAAAAGTCTTGTACATCTCTCGGCTTACACAGGGAAAACTGTCAAGTGCATAAGTTTCAATGGGACAGTGGAATTTTATCCATTAGCTGAGATCACAGTGACAACACCATATATCACAGGTAGAGTGACAGCGTGTGTCCTGGACTTCCCAGCCGCAGACTTAATCATTGGAAATATACCAACAGTCAAAGAATGTACAGAGGAAATCGATAACTGGTACCACAGATATGGTGTGAGAAGCAACGAGGTAGTTACCAGAAGACAAATTAGATTAGATACAATAGATGATGAAGAAGCGACACTTGAAGTGGACAACTAGACAGAGACTAAGGATAGCACAACGGATAAGAAAACAACTGAACTCAGAGTTTTATTGGCTGAAAAAGACAAGACATCATTCTTGACAAATGTTTTCAGGTGTATAGTACGTCAGAATATACCCCAGCACAGAATTATAGGTGGGGCTTCGAAGGGAAGAATAATAGGCTCACTCACCGTTTTTCAGATGACAAGACCATACGCCCACAAGGTGTGGTAACTTCAGCTTATAGAGAGCTGAGTGTGAGAATTGTTCATGATATTTCTTTTGCACGTAACATGGTAATAGTGCGCACTCAGCATAGAGTCATGTCCTAGCTTTATTGGCCAGGGTTTAGTCAAGATAGCAAGCTATACAGCAGATCCGGTGCACCCGAGCAAGCTACAGACATGAAAGTCAGGCCATTTAAAAAATGTACTTTTGACATCATTGGCCCATTGTCAGTGATGTCCAACGGGGGTGTCAGGTATATCTTGACCATGGTTGATTGTTACACTAGATGGCCAGAACTCGTACTTGTCAAACACAGTACAATAGAAGCGGTGGCCGAAGCACTATTAGCGGTACACTCTGGACTGGGTTTCCGTAATGAAATTTTGCCTGACAATGGGCGACAATTTATGTTTCAGATGATGAGATGTGAACAATCTGTTACACATCACTCAGTTCTACAATACAGTCAAAATGAAATTTTTGTCAGCCATCACATCAGTGTTGTCTGTGTTGACACAGAAGGGCAGACTCAACATAGTGGTATGGACCCAACAGTGCGAGCTTCTTCTTCTCTTCTTCAGCGTTCCGAGCCATTGAGGTTCTTTGCTGCAAATACAATCTGTCTCCATTCGTCTCTCTGGTGGACCTTCTCTTGCCAGTCGTTGATTCCAAGTGCTTGTAGGTCTGTACATGTATTATCTCTCCACCGCCTTCTTGGTCTACCTCGGGGTCTACGGTCATTTATTTCCTGAGTGTAAGCGAGTTTTGTTTCCCTATTAACTTCCATTCTTTCTATATGCCCCAGCCATTGTAGTCTATTAGCCTTCATGATACCAGTGATTAGCGGGGACTTAAACAGATCATAAATGTCTTTGTTACTTCTTCTTTTCCACTCTCCACTTTGTGTATCCCTAATGGGTCCAAAGATGCGTCTTAAAATTTTGTTCTCAAAGGTTTGTAACAAGGCTTCGTCTCCTTTCGTTGTACTCCAGGTTTCAGAGCCATACAGCACAACTGGTCTGATCAGTGTTTTATATATTGTGATTTTGGTGTTACGAGATAGTGCCTTTGATTTTAGTAGATGTTGTAGTGCATAGTATATCTTATTTCCAGAGTTGATTCTAGTTTGTATTTCTTCCCTTATGATGTTGGAGCAGTTGAAGATTGTACCCAGGTATTTGTATGTTTCCGTTCTTTTAATGGTCATATTATCTATTTGTATGTGGCCAGGGTTTCTAGCCATTCCGTCTCTTGAAATTACCATATATTCTGTCTTATCTTGGTTGATAACCAGCCCCATCTGTTGGGCTTTTTCCTTTAAGTGAGTCAATATTTCCAATGTCTTTTGTTCACTTTGCCCTATAATATCTATATCATCTGCATAACCAAGCAGCTTGGATGTTCCTCCAATATCACATTCCTCCTTTACCTTCCTTACAACTTTCTCTAGAGCCAGATTGAAGAGTAGCGGCGATAGTGCATCACCCTGTTTCAAGCCAGATGTTATTTGGAAGGGGTCTGATTTCCTGCCTTTATATGTTACTATATTATAAGTATCTTCCATGCATAGTCTGGTCATGTTGATTAACTTCCTTGGTATTCCAAATTCCTGCATAGCATTCCATAGACTATTTCACATTTTTGATTGAACCATCTGTTCTTTCTATGCGTGGTTAACACACCGAGACATTCTCCTGCGGTAGACTGAATTGTATTCTTGATGTTCAACCAAGTTTGGTCAACGCTTTCCTCCAAAGGGTTTTGCAGAGTTTCAAGTTTACATTTTATTTCATCTGTAAATTTCTCTTTGACTGTAATGTCTTGCAGTTTTTCTCTGTTATATGTTGGGTGTAATCTTTGTAATTTAGTATAGTAAGCTCTCTTAAGTTTTATTTTAAATTTTGCTCCAACGAGGAAGTGGTCACTGTGGCACTCGGCTCCTCTATAACTTCTGACTTGCTGTATGTTTGATGCATTTCTGTTGTTAATTAAAATGTGATCTATTTGATTATAGGTTCTTGTAGCATGATGAAACAGAATTCCTCATTCCCAGTCCGACACATTTCATAAAGATACTTTAAGTCTTAACGGGGACCATCCCAAATATAAGGGCTATTCTTAGATCGTATGTTCTAGAACGAGTTGGGGGAGGCGGCGGTATGCACTTGTCTTTTGATTGGTTCATAGGTAATGAGCCCACGCTATTCCTGGGCCATATTTTAAAATCTAATTAGTAGGAGCGGGAATTTCACCAGGAGCGGTCGCTAGTGTGATGTGATGACCCAACAATGCCCTTAAAGATTCAATAATATATTGTTCTCTGGACAGCAGGTACCACTTTAAAACATACTTTAATGTTGTAGTTGTGCCTGATAAACGAATGAGAAGAATGTATGAGTATTTTATGAATAAAATGTGAAAGTGGAAAACCTAACTTCTGTGCGCCAGAATTCTGAACACTGCATCTTCAACCTTGACATGTCTTTCACGCTGTATACTCCAAATGCATATCAATCCCTTGATGTGACTGGTTGCGTATGCTTGATGAATGTAGAGTACACTCATGCAGATTCGCAAACCCAAACCCCTGGTGCATTCTTAATGCCTAGGATGACTCATTCTTAACTCAACTCTACCTTTGCTCTCGTGCGAGTTAACAAATGGCAGTCTGAATCGGAATGAGTGATGTAAACATGTACAAGTTCCTTGGTAAAAAGCTGAAAATGATGGAGTGAGTGAGTTGGTGATTTAATAAATAGCCTCTCACATCTAGTGGAAGGAAAGATGCTTCAAATATCCATATGTAAACAGGTTGTGTGTGGCACGCCAGAATTGCTAAGTTCATGTGATGCCTGGTGACAAATTAAGCTCACGAGAATACCATTTCTCTCTGCAGCATTACACTGTTACCTCTACTGTTGGATGGTTCATATAAACTAGTTTCTAAGAGAACCATAGGTGTGTGAACCTGTGTCTCAGTTGGCTGAATATATGTATGGCTCATGCAAACTTACAAGGACTAAACATGTTTTCCACATATGTGCTTGGTGCATATGTGAACAGTTGTTATGCAATTGAGCTTCTGTTACCTACTGTAGTGGACATGAAAATTACTCAGTGGGGAAAGAGCACATGATGATGATGATGTACCTGTGAGACAAGTCTGGTGAAAAAGGGGTGAGGTCTGGCATTGCTGTGTAAGTGAATATGGAATAGGACATTCATGCACCAACATCACAGCCATAGGAATGGATGTCTGGTCTGCTAATTGGGTAAATGCCATTAGTTAATACATAATGCATATTGCAGTTGTAAATGCCTATTTTCCATTTCCCTTCACAATGCCTGTCCCATGTTGCTATGTCACAATGATTGCTGTACTGTGTCTGGTCCTCCTTGTGCCCAGGTCTACTGTGGTTCAAACATGGTGGAACTTAGACCACATGAATGCTTGTAATTGTGTTAAGCTACCCTGTCTCAGCATATGGTCTTGTGATTACCACAGTACATCAGAGTGAAATACACTGCATCATCAAACTAGGAGAGGTGTGTTTGGACCACACCCATCCTTTTCCTCCCATCCCCAATCTGTGTCTGTTGATGTATACTAACATTATCTTTTAACATATGTAAAGAGATGTTGTGCCATTTTATATGTCAACAGAGAACAGTATGGTGGAGAGGCCATCCATATATCATCTGGGATAACTAAACAGAAGTCCTAGATCCAGATGTGTCTCCCTATCAAAATGTGGGAATATCAAGAAGAGTTTTCTCTCAGCTCAACAGCTGAATGCATAAATGGGAGCAAAACACAATCTGAAGCACTACAAATGTGGTGAACTGGACAGTGATCTTTGAGTCAGTCAAAAGGTCAAATGAGACTAACATCAAATCTTGTTCTATGAACTACATTCATGGAGAACTGTGGAGTAAATGGGAGTGTTTGTTTATCTAAGACAAAACTTAGAAAATATCCAGCCTGATGCTCACACAGTGATTCTTGAAGAATGTTGAACAGTAAGGAAGTTGATCTGGCTAAGTGAGTAGCTGCAATGTATGGGACATTCTGTATGTCATTATTGAAGTACCCAGTGACAGCCTTCACTAACAGCCTGATCAACCGTGAGATGCAGTACCGTGTCATCATACCAAATCTTGTCTTCAAGAGGAATGAATCTGCCATGAAGCTTATTCTGGGGAAGCTGCTAACTGGAGCTAGTCCAACATCCATGCTGATGATAAAAGGATCCAACAGACCCAGAACAGTAGTTTCTTCCTTGAGTTGCCCATGGATAGGATTTCCTAAATTCCCAAGAGTCAGGAAATGATGATAGATACAGATACTGTAACGGAATGGTGTGGTGGTAATTAGAGAGGAGAGGTGGAGGAGAGTTATTGGGTGGTGGAGTAAATAAGAAGTGTTGTATCTTGTTTATCAACCTGCATGTATGACATATTTTATGCATTTTCTATGCAATAATTGAAGTGTTGACATGACAGGAGATGAGGCAATGGTCATCACTGAACTCACCATCAACTCAATAAATTGTGTATTTGGAGAACCAGTGTTTGAAGTACATGTCCCCAGTGAATTTCTTGTACAGTTGCTGTCAAGTGTTGTCTCTGGTGACTGTCTTAAGTGCTGTGGTTGGTTATACATATTGTGAAAAGTCCTGTATAGATGTTGTCAAGTATCACATGATGTCTATCTTGTACAATTGTGGTGTAAACAATTCCTTGTGAATGTATGTCCCACTTTTGGCAGGAAACTGTCATGTAGATGTCTTGTCCAACAGATGTAATGTACCGTTATTGTTGAAGTTTGTTTGTGTACAAATAAATAAAGTCCTAAAGACTAATTGAACTGATATAGGTCACAAAATGACAAAAAATATAGGGAAAGATCTATGTGACGGACGAATAGCATACTGGCAACATTATGTTGAGTGAGAGGGATCCTCAGTTGTACAGGCGCTAATAGTTCAGATCTTCTCTGGCCTTGGGTGAACTAGTTACTTCGTATATAAATTTCTGTGTAGATACATAGTGGTCTCACAGTGGGGGTTTGAGCCAAAGAAAAATGTTCTCCAAAAAAGGCTATTGCGGGAATGATTAGCTCATTTGAGTGACCTCTAGACAAAACGTGCTAAATCATAACCTTTATCTTGTTATTTAATATTCAAGATATATCTCCAGAGAACACTACAAACTAGGTCCTCTGTCATCATCAAATAATTTGTCACAGTTCTCTTGTCACATGATTTCCAAGTTTGTTTGTGTATATCCTTTCTTTGTAGTCTGGTACTGCTAATCTGCGGTCCTTTGGCTTCTGCCAGGTTGATGACTCTCCATCCATTATCATTTGAAGTTGTATGTAGGCTTTCCATACCGGCCACTTTTTTATTAGTTTGCTCTCTACCTATTTTAGTGTTACGAAACAAATACAGTGCGAGCTTGCACTTAAAAAATATATTTTGTAGCCATCCCATTTTAATTCTCCCTAATCTTGACTTACAGTGTACTCCCAGGAGAGACGCATCATCGGCAGGAACTGGTGGATGTGTGATACAAGAGAAGAATCATTTCGTGCATCCAGGGCTACAGGTCAGCAGTGAACTCTCGCCACCAGAGACAAAATGTTCGAATTTGCAACGTGAGGTTCTGCCTATTATGGGATAAATGCATGCAACTGTCGAGGTACTCAATGGGCAGACAAGTCATCGGGCAAACAGACCACCGACCACTGAGGTCAAGGAGCGACACAGATAAGAAAATGAACAATTTTTCAAGTTTTACTTGAACAGATTTCTTTACTTATTGTGTGGTCTGTACATAAAGTGTCCAGTTTTCCAATGAAAAAATAATTCTTCCTGCAAAAAGAGCAAGGAAAGAAAACTCACGTGTTCATTGATGGAGTACTCATTTGTTTCGATGCTAATACTTGGAGAAGACAATGGGTTGACATTCTCTCAAGAAATCACAAATGACAATATAGTTAAGACGTGAACGTTTTGCGTACTTTTTTGGTGTGTTAGCTTACTTGTAGTTACACATGGTCTATTATTTAGTGTAAGAATTGAAATATACTACAAATATAGGAGAAAGTATGGGGAATTTATTCTCGGTGCTACTCACGCATCGTTACTTTGTTCGTTCACGAATTAGAGATGCATTGCTCATCCATCATTTGAAAACTATGTTTTCTTTCGAGGAGGGAGTAATGTAATGTGCGTGATTAAGATGTGGGGGTTATGAATTTTAAAGTAACAATGCAAGGTTACAGGGATGAGGCGAGAGTAAGGCGGATGTGGGACCAGAGAGGTTAATTAAGATGTCCCAAGCTAATGGGGGAGATCCAACACTATGGGCTTTTATAGCACGTACGTGTCAAGGGTAAATTTGCAGTGACAGACAGAAGCGTTATGGGAGGCGGATAGACAAAGGGAAACACAGAAAGGTATTTTCAGGGAACTGGCAATTGGGATCAAAGGTGAAATATAGTTTCATGGGTGGTCCCGAGGAAAGTGTATAAAATGAGAGGAAAGTGAAAGGTTCTGGAGAAATGGGGCTTTGGAATTCTGGGAAATTAAGGGGAAACTTTGCCCGGTGGCATTATTGAGTGTGGGCAAGTTAAAGGAAAACTTGGCTCCAATGATAGACTCCATGGAGTTAAGTTTGGACACGGGGAAGATTCCGGCACGACAAGTTTTGTTATAGAGGCCGGTGGAAGACAGTGTTGTACTCCACAGGAGTGAACCGGATATATGTAGATCTGTTATGAATATTCCTTAATAGTGCTGGGCATTGTGTTCATTCATAGTGAATAAATTTCATGTGTGAGCAAACCAGTGTTCTACAGTGACTCATAGTTGTTGGTCGCCGGTGCACTTCTCAGTTATAACTGAAAAATATATGGACCCTAGACAACAGCCAATGTCTGCTTGTTGCAGGGGTTTGCGACAGGGTACATGGGCCAAAAAAGGTTGAGAACCACAGCACTAGACAATATAAAAATTGAAAGTTAGTTGCACACAGAAGTCGAATCTTTACTCCTCTTCGGCCGCTTGCTTTACTCCAAATAAGACCCTCAACAAACCTACGACACGCCGTCCTATCTCCACCCCATACTACTCACCTATCTCTCTAATACTTCTGTGGCGAAGAAGTTACGGACGCAATTCGTAATCCCGCATACCACGTTTGAAACACAGCTGGGGACGATTCGGCTGCATACCGCCTTGCGTTAGTTTTCATACAATGGTATGAGTGCCAGTCGTTCAGAAAGCAATGGCAAACTACTGAACGTAAACTTGCCAAGAATTCACAGACAAATAATGATGGGGTTGACTGCGACGTCCTGTAAAGAGTATGCAACTAACTGTCTCTGGTGATCTTGTCCGAGTGGTTTAGGTTTCCCTCTTTTTCCCTTGCCTTGTGGTACTAGAAATATAACTGTCAACTTATACTATTAAGAGATAGTGACTGTGAGTGACAGAGACAGTGAGCGTGAGAGAGAGAGAGAGAGAGAGAGAGAGAGAGAGAGAGAGAGAGAGAGAGAGAGAGAGATAAAGATAGAGCGATGGAGAAAGAGCGAGATGGAGAAAGAGAGAGATGAAGCAAGAGAGAGAGAGAGAGAGAGAGAGAGAGAGATGGAGAAAGAGATACATGTAGAAAGAGAGAGATGGAGAGAGAGATGAAGCAAAAGGGCGATAAAGAGATGGAGAAAGAGAGAGATGGAGAAAAAGAGAGATGAAGCAAGAGAGAGAGAGAGATGAAGCAAGAGAGAGAGAGAGAGAGAGAGAGAGAGAGAGAGAGATGGAGAAAGCGAGAGAAATGAAGCACAAGAGAGAGAAAAAATGATGGAGAAAGAGAGAGATGGAGAAAGAGAGAGATGAAGCAAGAGAGAGAGAGAGAACGAGAGCGTGCGAGAGAGAGAGAGAGAGAGAGAGAGAGAGAGAGAGAGAAATGGAGAAAAGGACAGAGATGGAGAAAGAGAGAGATGGAGACAGCGAGAGAAAGAGATAGATGGAGCAAGACAGAGAGAGAAAGAGAGAGAGAGAGAGAGAGAGAGAGAGAGAGAGAGAGAGAGAGATGGAAAAAGAAAGAAAAATGGAGAAAGAGTGAGATGTAGAAAGAGAGAGAGAGAGAGAGAGAGAGAGAGAGAGAGAGAGAGAGCAAGAGCGAGAGATAGAGAATAAGAGATCGATGGAGAAAGAGGGAGATGGAGAAAGTGAGAGCGAGATGAAGCAAGAGAGAGAGAGATAGAAAGAAAGAGATGGATAAAGAGAGAGAAATGGAGAAACACAGAGATGGAGAGAAAGAGAGAGCGAGAGATGGAGATGGAGAATAAGAGGAGATGGAGAAGGAGAGAGAGATGGAGAAAGAGAGAGATGGAGAAAGAGAGAGAGATGGAGAAAGAGAGAGATGGAGAAAGAGGGAGATGGAGAAAAAGAGGTAGATGGAGAAAGAGAAAGAAATTGAGAAAGAGATAGCGATGAAAGAGAGAGGGGGTGAGAGAGAGAGAGAGAGAGAGAGAGAGAGAGATAGAGAGAGAGAGAGATGGAGATGAAGAATCAGACAGATGGAAAAAGAGAGAGGGGTGGAGAAAGAGCGAGATGGAGAAAGAGAGAGATGGAGAAATAGAAAGAAATGGAGAAAGAAGGAGATGGATAAAGAGAAAGAGATGGAGAAAGGGAGACATGAAGAAAGAGAGAGATGAAGCAATAGAGAGAGAGAGAGAGAGAGAGAGAGAGAGAGAGAGATGGAGGAAGAAAGAGAAATTGAGACAGAGACAGAGAGAGAGGGGGGGGGGAGAGAGAGAGATGGAGGAAGAGAGACAGAGCGAGAGATGGAGATGCGGAATAAGAGAGTGATGGAGAAAGATACAGAGAGGAAGAGAGGAAGATGGCAAATAGGAGAGACATGGAGAAAGGGAGAGCGATGGAGAAAGAGAGAGATAGAGAAAGAGAGATTGAGTGATGAAGCAAGAGAGGGAGAGAGAGAGGGAGAGAGAGAGAGAGAGAAATGGGGAAAGAGAGATAAAGGAGACAGAGACAGAAATGGAAAATGGGATAGATAGATAAAGGGAGGTGGAGAGAGAGAGGGAGATTGAGAGAGAGAGAGAGCTGGAGAAAGAGAGACAGAAAGAGAGAGATGGAGAAAGAGAGAGAAATCGAGAAAGAGAGAGAGATGAAGAAAGAGAGAGAAATTGAGAAAGAGAGAGAAACTGAGAAAGAGGGATATGAAGAAAGAGAGACAGAAAGAGAGAAAGACAGATGGAGAAAGAGAGCAACACTGAGAAAAAGAGAGAGATGGAGAAATAAAGACAGAGGCGAGAGAGCGAGAGAGAGAGAGAGAGAGAGAGAGAGAGAGAGACGGAGAAAGAGAGAGACTTGGGGAGATGGAGAAAGAGAGAGAAGTTCAGAAAGAGAGAGAGAGAAACTGAGAAAGAGAGAGAGATGGATATGGAGAGAGACTCTGAGAAAGAGAGAGAAACTGGGAAAGAGAGAAATGTAGAAAGAAATAGAGTTAGAGAGAGAGAGAGAGAGAGAGAGAGAGAGAGAGAGAGAGAGAGAGAGAGAGTGACGGAGAAAGAGAGAAAGAGGGAGATGGAAAGATAGAGAGAGTGCCCGAGTGTTTGTATGTGTGTGTGTGTGTGTGTGTGTGTGTGTGTGTGTGTGTGTGTGTGTGTGTGTGTACGCTCTTATTAGTGCAGTGGTTCTCAACCTTTTTTGGCCCATGCACCCCTTCACCATATGTTCAGAATGTCACCCCCCCCCCCCCGTTCGTATTTCCTCCCTATAAATCCGCCCACCCCACCCGTTCCTTACATAGTATTCAAATGGAAGCTAAATTTAATAACATGCTAGAACAAGTCTAGACGTCTACATAACACGTGATTCGCGGGTCTACTTACGATTTAAAACAATTTCAGAAGGACGAGAAGTACAGAACTGTAAAGTATGGAAGGAAAAACAATATCAGGTAATCGGTTCTTGTATTAACGCGATTTTGAAATAATCTTAATTTCCCCCCCCCTCCCCCCCCCCCCCCCATGGAAACCCTAAAATTCCCCCCTGGTTGAGAACCACTGTATTAGTGAGTTTGTGATTTTGAGTGAGTATATATGTATGCGAAGTAGTGTGTATTTGTGTGTTATTAAGTGGGTGCATAACTGTGGTAGTTTGTGTAAATAATGTATGTACGCAAGACGGGCCTGCGTGACCAATTTGTAACCCTTTTAAAATAAAGTTGAATTGGATTTAATTGAATTGAGTGTGGGTGGGTGGGGGGGGGGGGGGGGGGCTGCCTGCCTGCCTGCCTGTCTCACAACATGATAATATGCAATTTTTTTTTTGTTCATAACTTTCATTTGACAATATTTTTTTTCCCTATGTGAATGTAACATGCACAATAGATAATTGATGTACGAAAGATGAGTGATTGGAAGGGCCGAATGTAAGACGGGCCTGTGTGCCTAATTTGTGACTCTTTGAAAATAAAGTTCGTTCCATTGTTGATTAACAGGCAGTCTCAATGTGTGTCTTATCTATCGCGAGTCGTTTTCTTATATTTTGATTCTCTGAAATTTGTCTAGTTCTGACCCTCAGCTCCACATGACTGATTCAACCATGATTTTGTTACTTCCGCAGCATGGAAGGGGCTACAAATCCGTGACCACTAATCCTCCTAGCCACTGCTTTAGCAAGGTTCCCACTGAGTCCAATGGGAAATGAAAACTTGGAAATACTGGCTTTTAAAGTTAAAATCTAAACGATACTATTCAAGGACAGAAAAGAAATGAAACACCAGACATGGAACACCTTGCAGTCCATTAAGTGTTACATTAAGTGTTACATATCGGGGCATTGAAATGCATGAGGCTTAGGAACTGGCGAAGGATTGAGAATCACTCCCGTAGGCTGTGACGAGAGCAATGTTCTGTATGGTGATGATGATTGCAGTTAGCAATATTGTGAAGGTGAAACTTGCGGGTGGACAACACCATGAGGTGGGCTGGAAGAAGTATTTAAGAGGCATGAGGTTGGAGACCATCTAATAGAAAATGGCACTTGATGATGATGACGATGTTCTGTCACTTAAAGCTAATTGTACCAATGGGCCACCCACAGGTGACATAGTTGGCAGCTATCAGTACACACCAGTTTCAGATACACTGTTGGAATGTTGGAACGAAATCAGGTCAGGCTGTACGTTTCTGTTATCAGTTATCAGTAGGGGTATCTTCATTGCACTCCGGACATGTCCATAGGTGCTCAGATCCTTCCCCCCCCCCCCAGCATATGCATCAGCGTCCGGTGGCTAATAGTGCCAGTTCTGTGTTGGTTGACGAGGCGCTTTGTTTTCCCGATGTACCTCTCGCGTCTGGCTGTGCCGATTCTTACTCCCAGGTCTTTCATCCTGGACAGCGATGTGGAATCACTGACGTGAAAGTCCTCTGTTCTCGCCATATCTTTAAGGACGTTAATAACATCGGCACGATCCATGGGCTGGCCATCTACAGGGGGTGCAGAGCCAGCCAGTTTGTCAGCTCGTTAATTTCCCTCGACTCCCGCATGTCCCGGGACGAAGATGAAGGTGACTTTACGGACAACAGACTTCTGCAGCGATTCAGTCCACTGTCTACGTACAGAGATCCAGTTTCGACCTTCTGAATCATGCTCATTGAATCACTTAGTACACACACGTTGGTATAATGCTGTGATTCCAGCCATATGAAAGCCTGTGTAACTGCCATCACCTCCATCGTCATGCTGCTCGTGGTCATAGAGTGGGCACCACTGGATTCTTGAACGGTTCGGCCCGCTGAACGAGCTGTAAATGCCCACGCACTTCTCTGCTGCTTTACAACAGATCCATCTGTATAGATGAGCACTTCGGGGCTATCTGAGTGTTCATAGATGAGCGCGTTAACCTCTGCATTGACAGCGGCAGGGTTCTGCTCTCTGCACAGTCTGTCGAGTGTGATAATGCAGGAGAAAGTGCACTTAAAAGCTGGAGGCACCGGCACCCATTCCTTGCCGGGGTTGATACTGGTAAGACTGCAGACCTGTCTGACGACATCTTCCGCCTGACCCATCCATGATTTGCCCCTCTTTAGCCTGTCACCCTTTTCTCTGAATATAGCGTCATGCAGAGGGTGCTGCTCATCTGCACTTATTGTTAAGAATGCACGAGCTCTCCAGATCTTGATCCTGTGTTCCATTGTCGGGAAGTCAAGGAGGTATCTCATTGCTACACAGCTGGTGTCTCTCGTGCAGCCCAAAATGATGCGCATGGCTTCGTTTTGTACCTTCTCAAGTCTTCCAATCTGTGTAGGGCTGACAGTGAGGATGGCCAGGGCATACTCGATGCGTGAAAGCACAAATCCTTGGAACAGAAGTATTAGCAGTCTTTGCTCAATATTGGCAGTCGCCATGACTCTCATTGCTGACAAACCTTTTCGAGCCTTCGTTATGACATAATCGACATGATCTCTGAAGGACAGGCTACGATCAAGCCTCACGCCATGATATGTCATTGACTGGGTTCTAATTAAAATGCTCCCATCCATTCTTACTGCCGGCAGGTCTGTTTTCACAATATGGTTGTTTAGTGAGAACCATGTAACCGTTGCCTTTGCAGGGTTGACAAGGGCATCGGCATCAGCACACCATGAGGAAATTCGATCTAGTTCGTCCTGCATATCATTGGCAACCGCCTGTCTATCTCGACCCTGTCGATACACGAGGATGTCGTCAACGAATGACAGAGTCCTACCCCTCCCGTCCAACTGTTGTTCAGTGATCGGCACCGTATACACGTTTAATAGTACTGGTGACAGTGGTGAACCCTGCGGCAATCCTGGACATATCGTTATCGGCTCAGAAGACCAACTCCCGCATCTTAGCACCACCTTCCTTTGGAGCAGAACTGCAGCTATCCATCTTACAAGGTGAGGGTGCACTTTCAGTCTGAGGAGGGTTTGCATCAAGTGCTCGAAAGATACTCTGTTATATGCGTCCTCTAAGTCTATGGCGGCCGCACATGTCTCTTCTCTGACCTGAAATCCTTCGTAAACATCTTGAGCAAAGACTGCCGCATTCAGCCATGACTCTTTGTTGCGTCTGTATCCTCCAAGTGTGGGCGGGAAGCAGCTGAGCTGTTCCAAGTCCCAAGCAAGTCTGTGTGCTACAATTTTCTCCAGTAGCTTGCCAACAGTATTCTGCATCGTAATGATTCTGTAGCAGCTTATCTTGGAATGGTCTTTGTTCGGTTTTGGCAGCGGCAGCAAGTAGCTGTGTAGCCATTCTTCTTTGACCTGACCCCTCTGGATACTGGTGTTGAATTCTCTGGCCAGTTCTTCCATGTCATCATCTGATATCACCAGTAGGTCACCATATCGGATGCCGTCTGGGCCTGGGGCGGTGTTAGGTGATTTCTTGAGCATCGCACGCAATATCTCAGCTCTGATTGTCCATTCTTCGTCTGTCCCGACCCCCTCGCACAACTGAGAGAGTGTCGTTGTGGTCCTCTGTCTGGCGGGCTCGTCTTTCTGGTCAGTCTGTTCTATGTAGCGTGCAAGAAGGGCCTTACCTTTATCCGCATCCGACTTTTTCCATGCGAGGTCTGTGCCTTGAAAGTCTGGAATACCTCTACGTTGTGCAGCACCGTTCATGCTCTTGTGGAGGCGCCAGAATGTCGTAAGAGATCGCTCGGAGCACACCTTCCTGCAGAACTCGTCCCATTTCTCGGCCTTGGCCTGTTTGGCGCAGGATTTGAATAAAGTCGTCGTCCTATCGACCTCAGTCTTCAGGTTCGCCAACTCAACCTGTGGCATGTTAGCCTTTCTGGCCTTTTGCCAGTCTTTGACAGCCTGCCTCTTTCCCAGCCATGCCTTCTCGACCTCTCCATTCCACCATGGTGGCTGCAACCATCTTTCTTGTCTCCTGCGGGAGGAAGTTAATTTTCTTCTTCTGATCTTGCTTATGGCATCTTGACCAGTGTTGTCGTACGGGAAGGCATTTGTCTTGTTTCTTTGACTCATGGCCCCGTCTTTCTTGATCAGGACGACACAAGGGTAGTGGTCACTATCGTAGTATCCCAGTGTGCCCCACCGGCACCTTGGTGCGATGGTGGGCGACACCAGAGCCAAGTCAATGACGCTGTCAGAGTCACCTGGTCGAGTGGCTATTCTAGTGACCTTCCCATCATTCAGACAGATTAGGGCAGCAGATGTCAGGGCGTCCTACAGATCTTCTCCCTGTCTATTGGTGATGCAATTCCCCCATTGACTGCCTCTGGCATTGAAGTCCCCACAGTAGATGATATGCCTTTCATCCATATCGAACAAACTCTGCCATTGTCGCACGTCGACCTTCCCATTTCGCGCATAAACGTTCACGATTACAAGCTGCACTAGTGTCATTATTCTTAATGCCTGCACTTGCAGGGCATCACTGTTCCAGGAAGACATATCGATCTCAGACACTAGTATGTTGTCGCGGACCAGAATGGCCTGTCCGAGGTGCCGCCTGTTAAAGAATCCCTGAAATCCCGCGACATTGACTGTTCCGTCGCCGAGCTGTGTTTCTTGTATGACTACAATATCGTTTCCGTAGAGTAGTTTTTCAAGAATGGGTCGGCGTTGACTAAATGATGCACAGTTCCAGTACAGTACTCGAACGTTTCCGATACCCAATCTGTCACATTTTAAACGCCTTCTGCGTGCGCCCGCCCTCTTACCACGTTGTGTCCTTGCTGGTCGTCTGGTCATCATGTTAGGCTTAACTATCGCCACCGGGCGCCGATGATACGCCGAAGGAAGTCCGGGCGCGCGTGCACGAACTCCGTTGCACGGTCCGAACTCAATTTCACCACGAAAAACAACATATCCATACACATTTCGGAAAAAAACACGTTCCATTTTATGGGACGAAGAAATGTCCCTCCATCTTGCTTCAAGGGAACTCCTGTACGTTTCTTTCTACGCTTAGACAGCTTTGTCTATTAGATTTGATCTGCAGGTCACAGTTTATCATCAGCATAATCATCATTTTCCACTTTTGTCGTTAAGCGTCGTGGTGAGGAATAATTGACGTTCCAGTGCCCGATGGGTGGCACTGGATAGCGTCATTTCATGTCATTGAACAATGTCGATGATGTGGCCAATCCATTTCTTCTCGAGTGTGCTCATGCTCAAGTATCAGATCTTTTTTTTATCTTTATGAGGCTAGTGCTGGTAGCTGATGATGTTGTATTCTAAAGAAATGGCTGAATAATTTGATCTTGTGCCTGTCAATATATATTTTTTTTTTTTTTTCGTATCCTTTTACAGGACTTAGCTGTCAACAGCAGCATCTTTCAGCTGTCTGTTGATCTCTTGGCAAGATTACGCTCAGTAGTTTGCCATTGCTTTCTGAGCGGCCGGCTCAGTATCCGCAAGTCACGAGCGGGGGTCGAACCACCTCAGTTCTCGCTCCGCTGCGAGACTCTGCGTGATAAACGGGATTACAGAGAGAAACTGTTGTAACCCCACAGCCAGAGAGACCGGCTGTCAATATATATATAGCACAAAATGTTGGCTCCAGTATCCGTCTGATAACACCATTTTGAACTCTGTCGCGGAAGATTAAGTTGCTAGCTCTTCTGAGGCATCTCATCTCACAGGCGTTGATGTAGCGTGCGTGTGATTTGGATAACGTCCATGTATGACATTGATAGCATAGCTTTTGTGTTAATATGCCATTTATTATCTGTCGTTTAGCGGACATAGATGAGATGGGTTATAGTTGAAATATAAGTGCACTTGCTTTCTGACACCTGATTTCGATTTCTGTCTATTGTGTTGTCAGGCATCTAGACAGAGTTAATTATGAGTGAAAGACGAGACCTAAAGAGTTAAGACAGTTACACAATAGTTCAACAGAAACAGACGATAATGAGACCCAAACAAGTGGCATGCCATGAAAACCAGTCAAGCCAGTGAACACAAGTGAGAAACACTCGACGAAGCTCACCACCGGAGTTGTTTCCGAATCGGGGAGCAAAGAGTCCTTCATGCAGGCAAGAAGCGGCAGGCCGATAAATCATTCATTATACTCAAATAGGATGAACATCATATTACACTAGATCATCGATACTTCTACAACTCGCATATTATTCGACTTGACACTATCAACCAACGGCTGACATCATAAGATTATTGGGAAGTGGCATTCTGTTAGTATTCTGATGACGTGAATGTAAATACAAACTAGAAGAATGAGGGGCGGAAAGTTCCAGTAGCTGATGGCAGTGTTGATGAGCTTCGATTGTGAGCAGCGGGAAGTAAATGGTGAGATCTAGTTCATTGTGCGTGGGACAAAGTAGTTTTATTCCGATCTACTGAGCTGTACCAAGTAGTGACAGAGCAAGAGAGTACAGTGTGATAAAGATTGTTATATTAGGACCGTGTATAAATTATCGAGTGTGCTGCTCATAATTGAGAGATTACATTCTAATATGCCCCTTCGCCGATGGTTAAGTCCCAGTACCGGTATTGCACACATTTATGTCTTCCGAGCTTGGAGAGGGAAATTAGAGCTCTGCAACATAGTCCAATGGAAAATGATACTTTGAGACCTGGTCGAGAGAAAAATCTCTGCACTAACCTCCCTTCGATAAATACAAACCTTTTTACAGAACTCAAATGACACGAAAGCCAAAGCACTGGACGTAACAGATTCAGTGCCTAACAAAACAGTAGGTTACCCCAGAGAAAATTGGATGCTGGAAAATGGGAAGTAGGGGTGTGTCACAGTTGTGACTTAAAAGTTGTTAATATGGTAGCAGGTATGTTGTATTGTATAAAAAATTAAACAAGGTTGCTTAGGGAAAACTATTGTATTGATATTTTAAATGAGACATTTTGCAATGACAACATTTCGGCGATATATAAGCCCATGGCGGATACCGGAAGTCGCTATACAGATTTAGAGCCAAACAAAAAGTAGGTTTGGACCAAACAAAAATTGATGGCGGAAAATGAGAAGAAGTGGTGAGTCACAGTTGTGACTTAAACGTTGGTAATATGGTAGCTGTCATGTTGTATTATAAATATACTTAAAGTGAGTTGCATGGGAACAAACTACTGTATGTAAGTCCGTGGTAGATACAGGAAGCCGCGTAAGATGATTAATCATCTCATGGCACTTAATCAGTTAAGACGATTAATCAACCTATGGCATTTAATCAGTTAAGACGATTAATCAACCCATGGCTCTTACTCAGTTAAGACGATTAATTGACATATGGCACTTAGTCAGTTAAGACGATTAATCATCCTATGGCAATTAATCAGTTAAGACGAATAATCAACCCATGACGCTTAATCAGTTAAGACGATTAATCATCATATGGCAATCAATCAGCTAATAGTTAAATGTCGGTCTTCCAGACAATTCACAACAAAACAACACGTGTATGGGTATGAGATAAATAAAGTAGCAAGCTAACACAAAGAGAGAACAGATCAACTCACTTGCTTCACTTAACTCCTTTTCATGTGGCGCAGCAGATATGACAACAAATAGCACTGCTATAACAAGTCCACACCTCGCCCACAACGACCGACCGGTCATTTTTGCTGAATCTCCTGGTTGCGTCACATCAGAGTAGGATACAATCTAAAATCCTGACCACAATAGAACTGGTAAGCATATTTAACAATATACTCATTAAAATCCTAACTACAATTGAACTGGTAAACATATTTAACAGTATACTCATATAGTAAACATTAGGGATTACACATTGGGGTTGCCATGGCCATAAATACCACCAAATAATTCGTAAACAATGTATAAATAATACTTGAGCAATGGGTAAGGGGAAGGGGAAACGTTGAGGAACAATGAAATGTGAGGTCTTCACATATACTAGGCCAGGATCTAATGAAGTGCCCTTTACTTCTCAGAAAGATTGTCGTGCTTACTTTTATGAGGCTAGGTCACTTTAAAGCCTTATTAAATTTATCATTCATAATGAGTAATTGCCCTACAAAATGGCATAGGCGTTCATGTCTCTCCACACATCTCGGTTCTAGGTGTTCGGTATCAAATCTACTAATGACATTTCCCCCATATCACTGTCATATACCATCCAGTATTGTTTCTCTCAGACTGCCTCTGCCTCCTGTACCACTGATCTTCTCAGTTGTCACGACGAGCTTCAATGCTCCTCGTCTCAAAAGTAAAACCGTCGGGAAAAATTTACCCTGGGGACAGAACCTGAACTACTGCTTCGGCAGGCAAACGCACTAGACACAATGCAACCACGGATCTAATGTTAGCATCAAACTTTATATATGAAGAAGATGCTATATAATTATTAACACGGCACTCACGAATGGAAATCCGCATGACGAACTTCACGGCACTTCAAGTGGTACGCAACAGATGACACAAACGGCTTAGAATATACTGGAAACTTATAGGTAACGAACAAAACAATATATGCAAAAACAGGTATAGGTTTTGGGGTAATATAAATGGTAAATTCGGTGAATATTTACTATTTCTGGTGAATAAAAACATAGAAGATACCTACTACACTTGAACAGACATGGAGATGGCTAGCAGACGAGAATATGGCTACAGGAAGTGGAGAAATAACGGCTGAAAGTAGCAGCCAATGAGGAATGGCGTTATAACTTGTTATGTAATTATAGGCGGAGTTTACGTAATGGGCGGTGCTAGGGGATTAGAATATTGGGGGCGGAGAAAAGCTTAGGGGAAGGGTATAATTTCGTGTACACGTGAAGAGGGGAAAGGGGGATAGTTTAGAGAAGGTGTGGGAAGATGGCGGTAGGGAATAAGTTGGAAAGGAACTGTGGAGGATGCGATGAAGGATCTGGGACAGCGTTATCTACAACGTCTGGCACGAGGAGTAAAATGCAGGGAATTCTTTCCCGCGCCTTCCCGGCTCACCTCCGCGAGATTAGATGGTTTCTTTTTCGCTTTCCTTTTTTCTTCTACAGCTGCTCTTGTTGCTGTTCCCCCTCCTCCGTTGCTGTGGCTTTTCCTCTTTTAAGTCTGATGCATTGGCGTGGGCTTGTATTTATGTGAGTGATGTTAGCGTCCCCCACCCCACCCCCTACCTTCTTGCTGAGTAATCAAAATAACATTTACACCGGGACTATGTTGCAAATATCTCCTTCGCTTCCCCGAATCTCGAAACTAGCTAACGGGCCTTATCTACCCGTGGGTATGTTTTCTTTCGTAATAGATTTACCAAGACAGAGGCCTTATAGCTTACTCTTTGCAATTTTCAAACACCATGGGATTTTTAACATGCACAACATAGGACCTCCTGTTTTTCGCCCTTATCTGAGAAGGCGAAGTGTCAGAACTCACTGCTCAAGAGAGAGAGAGAGAGAGAGAGAGAGAGAGAGAGAGAGAGAGAGAGAGAGAGAGAGAGAGAGAGAGAATGCGTAATACCATTAAATACCAACGGTGCTTGGAGAGGCTCCCGGCCATAATCCGGGAGCGAACTCTATACTTCATGAGTCTAACGCGGACAGTAACATCACCGCCACGGCTGCTGAGTATCGGTCTTGCACATTCTCCTTTTGGGAGAGGGAGAAGGGCTCTGCAATAATCCCATTCGAGATCGTACATTGGTATAGGTCCAGGGGAAGCTTCTACATCAGCTTCACTTCTTTGAAAACCGGCCCTATAGAGTGTTTAAACGTACTGAACCCAATGCAACAACCGTAAGAGCTAAAATTCTATTTTCTAGAAGATTCATGAACCAGCACAACAACCAACCAAACAAACCAACCAACCATCGTATCAAACACCCAAGCATCCAAAGCCTACACAATGGAAGATACATGTGCTCAGATCCTCTCTTCAGTATCTCCCCCGGCTTGTAGCGACTGACGACACCAGTTCTGTGTTGGTGTTAACTATTTATTCTCTTTGGTTTTAAGCCACTTTCTCTTTGGTTTCCCACATGGCGCTCTTGACAAAAGAGAAATAAAACAAAAGCATGCAGTGTTCATGTATGATGGCAGAACGGAACTGAAGAGACAAGAAGTATTCATATGCATAGTGAATGTATGTTTGTGGCACTTTTAGGAGAGAGAGAGAGAGAGAGAGAGAGAGAGAGAGAGAGAGAGAGAGAGAGAGAGAGAGAGAGAGAGAGAGAGAGAGAGAGAGAGAGAGAGAGAGAGAGAGAGAGAGAGAGAGAGAGAGAGAGAGAGAGAGAGAGAGAGAGGGTTTGGAAACATTGGAGTGAAGTATTATTTATGGGCGGAGGGAGATGAACATAATTTAAGATGGCACTCAAGAGCCTGTCTGTCGACAGATGAGGCGGTGCATGAAAGCATAAGAGCAAAGTTGAGGGAGAGTACCGCCAAGATCAAAGGCCCCGGGAACGAATGTTGGGTGAATGCACAACCATTAGACAACTTAAAATTGCACTTATGTGTGAGAATGCGCGGGGAATTGTTTACAAACGTTGCTAAAAATGTGCTAGAAAGCAACACTTTTGAGTCGTTGTGGAACACACTTTTCTGTCAACCATGCTACATGCGCTGAACTAGGAATATAGGTTAATTAGTATTTTTCTTTAAAATCATTTTTATCTATCACAAACTTCACATGGAATATATTATATAATCAGTTACCTCTGAAGTCGGAGTGGGTTCGCCTGATGGCGAGGGATACTAGTAATTAATAGGGAAAGCTAATCTACACGCAAAAATCAATCCAGCGCATTAGAAATAGTAGCGTGTGTATGGACTACGCTTGGGTTCA